>VZSV01000179.1:950854-985347 GCA_013398735.1 Nothocercus julius | reverse complement strand
TGTGTGATGGTCAGATGCAGAGTTGCCGGGGTGGTGGTGGTCCGGGTCCGTGTGCCGGGCTCGGCTGCATCATGGAAACCCATACCCAAGTCTGCACAGATTTCAGAGCGAGGTGGTCAGGGTCACTAAAAATGGGATTTTTGCTGTTTCTTTGCTGCAGGGTCGTTGCCCGAGCGTTTTCCTTGGGCATCTACATTAGGTTTTTGCCCCAGTGCGTGTGTCCAGACGACTCGGGTGCCTCGCGTGGTGTTGCTGGCAGCCGCGGGTGGCCTCGCCTGCCCAGATCCCAAACGTCCTTCTCCTTATGGCCCTTGAAACTTGGCATGAGCTGTGTTTTGTCAACAACAACAACAACAAAAGGATTGCCAGTGAAATAAAAATCTGGCGTCTCCATTCTGCAGGTTTATTTGCAATGTTCAGGAATGGGATTTTCCCACTAACTTTCCTTGGCATCGATCCCGAGCCCCGGGTTTGGTGAATTGATTTTATTGCTCTCGGTTCTGCTTGGTTGACGGTGTTGTAGCAGCTCCTCGTGCGGACCACAGGAGCAGCGGGCACGGCCAAGCCAGGGCACTTCCAAGCTGGGAATTTGTGTCAGCCGAGAGATGGCAGGAAAAGCCCTGGAGCTGGAGGGCAGGAATCCTGGACAGGTTTGGCACAGCTGCCTTCAGAAACAGGACCCGCCAAACGCACGGTGCTGCGTGGCCGGTCTGGAAATGCACTTCATTCCCAGGCACTTCCCTTTCAGCCCTGGCAAATCAGAACCCTGGCAAGCCTTGCAGTCACTTTAATCCCAGTGAAGCAAATTTTAAGATACTGTTTCACTTGTGCTCTGCATAACTTCATGCGCTCGCATGAAGCCGTCGGATACGTGTCAGGTGCAGCTCGGGGACGCGGGGTGAGGAGAAGTGAAATTCACCTGCAGGAAACGGTGCGGGGGGAAACAGATGCATCTTGGTGATAGGAGATGGGAAGGGGATGTTAAGTCATTAATTGCCTCGCCTTGCATAAACAAAACTTAATATTTTGAAAAGTCTCTCATTTTAAGGGAAGGAAAAATCTTTCATCTTCTGTGCTATTTAGTTGGATGTCAAGCGGGGTCAGCTAGAAGCGTTTTCTGCTTTGTGTAGCCATGAGGTTCCCGTTTGGCGAGCGCTGGGCTGGGCTCAAGGAGGAAAAGAGTTGAGATGGTCCAAACTGCAGAATCCTTCACTCACCAGAGCATTTCTGGTTTATCTGGGGAGGCGCAGGGGGCAATTTCCCTTATGGAGCGAGCTGGGGGCTCCAGTCCTCGCAGAAGTGCCCTTGTACCCGCTCTGCGATAGCAGCCGGAGGACCAGCTTCAACACCCGCGTGTGGCAGGGCGCTGCTTCTAGGATTTGGGGCCTGGGTCTTGATAAAGCACCGAATCATTACGGTTGCAAAAGACTTTCAACACCAGCGAGTCCAACCATCAACCCATGGCGACCATGTCTGCTAAACCATTTCCTTAATGCCTCATCATTTGGAAGCAAATTTAAAAAAAAAAAAAAAAAAAGAGAGAGAGAGAAGCTGATAAATTTGTGCCTGGTCTCAAACTATTTTAAAATGGAATAGTTCAGTCATGGAAAGTTTCAGTTCATCTTTTTTTCCTCAGTAGGAGCTATAGTAAAGATGAAGTTCTATGCACTTAATTGAAGCACTAGGCAGCTTTCCGAGACAGGATATTAAACATTAATTTTTATCATCAGTGATTGGTTCTTCCTCCAGCTGCTTGCCAATTATATATCATATATATATATATATATATTTAAGAATAGACTATTAGTATTTAGTGAGCAGTGGCCACTCTGAGGGGTTTCTGAAATTTCGCCCAGCAGAGCTGGGGAGGCTGGTGGAGAGAGGACGGGCCGTGCAGAGGCCGCTGGCGAGCGGCGTCTCCGTGTGCGCGGGGAGAATGCCGGGCTGCTGGTGCGAATCCTCTCTGAGATGCTGTCGTAGAGTTAAGAAGTTTTGTTTCCCCAATAGAGTCCTGAAGATGAAATACAGCTTTATTCCAGTGTAGTAAATCTGCACGTTATGCATAAATTACTTAAAAACCCTTAAGTCGGAAAATATTATGCTGTTAAACATGTCAAATCAGATGATTAAATGATGGGATTGTTAGGAGGAAAATAGTAATTTTCTCAAATAGCTCAATGTATGATCTGGCACAAAGATCTGCAAAATTACCCACCCCCCCAAATTCTTCCAAGTAAGTTTGCCTGCCAAGTGTCACGTTTTTATGCAGTAGGTATTAAAAAGAGGAGATAGAAGTGAAAACACTCCCAATTTTCTTAAGTTAATTGACAAGCTCCTTTCTTCCACTGCAATTATTTTATCTGCTGGCAGTTTAACGTGCGGCTCTGCATGGTTAGTGATGGAGCCCCATTGATACAGCAGCAGTCCCCATTGTGTCTTGATCTGCTGGTGGCTGGTGGCATCACCGATACACACGTAGGCCTCTCCTTTCGTGTTTAGAATCGCTTTGAGAAAGACCCTCTACCCTCTGTGCAGAAGGGCCAGATTCCCTCCCTGCTCCCTGATGACGGCTGCGCTGCCCCGCGACTATTCGTACCCTCTTCTGAAGAGCTGCGAAGCCAGTTTTAGCAGACGGGCTCATTCGCAGCCCTTGTTTAAAGCAGCACGGCCCCAGTAGAAGCTAAAGGCTCAACGAGGCAAATGTGGACCCTGTGCTGAAAGGGGTGGGTGATTTAGTACCTGCAGGCACCAGTTCAGGCGAGACACTGGATGCCCCTTTGCTGCAGAAACAAGGTCTCCCATGCCTCCGTGCCTGCTGGAGGGGATCAAGAGGAAGAGGAGCTGCCAACAGGGATTACGTGAAGGCAGGGGTGCTTATAAGGCCTTGGTTTGTCCCATAGCCAAGTATTTATTGGCTTGGGTAAGACCTGGCTAGCATTTTTTCCCGGTGAATTCAGCCTCTTCATTTTCTCCCCAGGAGCAGTTGTACCTCTGCACCTATTCGTGGCCTCCTGAGAGGTCGTTCCTCTGGGTGGGAGGGAGTTGCAGCAGAGTTTTAGTTGAGGTTCGCGGTTTTGGTTAACACTCGTGCTCTGAGCAGCACAACTGTGTACGAAGCACTTCAGGCCGCGTTGTTATTTTTGATCCAGAATCTGTACCGAGTGGTCTGAGGGGTCTTTTTCTGAGTTCGGTTGTTACAACTTCCTGAACCTGACAGCTTAAGATAACCACTGATGTTGCTTATAACTGAAGACTGTAACTTGCTACTGAGTAGGGAGACCTTTTCTTTACACGATGGAGCTCTTGGGGTCTGTCTGTCCCGTTCGAGGGAGCAGTGACGTCCTTTCTCACGCGTATACCCAGAAGGAAGCAAGTTTTGCATGCCCAGCCGTCAGGAACGTGCGTTGGCCGCTGCACGAGATCTAGCTGAAAGGCGCGATCCGCGGTGCAGCAGTTGGGCTTTCTTGGTCTGCCAGACCAGCCTGGCATTTTGTTTAACCGGAGAAGTATTCATTGTCACTTTCATAATTGCCAGGAGCCTGTCAGCATTTCCATTATAAACCCCCTATTTTCAGGGATTAAGTAGACAATTTCTTCTTCTTTTTTTTTTTTTTTAACGTTTCTGGTCTGAACTTGGCAAGCCTGATCTGAGTTCACAGCAGATATTTTCTTTATGAGATTTTAAAAGTCAGCTGTTTCTTAAATTGTAGAGAAAGCAACCATGTTTTTCCTCTTGGTTAAACAGATAGGACTATTTTTTCCATCCCACTTATCCCAACTGGATCTATATAAATAAAACCCTATTCTCTTCTTTAAATTAAAAAAAAAAAAAAAATACAAGGCATGCTGTCATGTTCCATTTGCCATAAGATGTTGCCTCAGAACCCTCCTGTTCGTTGCTCTGGTCTATGTTTGGTGAAATCCCACCCGCCCCTTTCTCCTCCCCTTTACTTTTATTTCCTTCAGCGTATTTATACCGTCACTGCGTTACTTGCAGCGTTTCTTCTTGCTCTATTCCTCCCTGCAGCACTCGAGCGTGCTCAAGCCGGCGTTTTGCCTCTCTCTGAAAGGAAGCTGAGGGGTTCTTGAGCGATACAAGACACCTGTGGGTAATTACAGTCCCTAGGAGTTGTCTTGACGTGAATTACTCAAGGCTGGCTTTACCGATTGCCTCAGGAACTTAATGTGTGTGACTCTCAGTTGAGTCTTGCACTTTTTTTTTTAACATTTTCCTCTGACTTTGCTGGGTCTCTAGAGTGAAGTACTTTCGTGTTGGTTCTTTTTATATTTAACCAACCCTTTATTGTCGAATGAGCGGGTGCAGTGATTGGTGCAGAGCCCCACTGTGGCTTTTCATGGCTGGGCTCTTTTAGTCATTTCCTGAAGCTTTGGTGCAGAAACACGAGCATGCAGGAAGCGGCAACAGCCTTAGCAAAGGCGAATGTGGCGTCCGAGAGCGGCCTGCTCTAGGCGAGGGCTTGTCCTTGCTGCTGAGATGCCGAAATCCAGCGTGCTGGAGCTGATGCTGAAGCACCTCAGGAAGAGCCTCCGCCGTCTTACGATGGTGAGCGACCTTCAAGGATGAACTCCAGCTTGTGTGACTCATAAGCTGCAAGGAATGTAAGTGAAGAGCTGCAAATCAAGGGCTGGAAGGGAAAATGAGTGCTTTTAAAAAGCACTATAGCTCCCCTGCCAGGGTCTTTAAAAGATCTTTGTCAGAGCAAGATGCTGGCACCGCTGCCTTGAAGGACTATCACTGGTACCACCAAATGAAGGGCAGGAAAATGAATAAACCAGAGGCTTCTGACCCTGAGACGCCCCTCCGGGTGTTCAGGTGGCAGATGCACCCCAGGCTTCCCTGGGGGATGAGCAGAAAGGAGCACCCTGGCAGCCCTGGAGCAGAGCGGAGCGAGCAGAGTCCCGTCCAGAGTTGGGCACACCTGGATGCTCCTAGCGCCGGCAACAGCCACGAAGACCCAGCGGAGACCCTTTTCCAGGCAAGGACTAGAGCGCCGCGGGTGCCGTTCAAGCGGTCGCTCTCGGAACCCGTGCCGCACTCGGGAAGCAGGAGCGCCAAGCTGCTCCTGCAGCTCAGGCACTCGGGGCACTGTGAGCAGCAGGGCCATTTCCTCCGAGGATTCTTCTCGACTCTCTCCAGTGGGTTTTCAAGGATCATGAGTCGAAAAGGGGAACCTGACAGTGAGCTTGAAAATGACTGGAACATGGATGATGACATTGATCTAAGCACAGGTAACAACCTGGGGGTTTTGGTCTATTTCTGTAGCAGGTGAGTATAGTTGGACCTTCTTGGGAATGTTTGATAGCTGTTCCAAACTGTTTTTGAACTTGATGCTTGTTAACCAGAGATTTATGATACCCTGATATTTGTGCCTTTATTAAAAAATACAGATACGTATCAACTGAAAAAGGCAGTTCCCAAGAGCAAGTGGTATGATATTTCAGCCTGTGCTTGAAGTTTGGTGGTGCGTTTAAAACAAATGCCTGTCGGTGGGTAGGAGCAGTAGCATTTCTCTCTGAAACAAATTGGCTGCGGCGGAGGCGGCTCTGCGAGCAGAGCGGCCTCCGAGGATTTGTAGTGTGCTGATTGATGGGTCAAACCGGCTACTGTAAATGGAGTACTAGGGCGAGAGAGAAATAAAGCTGTCTTTTAAACGGTGTTCAAGGCAGTGGAGCTGAGCTCGTTCCTCATAGCACATTCATGGTTTTATAAGCCGTGAGCTGAAGCGCTGTCTGCTCTCCGGCAGATGCCAAGGACGGTGATGTTGGAGCAGTGTAGCCAGCTGGGACCGAGGCCAGCAAGATGCCACTCTGAGTTCCCCTTTCGCCCTGTCCTGCTGAGAACAACACCCGTAAAGCCGAGAAGGGGAGAAATTTGCCTTTTGCTTTCTTGGTCTTTTTCCCACAACTTCCTAGCAGACTGGCCAGTCTGAGCCAAAAAGTGAAGATTTTTAACAATAGTTAAAGTTTGGAATAAAAATGAAAATATACCCTCTTTCTTCCTAAAACCTCAGCACTTTCCAGAGTCCTTTGGTTTGTCACATTAGAACCCTGATAACATCTGGATCCAGTTGAGACTGCTGGGCAAGTCATCAGGATTCAGAGAAATCCTATTATTATTATTAGAGTTATGCTCTGTCTGCATGGGCAGTTGCTCTCGAGCCCAGTGGAAAGTCTTGTGTTTACTACTGGAAGCCGGCACATTGCTTTAAAATGAAAACAAATGACCCAAAAGAAGAAGTAGCTAAGAAGGACTGTGCTGCTCAGCTTCCTCAGATTTGTTCAAAACTAGTTGTGTGCGGTCATGGATTTTTATTCCTCCTTGCTAAGACCTTTTTGGGCTGGAATTTGGGCTGCTGATGCTTGTTATTACCAATTGCATGGAATCCCTAGAAATAAATGTCGAGGTAGGGCTGGCATCTGTCCTTTGGAGAAGACTTCTTGCTAAGGTGTTTTTTTATTATTTTTTATTTTATTTTATTTTATTTTTGGTCTTCTGCTTCACGAAGGCTTGTTGTTCAAGCAGGCATCAGCTCAAGCTTAATAAAACCAGCTCATCTCGTGGGACGTGCTGCTCTGTAGGATATACAGACAGCTGTTTACCCATCGCAAGCTGTATCCTCCCTTAAGGAAGGACTGCTCCTGCGAGACTTAGTGGATACACATCCCTGACACCCACAAAATATTGTGAGACCTGATACAATAGCAGCAAAACCTGTGGGCACATGGGCTTCGAGCTCGGGCCTGAGGGAGGCAACTTGGAGGTAAAAGGGGAGAAATAAATAGAGCTGCAGCCTGTTCTGCAGCCGCAGTCCGAACGTCGTCTGCGTGCCTTTCGAACACCGTATGTGTCGAGCTCGGCACGGGTCAGCGTGTGTGCGCTGATGGCTTGGAACCTGGGCAGGCAAAGTGTCTTCTGCCCACCGTCCTGTCTCCTTTTCAAGAAGAAATCCAAGGACAATGGTTTGTTTGGTGGGTTGTTTTCGTTCCTCTGAGGAAGGCAGAGCTGGGAATCCCGGGGCAAGCTGGGTCTGGACTCTGCGCAGACGTTTTCTTAGCTGGTGATGGTGTGAGATGTGGAATTTCTCCAGACTAAGCTGTTTGCATCCTTAGCAAGAGCCTCATCAACAGTCTCCCAGGAAACACTGTTTGGACAGAATATCTTGCTGCTCTGACCCCAAACCAAGGAGGAGCTTTTCCGTAATGTCCAACACAATCTGAGGACCTTTTCCGTAGTGTCCAGCGCAGTTTGAGGCGTGCTTTGCTGGAGTTCAGTGCCCAGTGGCATGCTTTTTCTGTTGGTTTTCTGTCCAAAGAGCCGAGTCTTATACCAGCTCCTTGAAAGAAAATATTCTAGTTTGCTCTGAAATAGTTGCAAAGATTATCAGCTTTTTTTTTCTCCCCCCCCCACGTCTCCTGCCAGTCCTGGGTGTTCTGCCTCATCTCCGTGCCGGTGCTGCAAAGGCAGGTTATCGGTGTGAGCCCGCGTGGCCCTTGGTGCTGTTCACCCCTGCCTTCTTAAGCCTGGGGAGAAGCGGGAGCTGCTCTCGTCGTCATGAGCTGCCTTCCTTCCCAAAGAAGATGGCCTGGTTTTCTGGCAGCTTCAACAGGGAAGTGGGATTTAAAAAAAAAAAAAAAAAAAAAAAAAGTGGCTAAATGTTTTCCCCTTGTTTCTGCAGTGTAGGAGGCAAGTTCAGATGCTGCTTCATCACCCTTGGCGGTGGAGGTCCCTCCTGGGCCCGCTGGGTCCTCCTCGGTGACGATGGCGGAGGGTCGCTCTCCCTGGTGCACGGGCCGCCCGAGCGCGTGGATCCTCGCCTCTGCCCCGTCGCGGTGCGGTCAGGAGGCAGGAAATACAGCGCTGGACGCGTTATCGACGGGCTGGGGACGCGCAGGGGAGCATTCCTCACTTCTGACGGCTTTCAGCCCGTCCCAGCCTCGCCCCCGAGTATTTCCGTCGGTTGTTGCCTAGTGGTTGGTCATGGAGGGCTGTAACGTGGAGAGGGCTGGACCCTGTAATCAGAGGCTGGTGCTTTTCTGTTGAGTGTTTGCGATCAAAACAAAATAATTAGCGAGGCTCTGAGGCGAGGGGAATTGCACTTAGCTGGCGCCGTAACGAAGGGACCTCTGAGCAAGTGGCTCCGCTTGTCTCAGCGTGGCCTCTGTCCTGTTCCCTTCTCCCCCCCCGCCCCCGTAGCCCGTGTTGTCCAAATCCCGGAATTAACTTCCACTGGGATGAATGAGCGCATTGATAGTTGTCAGAGCTATTTTCTGCCTCATGAAATCATGTCGGGGAGGATGCGCCTGCCCTCCCGGTTGCTCGTGGTGGCGGGTGGCAGCACGGGGCCGCGGGACTGCCGGCTCCTCTGCTTGCTGCCTGGCCGGGATCTGCTGGCGCCTTAGTCACGAGAAGCTCCCGCCGGGGCACCCGGAGGAGCGGAGCGGAGAGGCCGCATTGGAAAGAAACTCTTCTGAACTCGTACTAAAAATAGGCCTAAACCCCAGCTGTCTCGGCAGACAGAAAGGGGAACTTGCCCCAGCCGTTCAGCTGTCCTTGGGAGACGCCGGCAGCATCTCCGTTTCTTCAGCCGTAGAAATGGGGACCTTCACGCCGGTCAACTTGGACGTTGGCCATGGGCAGCGCGAGGGCAAGGCTCGCTGGGCAGAATTCCCTTAAGGCCCAGTTCCCCGCTCGGCGTTTCCACAAGCGCGGCCCCGAACGGGACTTGGCCGGAGATGAATATTGCTTACATAAGGAGCGCTTCCTAGGCACGTTGACCCTCTTTCTTAAAATAACAAACCCAAAGGAAAGTATTTGTTTCTGGGGCTTTGTTTTTTTTCCAAGTAATGCATGGTACGCCTTTGCCGTGTTAATAGCGTTAGGACTCAAAGCACTGGTATTTTAGAAGTAAACATGCAGCAGATGATCTCTGTACGTCCTCTAAGGTCCCTTTAAACTCCCCTGGAATGAATATCCCTGAATCCCATGAGCCATTACTCGTGTTAGAGGAAGCTATTTACATAAGCAACAAGATAGCGCATGAAACTCTTGACTTGTTAACATTGAAACCAACTGTCTGCAGTGTTGGGGTTTTTTTGTTGTTTTTTTTTTTTTTTGTTTTGTTTTTTTGTTTTTTTTTTTGCTTTGAGAAAAAGCAAAAGCCAGACATCTGGTTTTCTGTGGCCGCACGAGTTATGGGGCAGCTCGTTCATGGGAAGTTTAAGGAGAAAAAAAAAAGTCAAACCCTTGCACAGAGACATTAGAGTAAGTAAAAGCAAAAAAAAAAAAAAAATACAGATTTAGCTTTTTTTTTCTTCCCATGTTAATATATTTCCGAGTAGCATCTTAAAATCTTCAGAGATTAAGGTCATTGCTTTTGTGATGATGTCCATGATGCGGTCAGACTTCTGGCCGCCTGTCACTTTCTCTTGGCGGAAATCACCAGAGATTGCAGTCCTTTTCTAATAGGAACCATAAGTTTACAGTCCACTTGCTAAGACTAAAAATATGCCCTTTTAGTGTCATCGCTTTTAAGAGTGATTCTGCTCTAACAGACAGTGACATGGAGGCTTTGGGACGTGATTTTAAGAACTGCTACCGAGAGCTCTGCCAAGGTCCTAAGTCTTTGTGTGTCTCCGTCTCCCTTATCCCTCTTAGTAGCTCCGATGGTTTTTGCATGTGAGAAGAAGCTTCGTGACAAACTCTGCTTGTGTCACTGAATGATTTATATGCAAGGAGAAGAAAATAAATATATAGATTTGAATAATTCTAAATTCCCGGACTGCAGTTATCTCCCCTTGCATGACATTCTTCTGCATTACTGCTCACATGTATTGGCTGTGTCCTGCAAAAACACCTCGTCTTAATAACCAGTTCCTGTGCCCTGTTCAGAAGGGAGTGTTTGGGTCCTGTACTAAGATGAACTGCTGCGAGGCTGCTGCGAAGGAGCCAAGTGGCTTCTCCGACTGTGGCTTTTCACAGTTCCTGACCACCACTTCCAGCCAGGTGACATTGGTGTGTCACTGTCACGCAGAGCTGACTCTTAGTTACCATTTCTTAGTGCAGGAGATGTCTTGAGTCAGTAAAAGCCTTTTAATCCAAAGGCCTGGGAGGAAGCATGTGGCACCTGGGCATGGACCCAAGAACGAGGAGCTGGTTCTTAGCTACTTTAACGTTTGCCAAAGGAAGCAACTTCTTTCCAGGACACTTCGATTTTCCCCTTTTTGGTTGTGGAGCTTCCGCTAAGCTTTCCATGAATGCCCCGAGTCTGTCACCAGAAGCAGAAGCCATTAAGTATAAGAGTAAAGTGCCATTGGACTTCTCTAGGGAAAATTACTTGAGCAGAGCAGGAGTTTTGAGTTATTTTCACAAAGATGTGAATGGTTCTCATGTACTAATTGAGAAATTTGTGTTTGCGCAAAATCAATTTTATTATGTATATAATATATAAGGTGCATGCCAACCCTCCAAAATCCAACCACCGAAGCTCCCCTAGGCTGGATTGAAAACACATAGAGTAGTTTCTGCTGCAAATAACTTGCCGCAGCCTGGCTGTATGATCTGCATGCGCGATGCTTTCTGGGTGGCAATGGGTTGTCAGCATCTGTATTGTCACATTTGTCTTTGGATGCCCACGAGCCTTCGGTTTGGTAATTCAAAGCTGAATGTGAAACGGAAGGGCACTTTTCAATGGTCAATGCAAAAAGTGGAGATCGTTGTTAAAAGTATATATAACACCTTAGAATATGTGCACTTATATTCCTATATATATTGGTATGTGTATTTAGCAAGGTTTACTGGATTGATGGCTCCTAAACCTACAGCTTGACTCTTCTTGTGTGCAGAGAATTTACAAAGAGACAGTCAGGTAGCCCAGGGACTGCAAAGTGTGGTTGCTGGTGGGGAAGATTCAATTCAAGTCTGTTTGCATTTTAATGGACTTTAATCACATGAGAATTTAGGAAAGAAAAAATACATTTATTTTCCCCCCTGTCACCATCACATCTGATGGCTTCAGGGCTGGTGACCCTGGTCCTGGGAAACAAGAGATCGGTTTCAGTTCTCATGCTGCTGTTCAAGGGGCTGCTACGGAGCGAAGGGACCGGCGCTCCCGCCCTGAGTCACTGAGAGCAGAACAAATAGCAGCAGCCTGGGCCTGCGGTGGGGAGGGCAGAGCCCGGGGCTTTTTTGGCAGTGCAAGTCGTGAGGAGGAAATGAGCAAGATGCCACGCACAGTTCCTAGCACCAGAGATTTGCAAAAATGCTCCCGACATCCGTCAGGGACTTCCACTTGAACCGTGTGGAAGCAGCGCGCTCTGTCCTCAGCCAGCCCGAGCTCTTTCTCTGGAGACTCGCTGCACAATTCGTCACTCTTCACTCCTTCATTTCTGCCATCTGCAACAAGACCTTCCTATTTTTTCCGCAGTTCCCCCCTACCTCCTGCTGCAGCCTTGGGCAGACTTCTTTCCTTTCTTTTCCACCGCGATTCCTCCATGCCAGAATATTGGGTGAAATATATCTGTCAGACCCTGGAGATATTTTTTGTTTAGAAACCCCCTTGCACAGAGACAGCTAAGTGTGGTCTTCTGAGCTAATGCTGTCCTTAAAAGAGGGATAGAGAGACTTGAAAATGCCAAGGCATTTTATAGCAGGGGCAGAAAATAGAGATAAGCTCATTTTTCTGCCTTCACCCTCCCTTTTTTCTTCCTTTTTTTTTTTTTTTTTTTTGTCACTAGGTGGATGTTTGTGTCTGTTTATACTCCTGATTTCGCGTGTTTTGAAATCTCATTGTACTCAGCGGTGGAAAATTGGCTGCTTAAGTGAAGGCCTGTTAAGGACAGCTATCTACAGTAGCTGGAAGGAAATGCTTCCCAAACGTATTGTCCGAGTTAGTTCTGCTAAACGGTCTCTCGGGTTCGTGAACTCTCCTTGCCTTCCCCACCCATCTTCTGGCAGCCGACGGGATTCTCGGTATTTTGATGAAAAAGGAAACGTGGTGCTGCCCCACTAAATGGCTTCCCAGTAGGAGTGAGGCGGTTTTCAGTAATAATGCGGAATTCTGTGGCTTGGTTATTCCTACGGGGGGGGGAAAGAAGCAAAAACACAAAATGTCAAAGTAATTGTGTGAAAATGATTATATTCAATGGGGATGCTCTCTTGCCCCGCTTGGATTTAGCGCTACGGGTAGTTGTTGCACTGCAGGGCTGCTGAGGAGATGCTGTGGGGACCAATTCGGCAAGGTTGCGACCTATAAATTTCAGTTTAATCCTGCTGTCAGGAAGAGGTTTTCCTCTCGAGCAGCTGTTTATCTGTATGGGCTTATTTGTGCTCCCTCCAGCCGCGGCGATGAGCGCCCAGGGCTCTGCCCTTCCAGCTGGGGGGCTGCAGGACGTCGGCTCGTGGAACGCGCGGCAGGGAAGACGCTGGGGACCAAGAGCGCCTTTGTGCGTAGGGCATTTGTGGCATTAACACTGAGCATCAGATAAATGAGCAGGAAAGTGAACAACAAAAGCTTTAGTCCTTGCGTGGTTTGTTTTGCAGGCTCCAGGGAGCATAGCCAGAGTAAAAACGCCAAAGAGGTGGCCATGGACCTGCAATTAAGGGTGCTTAGGGCGAGCGTGGGAGCCTGCCTTTACTCCTTGTAGTCCAGGCCACTTAGGAGAGAAGGAAGCCTATTAAATAGAAGGAAAAATCAATGAATTTAAGGATTCCTGGCATACCGCGCTTGTAGCTACAGCTCTTTTTAATTAGCTCGCCCCCCACCAAAGGATACGTTAGTCCTGTTGGTCCCGCTCATTGCGCTTGCCCAGGGCGCAGGGAACCTGCAGCACCTGTTCTGGTGGCACCTCGGGAGCCCTGATCTCCGCTGAGACGTCCAGCCCGCGCTGCCCTACGGAATTGGGCTGCCTTGGACCACGGGGTCATCCCAGCACGGCGGCTTCTGGCCGCGTCGCCCCTTCCTTGCACAGTTGCTTGCCTTCGACATTACGTAGTGCGGAGAAGAGGCAGGGAAAAATCATCTGCTATTTCAGAAAAACATTTCTGCGGATTGAAGCTGAATTTTCGGGTCATTTGGCAATAATTGGAGGCTCCTGAGCTTTAATTTCCACCACCAACTCAGTGCCCAGCCTTAACCAAATTGGTTGTGACCTCCTCCTGCTTAACCATAGCAGAAGGATTTTCCTCCCAAGATCAGCTTTCCCTCCCTAAAAACAGATACAGTAAATATCCGGTTAATTGGTAAGGGGTAGCTACCCTCATATAACCTTTAATTTGAAGGTTAAAGTCTAGAACTAAGGGGAAAAAAAAGTGCAGTTTTACAAATCATTGTCTCTCTCTACTGGGTTAAATGTGAGATTTGGGCTATTTGCCGTAAGACTTTCTGGCATAAATTTAATTACAGATTCCCCACTGCCTTGCTATAAGGTCCATTCTTCTTTCTCCAAAGCTTTTTATGGTGCTCTTAGAACCTTCTTAAGCTTCTTTAGAGGGTGAAAAAGTCCCGTCTGCTGAATGTTGAGCACTGCACTAGCAAAAAGCATGAAGACTCTGTAGCATAGGGAGGCAATGACATGAGGTGCGTTCTTGTGCTTCTTTGGGGACTTTTGCAGCTCACTGGTAGAAAATAGTTGGTTCCATTTTTCTTTTTTTTTTTCCAAAAACATTTTAGAGATGCCAAAAGGGTTGGTGTGGGTCTTTTCAAATAGCATGGGAAATTACCAGAGGGTTTCTTTCATATTATATTTGAATCCCTTGAGACAGCCCCTTACTAAGTCAGATGTTTATGGTCGGTGGTTAAAATAAGCAAGCTAAGTTTAGCCGATATGCCCGAATGACCTGCATAAAAATAGAGATTTTTGCACTAGGTTTTAATGTCCTGTGAGCGGCCTCACTTACGTGTGAGAGAAATACACTGTTCTATGTAGCATCAGCCATGGTCAGAACTCCTCTATTCTCCTTTCCAAGAAGTCAGTTGAGCCAAAAAATAAAATAAATGCCTAATCTGTCATGTACAAACTCCGGCTTCAGGAAACACTTAGGCAGCAGAGTCTGGGTGGCTGCAAAGAGCTGAGTTAGGGCAGTGCAGCCTGTGCAGCGATGGCAGCGTAAAGGTCCTGGGTGGAGGAGCAGCCCCTGGCCCTCTGTGATTTCTCTTCTCTTTTCTCTCCTGTCGGGATAGCTGCAGCCATACGCAGGGATTGCTTTGCAAGCCCCGGGCAGGTAGGTTTAAGGAGAGAGGAAGTGAGCAATCCTGGGTTGTGAAAGCAGGTGGCAGCAGGCTGAGGTGGTCGAAACGGTGACAGCGGAAGTTTCGGGCCTTGACGGAGAGCCGAAGATGGACGTTGCTAAAAGGCAGAGCCTGTGAGGTGCAGCCCGGGTTCCCGAGCACGTGCAGCGCTGAGCTGTCCCGCGCGTTGCCCCCCGTGCCCCCCTGCGCTGCAGCTGGCAGTGCCCCCCTGCCTTTGCTCCCCAGCACGTGGCAGGGGTCTCGCTCCGAGCCTGTGCCCTTGAATGTCATCACGCAGGAGCTGCCTCGCCCCAGGTGTCCAAGGGCGACGGGGGAGAAAATCCGGCACTAAACAACAAGCTTTTGCTTGCTGTGCAGGAAAGGGTTGCAGCTGGGCAAAGCGAAGGCTCCAAAAAGAGTCGTGCCACACTGATGGCTTAAAGCGAGTTGCACCGACTCTTGGCATAGGCTCTTCTGTCCCACTGCCCCACCTTTGCGCTGCTCATCAGCCGGACAGCTGGGAGAATAATTAACATTTCTCCCATTCCCCACTTTTTCCACTTCCTAGACCTCTAATGAAAGTCTGCACTTGCTCTGGGGAGAAGGGGCACTCGAGACTCTTCCCAGAGCTGGCAGCTGTGTAATAAGGGCATGTAATCTTTTATAATCCTTTCTACAGGTTGATAATACCCATTTCTCTTCCGAGATTCCCAAGTGTGTTGTGGGCCAAATGGGAATTTAACTGTGATCGAAAGACATACTTGAATATTCAGGAGCAAAGATGAGTGGCCCGGGGCAGAGGATAGCGATGGAGCAGGAGGGGAGCGAAGCCGCGCAGCGCTGTCGGAGGGTCATAGGGCTGCCTTTGAGTAACTGTAATCTCAGGCTGTTGTTTGAAATCCGGGGTATCCAGGGAAACGCGCCGGGTTTGCGCAGCTCGGAGCTGCTGTTGCGGTGATGTCATGAGACGCGCGGCCGCACAAGGAGCCGCTTGTCCGCAGCCCCGCACACCTGCGTGTCCCGCAGGGTTCCCAGCGCGCCGCGGATTCGGCCTCCCGCTCCCGCCGGCTGCGCTGTGCGGAGCGCGCGGCCGACGGCGCCATGGGAGCTTGCTGGCCCCGCCGCACCTTCCGTTGGGCATGGAAGGGAATTCCATGCCTAGCGCTGCCGTTGCCCCCAGCTCCTTAGCGTTCATTCTCAAAGCTTGAAAGAAAGCTCAAAAACTGTCAGCACCCTCAGCATCCGCTAGGTAAACTACTCATAAGACTCGAGGACTTGTGGTTTCTTTTGCTGGAGTGACTCCACTGTTTTCCCCTTTGAGAAGAAAATCTCAGCAAAACCGCTCACATGGACACGTCACTGCAGCCCAGCTGCGTTTGCGCTCGGCAGCTTCTGCTCCCAGCAGATGTTAAGGGCTGCGGGTGCAAAACGTGTTAGCGCAGATCTTGGGCAGGTCTCTTTTGAGGCTCTGCGCGTCGCAGGGAATGAGCGTGGAAATCTTGGCTCTTCTCTAAGAAAGGATCGGCTGCGTTGTGAAAACTGCCGAGCTTTGGATAGGCAAAGAAGTGCCGTGGTGGACGCAGGATGGACGGGCGAACTGCTTCAGGCCCAGGTTCAGCAGGACCTCATGCTTTTGGGAGATGCCAGGGTGGCATCGTCGTTAAATGGTCACCCTCTATGTTTCGTCTCCTACTGCTTGAACAGGGTGATGGAAAACCCATTTCTAAGCTGTGCCTGGTCACTGCTGCTCGGTAGAACAGTAGTAAAACTCAACAGGTTGACACTGCAAAGCCATGCACCCCTAGAAAAATCAAATGGCTGGTGAGGAATTGGTGTCACTGTGGAATTGTGTGCACAGTGTCCAGTGCACTGGAATCTGGAAAAGCCATGCTGCTAGTCAAACATTCTGCCAGCGTCAAAAATGGTATCTTAACCTGTTTTAAACCTTTTATAGCTTTATTTTTGTGCCCAGAATATATATATATATTCCCTTTCTATATAACATATATATTATATATAGGGAATATATATATATCTTCCCTTTCTGCCATCCTTTTCCCCTGAATCTTCAGCCTCTTCAGCTCCATGCTGGCTGCAGTGCACACGGAGGCCGGACGGGACGCACGGACACGGGGCGAGTAGATCCGTTGTCAGAAGGCATTAGAGCTACTGCTCGTTTTATTCTTCGGGACAGAAAATCATCTCCGTGTACAGACTTGTCCGTTAAGGGAGTTAGGCAGCTGCTTCGTAG
Organism: Nothocercus julius; assembly: GCA_013398735.1. NCBI lineage: Eukaryota > Metazoa > Chordata > Aves > Tinamiformes > Tinamidae > Nothocercus > Nothocercus julius. The sequence goes on along the minus strand of VZSV01000179.1, from coordinate 968,850 downwards.
CTCTTTATTGGACATACCAGGAGCAGAATATTGGCCCTGATGCAGTTGATGAAAATCATGGCAATTCCTTCGGTGAGCCCTTGATTTCACCACGGGAAGAGTGCAGCTCAAAACAGGAGCTCCAGGGCCGCTTTTGCCATCGGTGGGGAGAGAGGTTTGTTCTCATGTTTTGCTTGGTTGCAGGTGCTTTATAAGCACAGAAATGCAAGACATGAATTTGCCATTAATGCAGTTTTGTTGGCCTGGTTCCTGCTAATTTGCTACTCTCCTCTGGTTCTGAAGAGGACGGACGATGCCCTTTCTCTGCTTGTAAAAGAGAGGCTTGGGGCTAAGTGATGCTGGAATGCTGGTCATCCCTTGGGAATAGTTGTCTGATTCCATCTACGGGCTGCTTTTGGAAAATATTCTTGACTTGGAATGCATTGCCAAATTGTGTTTAAAATCGTTGCGTCCTTGCAGTGGAAGATTCAGAGATTTTCCCACTGTATATCACCAGAGCTGTTCCCTAGACACTGCTAAACTGCCCTCAGTTTCCACAAAGCATCTTATCCCTTTCCAAGGAGATCAACCAGGTACCAGTTTCTTTTTAACTTGCTTCCTCTCCCTGTAAAGAAATCAGCAGTTCCTTTATTATGCTGTCCTGGTATTGCGTGTCTGTGTGTATACATATATATATATATATATATATATATCTTTTTTAATAAGCTCTCTAGTTAAAGAATAATGCAGTACAAGTTGTCACTTGGCTGGGAGAAAGGGAGCTTTGTGGCTGTTTGTAATGTGCCTAGTGGCATTTCAAAGCCTTGGGGACGCCGTGTTTCAGATCTTCAGCGGTGTCCGATGTGACAGCCTCGGCGGTGCCCTCCTCCGGTCAGCAGGGGAGGATGTTCAGAGAAGGGGATTTTTTCCACGCTGTTGCTTAACTGATATTAGCGTTTGAAGGCCCATAAGGCGTGACCTTTAATCCCGTGCGTAGACTAGCGGAGCAGCTTGCTTGAATGCCGCATTGTGAGGGCGCTGATGGAGCGTCGCAGCGGGGACGGACGTCGCGTGTCCCCAGAGCCTGGGCCCGCGCCTGGCTCGCCTGCATCTCCCTGATCTCCTCTCCCACTCTGCCCAATATTCTGCTCCTAGTATTTCTAACAAAGAGCTTCCAAAATTCCAAAGCACGTTTCTGTGTGAGCACATTGCCTTTGGTGCTGGCCGGAGCGGGCCGTGACTTAGCCCTGGCCTGCAGTCTTTCCTGAAAGTGTGAAGGGTCCTGGGGACACGTGGGCTTTTTGCAATTGATCTCCGCAGTGACTCAAACAGTGGTGGCAAAATAGTCCTGTGGGGCGTAAATGATAGTTCAGTGGGTTTTGTTATACTTGCAGGAATACTTGAGGTGGAGGATGTAAAATGGCAACTGCAGGTGATACTCAGCAAAGTCCCAAGGGTTTTGGATCATCTCTGGAACCTCTCATCGCTCTCCTTCCTTGCAGACCGCGCTGGGTCACCCTGAGGAGGGGCCAGGGTCCTGCCACGTTCAAACCGGTGCCAGCACCGGCACAAGGGATCGACGCGGAGGCGCCATGCTGGCACAAGGGCTCAGAGCTTCAGAAGGAGCAGTTTTTGTCCTAGAAAGACTTGTGCAGGTCTCGGAGCTGGGTTTGCTGGGTTGTCAGCTGGCCGAGGAGCCGGCGGCACCGTCTCCCTGCCAGAGGATGAGGCGTGCCTTCCTCCTCCCTCAGCCTTACCATGCCCTAAGGACAGGGTCCCCAAAGCCTCATACGCAGCGAAAGAACCTGCTGCAGCGGGTTTGTTGGGGAGCAACACGCAAGGTCTGCAAGCAGCAAAGTAGTCCGAGGGGTTCATCACCCACTCTAGCGCTTGCGTCTTGGTTTTACTCTGCTCCTTAAAGCCGGGTGGATGTTGCGTGGCTGAGGATCCGCTGGCCTCTAGTGGCGAAGCTCTGCCGTGGGTGTGATGCTGCGTTTCACTCTGCAAGCGCTGGTTTCGGGGTGGGCAGTGAAAGGAAGTCAACACTGAATGACCCTTTGAGGAGGTTTTGAACACACATTTTACCTTAGGGACCCTGTAAAGTTTGAGTCCCTGTTAAGTCTTGCTTAGATCACAGGCGCCAGGAATATGCAGGGAACAGCCTGAGAGCAGCTGGTTCAGATCAGTGTGAGTGAAGCTGTGGAAAGCCAGAGCACAAGATGAAGATGAACTAAAGGTTACCAAAGAAACTAGAACTTCCACCTGAATGTCTAGAAAGAGATGGCTTGAAAGGGTTTTCTAAGTTTGTACAGCTGATGGTACCGGTGGCCCTGTCGCATCCATCCTTGTCCGTTCATGCCGCATTTCTCTTCTCCTATTTCGGTCGCTAGAAGGGCAAGTTTGTCAAAAATGGGAATGTGCAAAAAAACAAAGTTAGAGCCCTCATGCAAAGACATTTGCAGGCACTTCGGGCACAGCTGTTTTTAAAAATCACGCTCTAGGTCAGTAGGTATTCCCGGTGTAACTGTGCCGCGTTCCGCAGGGATTAGCGCCTCCCAGGGTTAGCGCGCGCGGAACCAGGTCCTGTTTGGGCACGAAAGCGAGGAGGGGGGCTAACGAAGCATTCGACTGACCGTGGGGTGGCCGTTTGTTGTTCGCAGACGTGAAGGGGCCCCCCACGCACCGCCTGTCCTGCGGCCAGTCGCCCTACACGGAGACGACGACATGGGAGAGGAAGTACTGCGTGCTCACCGACAGCCAGCTCGTGCTGCTCAACAGGGAGAAGGAGGTGAGGCCTTTCCTTTCGCCTGCCCTGTAAAATGGGAAGGGAAACTTGTTTTGTGGGTCCCCCCCTCCCTTTTTTCTTTTCTTTTGTGCTTTTTGAATTCCCGCGGAAGGGAGCCACTTAATTCTGCGCATGGATGGCGGGGCTCGTGCTTGCTTTTAATCTCGCTCAGGCAGCAGGTGCATAGACAAGATGAGGGCAAGCTTGGCCTCTCGGGGTTCCCCAGTGGGATTTTATAGCTCTCACTTAAGTCTGTGCCACTGCATCTTCCTCTGCTGCTGCTGCTTTAGTGCTAGTTAAAGCCCCTACAGCTGATCGAGCCTATGGTGCCAGCCAACCTCCTCGTGCCAGTGCAGCCCGACGCCTGGCAGCGTAGGGGAATGGGGTTTGCGATGCCCAGCCTGGACAAGAGGAACAGAGGAGGTGTGCGCAGACCGTCACAGCCGCAGGGAAATGGTCTGAGGCACCGCTCTGCCCTCCCGCCTGCCAAACGCAGCAAACAAAATCGGGGGCCCCGTGGCACGGAGGGCTCGAAACCACTGCAACCCTCTTTGCTTAGCAGTTGTAATTAACGCAATTAGTGCCCACGTGGCGCATGTCTGCGTGGCGCCTGGTGCCTCGGTATGGGCGCAATGTCACCGTGAGTACAGGACAGGCACGTTTGGGTGATGGAGCACGAGGAGCAAACAAACGTGGGCGAGTCCCTTCTCCTGCCATGTAGTTTTTCCTGTGTGAATATTGTGGATATTTGATGTCTGCAGACTCACACAAATACTTGAGCTTTAAAAGCTGATAATGGTTCTGGGTTTGCCTGTTTAGTTCTTTTGTTATAGATGTACCCAGTTTAAAAGTAAACATTTTAGGAGGTACTGTAAAATGGGAATGTTATCAAGCTACTGAAATAGATTCTTTTGTATAAAAATATCCATTAATTTGAATCCAACACTGTGGTTTCCTACACTTGGAGGAAAAGTTTTTTTTTCCCCCTTAATTCTTCAGAAGCTTCCACATACGGCTGTGCACAGGCAGAAAATGAGAACTGTAGCTGGTGTAGCACCAAATATTATCCTTATCCATCCTGAGCTATGGTCACATGTGTTTACAGGAGCTGAAATATTTCCTTGCCTAGGGAGGGGCAGGAAAAGGTCTGCAGAAGGACATTACTCATTGGAAGGGAGCAACATCGGTCCTCTCTTACTCCAACACTTGAAACTGGCTGGGAGAGATGATCAAATGCAGGTTAAATGGAAGACCTGTCTCGTAGTGTTTACTATGTAATTCTTTTTTTATTCTTGGAGGAAAGTTGTGTAAGGAATTAAAGTATTTCCTGAAGAAAATTAAGGACATGTGAGAGTTATTTCTCAAACTGTATTTAGCCCAGCTGTGCTGGTGTAAAGGATGTATGTCATTGAAGAAGTGTAATTGGAAAAAACACTGGCTCATATCACAAATAATTATCTGCAGGTGGTAACCGTGCACTTACGGGTTGCTAATTGCTCTTACCACATACAGCTAGAGCATCTTGCAGTGGGTAGGATGAGTCTCTTGATTAGCTCCTAAGGAATAAATACGGAAAGATCGATGTATCACTGGTGCATTAAGTCTTTTTATGTGATGTTTAAATACATTCTGGTTTTGCCTTTGTCTGTCAGAGGCTGGAGAAATTCAGCACCAGGGCACACAGAGCACGAGGTGGGTAAGAAGAGCAGGTACAAAAAGCAGTTGAGCAGGAGAGCAAGTCAGCGGAGCCCGTGAGCACTGTGTATGGTGAGAAATAACTTGCTTAGGAAAATGCTGCGTGCAGATGGGCCGAGCGCTGCATGCAAATTGTGTGACTCCATGCACTGCTCTCCCATTCGTTTCGGAAGCTCAGAGGCGGATTTGCCATTCTGGTTTTAAAGCAATTTGGAAGTACTGTGAGCGAGAGGAAAGAGGGAGCTCCGCACTCATTAGATCTCACAGCAAAATAAAAGCTTGTTTTAACCCACCTGCTGACTCTGGCAGGGTGTGTACAACCCCTTGCAGAAGCACAGAACAGATGGACGGGGCAAACTGCTGGTTAGGGACGCATAGAGCTGCTGAAATGGAAGGATCCCTGAGAGGTTTTATGGGAAATGGAAGGGCAGGTGCCTTGGCCAACTTTATTTGGCAAGTTACTCAGAGTCGGAGGAGGCTCGAGGAAGGGTGGTCTAGAAGGTAGAGTGAGTAAAGGCCTAGGGCAGTGACAGGGAGAGATGCTTGGAAGGACCGATATCGGAGGAGAATCAGCAAAAGACTGTGGTGAGAGCAAAGGCACACGGAGCCACAGAGCAGCAAGAGCAAGTGGCACGAGGACACGAGAGAGTAAAAGAATTTACTGAAAGAATGAAGTAGGAAAGTGTTTTTGGAGGAGATTCATGGGCAAGGCAATCCTGGAAGAAGTTTCTTGTCAACCTGAAGCGTCACCGGTGAAATAGGCACCAGGAAGCTGAAGATGGAGAGGCTCCAGCTCCACAGGTGGGAGTTGCTGAGTCACTGAATGAGTTGGAGCGTCTTTCGGACTGTTGGAGATGATCTTAGCATCTTGATGAAGGACCAAATGAGAAACCTTACTAAGGGCTTGGATGTGAGGGGAGAAGGAAGAGATGTTAACAGGGGAGTGCCCTTTCTGCCAAAAGGGAGCGCTTGCATAATGGGAAGGCGGGTGCAATTGGAAAACGGCTAGTCAGAGGCATCTCATTTTATTTTTTTCTGCATCTACTTTGCTACTTCACAGAATAAATACCCAAGAAGTTTAGCCGGTGTGAAGTTGAAAGGGAGCAGCAACGTTTGATGTTGTATGATGCTTACACAAATTATTGTGAAGTATGTATGTCAAAGCCAAAAGGCAGGAAAACATGTACAAAATGCAAACAGCTAATGAAAGATGTCTTCGTGGTTGCAGCTTAAATGCTACATTTGGGTTCTTTCAGTTAAAATATGGCATGGTGAATTGTGCAGATTTTGAGGTTGTCTGAGGGAACTGCACAGAAAGAGGAGGAAAACTCTTTTCTTGTACTATCCCACCAGTACAGATTTAGTGAAAAGGCTGGTGCTGCGTAAGCAGAGCAGCAGCTAGGAAATTGGAGATATTTCAAGGTACAAATTGATCCAAAAATACCTGTAATTATTTGGCAGTATCACCTTGTGCTGTGCGTACATTAATGTTGATCACTTGACACCATGTCAGCTTTGTAAAAGGAAAATGGATGAGACTGGAGAATGAAGACTGTTAATGAAGAGCAGAGAGAGAGGCCTGAAGGCGGTGGAAGGAGCCCCCGTAGGGACGCGGGAGACGACCGGGCAGGCCAGGAGCTGAGAGCGGCGGGAGATGTGCAATTACTGGGCGATATCACGCGCTGGTAATAGCTTGCAATGTCTTTCAAGACGAGGAGAACAGGTCCAGGCTGATTCACTTACAAAACAGTTTTTTTCCTACGAGGAAGACGCGGTCCGTATCGATTTTCCCACCGTTGGGAAGTAGCAGCTGTTTTCAGCGCTTGCACAAGTCGATCCGCGGGAGAAGAGCTACAAAGACACGTTTTCGAATGAGGGCACGATAAAAGGTGTCGGCAAAAGTGATGCCCTTTAGGGGGGGGGACATAGGAAGGGCTAGTGCTCCTGATAAGTGGGTTTGGATACCCAGTCCATTGCCCAGCATTTTCGGGGAGGATGTGACAAGTGGCTGCATCTGTTGCTGGCCTGCTCTTTGTGAGTCACTGTCCTAACTGCAGGAGAACAGCCACATAATAGCTGTTTTCCTCCAGAATCTTCTTGTTTGGGAATTTTACCATTCCTTGGCTGTTTTATGTGATTCCAGACTTTTGGATTATTCGCTCACAGCAAGGTGCACGTTCTCACCTTTTTCTCTGCCATGCGATCTTTGGATCCCCTTGACGCAGCCTCAAGCAGCTTAGACGTGTACTCAAACCCCACCTCTGGTGCTGGGAGGCACAGAGCTGCTCAGAGGGCGTTTTTTGGGGAGCAGGCAAGGCTTACACTAAGCAATGCCGTCCTGCCGCCTCAAAATTTGCTCTTCTCTGGCTGGCCGGGCTTTAACAAAGGGCTTGGAGGAGAAATGTTATTTTAAGTAAGGCCGCAGTGCTGCAGGTCGGGCTTTAGGGGGTTCTCTTTAGCTACTTTTGCTAATTGCATCATGTCCGTGAGGTTGTTCCTCGGCTCTCAGGCAGAGGTGAAGTTAAACCCTGCCCGGTGCAGGGTCTCAGCAAGGCCAGGCTCTCCTCTGCGGCCGCCGCGAGCTGCCCTGGGCTGGGGACGCGCGCGTGCCAAAGGCAGAGCGACTCGTGCCCGGCTTTCCTGGTGATGGCACAGCTCCTCCTGGAGGACAGGCCCTTCCCGCGGCGTGCGGAAGCAGAGCCGCTGCGGCCCCTTTGCTTTTCCCAGGGACACGAAGGGCAGCGCGGACGCCGTCCCCTCTGCTCCGAGGGACCCGCTGCTGTCTTGGTGGGCTGCAGCCTCGTGCCGGCGGAGTGGCAAAAACGAAAACAACGCAGCGTGGATCCGAAGGCGGAGTTCCTAAGGATCCTGAGGAGCCCTGCTTTAAAGGAAAGGGGCTGGGTTTGATAGATTTAATAGCAGAAAAAGAATCGGTCTAACTGAAGCCTCCAGGTGTTTGTGGTCTTGGGTGACTGGCTGCAGCATGAACAGATTCAGCCCCTGCTGAGCCTCCCACCGAGGGTCCCCTGGAGATGGCTCAGCAAGGGGGCCGCCGTGAAAAGCACCCACAAAGAAAGCAGCCTCGGCAGAATAACCACGGGGCTGGGAAACTTGCTTTGAAAGACGTTTGAAGGAGACAAATAGACGGGCGCAGGCATAAAGAGCATTGAAAATGGCCTTAAGAGAACGATAAGTGCTCCAAAGTCAGGAAATGCCAGAGCTAGTTTGAGAGAGCCATTGCAGCACAGCCTGTTTCTAAAATAGTACCCTATCTTCTGTGTTTTTTGCAGCTTTTGGTACAAATGAATAATATCTTCTTGTTTGCTATTAATACCATGTTTTCAGCAATGCTTGAGGATACGGAAGGATAAGCAGCACAGGAAACGGGACAGGAGCTTTCAGTCCCTTAGCTGCAAGCTGCTTTTTATGTAGCTACGTGAAAAGAAAAAGCGAAGGTACACGTGCTCAAAGTGTTGAAGAGGGCAGCGGCCTTGCTAAAACTGTCCCAAGCCGCTGCGTGCCCCGAGGGCTGCCCGGTTCGAGGGTGATGGGCAGCGCCCTTCCCTACTCTCTCCCAGTGGGAGCCTGGCTTGAGCAAGGCTTAGTTTGTAAAGGCGGAGAGGGGGAGCAAAGGCAGATTTCCCAAAGGGGAGCACGGCCCGGCTGCACTTGGGACCGCCAAAGGAAAGGGAAGGAGCCTCCCACTACTCAGGAGTTTGCTGGTAAGGCCGGACAAGCCACGCTGGGGCCGCTGGAAGCGAAGGCAGCGCTCGGCAGGGCGGCACCTCACGCGTCTCGTCCTTTCCCCGCAGGTGTCCATCGACGGGATGCCCGAGGCGCCGGCGGAGGCTGCCAAGGGGCGCTGCCTGCGCCGCACCGTGAGCGTCCCCTCCGAGGGCCAGTTCCCCGAGTACCCGCCCGAGGGGGCCGCCAAGCTGGGTAAGTGCAGAGGCCGCCTCGGTCCCTGCGGGGTTGTCGCGTTTCCTTGCAGGGCTGGGATTTGCAGCTGCCGCCGTTCTAGTGCTTGCAGCGAGCAGTGGCCTGGCAGCACAGGGGCTGCGGGACACCGGCGGCGTCCCCGTGTTTCCGAGGCTCTTGAAGGTGCGGAAGAGCGTTCGGGGGGCACGGGGCACTGCACAGCAGACCGGCCCCGTCTGCGGATGGTTGGAGAGGTCCCTCAGCACCGCCACCCGCACCTCGCGGGGACTCTGCAAGCGCCTTTGCCTCCTGTATCAGTAGCAACATTCAGTAACGGCTCCTGACTGTCTGAAAATCGCCTTACGCCCCTTCAAGGTGCAAATCCTGAAAGAACCAGCAAGGGCCCTGCTGCTGTTGGCTTGATGGTGAAATCGAAGAAAAGCAAGAGGAAGAGAAGTCATTAAAAATGGCAGGCTCTGGTGCAGGAGCTTGCTGAGTTCCCCAGGATTTATCCAGTTTATTCGGAGTGAATTGCATGCAAGTCATTATGAGATGAAAGTACCGCGCAACTGAACCTGGAAGACCCCCCTCCTGTAGACAGCTAATTAACAGATTGCGACTGTAGTGCTCATTTACTTACTCGCCAGCAGCACCTCAGTCTCCCTTGGCTGGGGGAGGCAGGACAGTTTGGAGGGAGGGAGGGATTTTTCTCTTGGTTTTGTTTTCTGCATTAGAGGGCAATTCTAAACTGTTTTAGGAGGGAAAACAGCAAAATGCTTGGGGACGAATGGTGTAAATCTAACCCCTATTGGCTTTGCCTGCGATGCATCAAATGCAGCCTAAGCTGTCGTCATCTTGTGCCATTTGAACAAATATTCGTTCTTGTTTGGAAATATACCCAAATTAAGGACATGCTTTACACTGTGTTATGGGCAAGCACCTATTGCAGACACGTCGCGAGTGAGGTGAACAAGTTGCTATATAACAGGCAGTCTGTGTTAGCCAGGGGTATTATTTGCAACTTTGCAAGCTAGAGAAAGTTTCATAATCTTGGGGATTTAAGTGTCTTTTGTATCGTTTTTGCTCTTTTTCTGTACCACATATATCCTTAAAAATACACAAGAAGCCCATATCCACATGGTCTTCTCCAAACGAGATCTCCACGGATGGTGAATATGGCTATGAACAAGGCCTGTAGCTGGAGGAAGGGGGCAAGCAGTGGGAGGGCAGGGAGAAAGGCACGAGGTGGAGAAAAATGAAGCAATGCCCCTAGTGCGAGGGAGGATGAGGATGAGAGCAGGTGGGAGGCAACGTTGTTCATCAGCCTCGGTGGCAGCGGCTGAGTTAAGGCTCCCTTGTTTCCGCACCCTGGTCCTGATTTGGGCATTCCTGCTGATGGGAAGAGGCGAGGTGATGAAGGGAAGGGTGGGAAGAGCTTCGTGTCAAGACGTGGAGCCGGAGGACGAGCCAGCGAAGGAAACCATTGAGCATCTTTGTAAAGAGCAGGAAACAGATGGAGGCAGCCAGAACATACCACCAGCAGCACAGATAGCAGCTGGCCAAAAATAGCTTTGGAATGGACACCAGAGCTGAAAAGCTCAGCAGAGGCAGATAAAATATCCAGGAGAGAAATTGCTATGCCAGGCTGATAAGAGTATCTAGCTTGTCCTGGGGAAGCATGTGCATAGTATGGCAACAGCGGGCGTTGCATCTTGTGATGGTATCTGAAATTACTGCTTACAGATGAGCTTTTTGGAGCTGGCTCTAATACAGAGGTTAACACATAGCGATGGCATGTGTTGTTTTTCCCTTTAGGTAAGGTTGCTATACCTCCCTCTTCAAATTAAAAAGAAAAGGGAGGACGAAGGAATCAGATGATAGATTTTTTTTTTTTTTTTTTTTTTAACCTGTAGCACTACAGTTTTGTCGCACAGTATTCATGGTGTGGGTTTTACCAAGCCGACCTTTTGGTATCTATGTTGGCAGCAGCACCCTGCGATTCTGCAGATCTTTGCGGCATCCCCTGCGGCGAGGCCGCTGTGCCCGTCCTCCCTAGGAGCCCCCCGTGCACCCTGTGGAGCTGCGGGCCTCGGCACGGGTCTGCACGGAGCCGGCGGCTTCACCGGGGCCGCCACCCTCATTCCTGCCTTCCTGCCCTTTCCAGCAGGGCTCCAGGCTCAGCTGTTCACGAGGCAGCTGCTGAACCACCCTGGTTTGCAGAGCCAGGGACTAAGATAGACACCAATTTCCACATACTTCGGTACCGAACGCTGTAATTTGTGATGGTTCAGCAGCTGCTGGAGGAGCAGCTGAGCCAGCCCTTCCATGCAGGCAGTAACCCCTGAACGGGAGCCTCAGGGGCAGGCAAAGAGATAAAACACAAGGTAAGAAGTGGCTTGTTTGAACAGTAAAAACTACAGAACCATTTAAAAAGCACAACTGCAGAGGACACTCGCCATCCACTAGCTCGGGAGCTTGACCTCTGTTTGCAGGCAGGAGAGAAGTTGTTTCCCTTGTTGATATTCTTAATTCTCGCCCAGAAGGTACGTTGTGCACAGAGTTGGGTGACTGAGCTGTCTGACTCCATGTTAGACATATCCCATGGAATTTCCTTGGTACCTGACCTCTGTCATTATAGTTCTACCTATCTCTTAGAGGCACACTCTAAATACCTCATTTATTTGCTAGGGATCCATCTTGGCCGCACTTTTCTTCCAGGGATGCTTCTATTCCTGAAAGCTGAAAGCATAGCTGTATTTTTTCCCTAGCATGTTACCCTCGTGCTTTCTTCTTTCAAACAGGGCTTTCAATGGGCTAATTCTCTTACAATGTGTGATACGAGCCCCGAGGGCCAGCGCCCACATGGAATAGGCAAGGATAAGATGAAGAAATTCAAGCAATCCCTGCCTTGTACTTGCCTTTGTTTCCAATTCAGATCTTGCTGTTCTTTAACAGGTGTTTGGGTTTTTTTTATTTTACTGTGAGATTGCATCCTTTATAAAGAATTACTATTTAAAATAGCGTATTCGAATTAACCATTCATACAGCAAGAGTCTGATTCAAATTTCAACCATTCATACTATTTGACAGACTAATAACACAGTTACTGCTTCATTTCCCAAAATAATCCTGTTTTCTTTTACTCTGCTTCCTTCCCAGCACCTGCTCACACTAAATAATGAGAGTAGCTACAGAAAATATGTGGTAGAAGTTTTGATTCTGGCATCTGGTTGCATCTTTGTTGGTGTTGAGATTTTTTGCCTACGTGCATCAAAATGTGTAAGGCGGGATTGAAAGTGAGGAAAAGGTTTCTTGCTTTTTAGTCGTGGTATCAATTATAGGGAAAGAATATTGTTAGAGAGAGATTTCTTTAGATTCTCTAGATTCTTAAAAAGAGTAGCGTGGCTGCAAACGGATTCCTTTTTTATGTTTGGAGTTGGAGTCATCGGAGAAGAAAGTGCAGACTTGTTGCAACAGCCCTGTTGTGTCTCTGTCTCCTTTCTGACTTTGCTGAACACGAAAGCTCATGAGAGAGGATTGCAAGGGAGAAGCGGATGAAGCAGGCAGAAACTCTGTGCAGGTTTCCATTCTGCCTTCACCTTGAGTTCCTCGCGCTGAGGAGTCTTGTATCCGAGCCGCTGGCTCTAAATAATGGGGAAACATAATATATGCCCTCTGCCCATGTAAATGCTAGTGTGCAGGTTATTGCCTTCACTGATCTAATTGTACTAAACAAAATCACCATGGAAAGTTGATTAGGAGCTCTGGCAACAGGCTGTGCTCTGACTGGCGTTTCTCTTGGCAGCAAAACTTCCTGTCCTCTGTCCGCCACCCTGGTGCGTAGATTGGTCTCCAGCACTGTGCATTCGTGTATTTTTGCAGCTATTTTTTAATGCAGATGCCCAACCTCATGGAGCTGTGCCAGCCCAACTAGGGCACGGTCTGCAGTACAAATGAGCAAAGGTGAGACGAGCAGAGACAGCAACTAAAGGTATTTTTGCCTACCATGTGCTGCATTTTTTTTTGTCTGGAGATAAAATACACCAACCCTCTTGCTATTGCTCTGCTGCGGTTTCATCCACGTAACCCAGTGTTACCATCTGCTTGTGGACCTTCCAGGCCCTCCTTCGTGGTAATGCCGCAGCTGACCTGACGCGGGGCGGGCAAGGTCCTGCTTCAGGTGGGAATCTGGGCTCAATAACCTCTGGAGGTTCCTTCTGACCAGTGTCTCTGTAGCTCTCTGCTGTGCTTTCTATCTCTGAGGGTTGAAATGGGATTTTAAGCTTCACACCTCACATTTAAGTTGTTGATTCCTTGCTTTAGTTGCCCAAGTGAAAGAATTTCTGTGTAGTCCTCATCCCCCTTGCACTTTTTTTTTGAAGTGAAAATTCCTTTGAATTCAGAAAACTTTCCAATCCAGCAAAGAGAACAAGAAGTGACTTAAAACCTGTTTTGATGCCAGATTCAAGATACTGCATTGCTATCAGGTGACAAGTTAGCCGTGCAGAAATCCTGCCCCGATGCTGTTTTAAAAGGTAATGTCCAGAGGCTTGGAAATGGAGCGAGCAGCAGAGGATTGGTTAAATAACAGCCAGTCTCCCTGCTGCCTGGAATGTGCCTTTTAGGGCAATTTCTGCAAGCTGCAGCTGAGCCTCTCTAGGTGGGGATGATTGCACCGAGAAAATGCACAGTTACCTCTTCCTTCAGGTAAAAACTTGCCAGGAGGAGAGCAGTCATTAACAAAAAAGATTTCTAGGATTGTCTCAGTAACTGCTGTTTCTAAGCCGCGCTGGTGTTGGCAGCTGAAGCGATCAAAGCTGAGATTCGCTTTCTGTGTATTCCAGGTGGAGGGAATACTTTGTGATGAAGCAATAAATAGGTTTGCTGTGTGCACAGCACATAATTACAGTCCTTGGGCACCTCGCTCCAGGTGGATTGCCTGGAAAGGGGCTGGGATATTTTCATGGGAGGGAAGAAGAGATGTTCCCTGGGACCTGGTCAGTGAAAGGGTCTGCAGTGCACCGGTGTCTACGTATCCAGCAAACAGTACTTAAGAAACAGGGAAGCTTCTGAAGAGCCAGGTTTGCCATAGCTTCGAGCTGAAAAGGGGTCTTGTCCTTCACCTTCTGCTGCCCAGCTTCACTTAGAAGCAGATACTCTTTGCCAGGATGAGCAAGTGCAGCACATACAGCTACCCATGTCTCTTCCTCAGGGATCCGCGATCCCCCCTGATGGAAGAATTTTGCCTCTAGCAATCTTGGATTCAGGAATCAGATGAGCTGCCTTTATTTGCTTGCAGCTCTCGAGACTGGGCAGATTTGGGCTTGCACGTGCCTGTGTATGCAGGCACCGATGTGCATAGGAGAGAGATCCACCTTCGCCTTTGCACAGAGCCAGGAGTCTAAAGGACCTGATGTGTTACTGCCAGCCGGCTTTTTCTTTTAAAGTAGCCTCTTCCAAGACCAACTTGAGTGTATTGAGGGGGATGATTTTTTTTCTTTTTTTCCCACTAAACACTGCTTGTCCTTTTTTTGCCTGTTTCAATCTTGAGTATTGAATCCCCATCTCCTTGTACCTTTCAGATATGATTGATAGCAGGGATTATATATTATGTGGAGATAACTGGAGTTTTAAAAAACTTGTATCTGTCTTTAGAAGATGTCCTTTGGCCGTGGCATTTCTATCCTGAAATGCAAAAACGTGCAAACGGTGAGGTGCACTTCAAAAATCTCTTGCTGCTTTGGGGCAGCATCAAAACATGGATGAGCTGCACTGGAAAACACCTACTGTGTGAGAAATGTCCTACAATCTTCAGCAGTTGCAAACAAGGTTAAGAAACTTTAAGAAAATCCCCAAAGTAATCTGATATTTGGACTAAGTACAGTGCAATTTGCCTGCCTGGGGAGGATGAAGAATTTCGGCAACCCTACTTGAAATTAAGCCTGACTCCAGGGAGGCTGGATATTTCAGACAGGATGCCTAGATCTCAGTGATGCCCCCCTGGGCAATTGGAGTTATTTGTATACAGAAACCTGCCAAGCTGCTATCTTCTGCTTCTTGCATAACTCGAGCAAAGCCAAAGGATTTGGGTTTTGTTCGAAATGCTGCTGCAACTTTATTCTCTTGGACCCGGATCATCTTTACTGAAAGCCAAGTTTCATCATGAAGCAAATATTATCAGTTTAAATCTTAAGCCTTTTTAGAGTGGAGATTAAAAGGGGTATGAACACATAACCTGAACTCTCCAATATGGACACCTAATCCATTAGGCTTTTTTCTTGGAAACGTGTCGCATCCCTCCCTCCTCTTTTGAGCGCACGCAAGAAATTGCTTTAGAAGATTCTGCAATTTTGTTGCGTGAGCATAAAGAGCAGCTTATAAACACTGTGTGTTCTGTCACGAGCTCTCACAAAGAAGAGGGAGCTCTTTGACCCTTTGGGGCAGCTTTATATAGTGTTTTCTAATCAAAGTCTGTTTTATTATGAAGAAATGTGGTTTTTTTTTCTTAGCTATCTCTAAACAGTGACAACAAAAACAACAGGAAAAGAAGTGTGTGGTGTTACAAATTCTTCCATCTCTGATGCGTTCAGATGTTTCTGCAATCTTTTTATGGTCCAGATTTCAAAGCAGAACATGTGCATGGACACAATACTTGGTGACCAAGTGTGTACGAAAAGGCGACCAAATCTGGAGCACTTGTGGAGGGACCACTCAAGCTTCAGGGAGCTGGAAGGTAGATCTGGTTTTAATAAGTACACTGTGTTGCATGGAAAACCATCAGTTTCTCTGATGGAAAATGGGACTGCTGCTTCTGGGTTTTTTCCCTTGAGTATTCAGTGCCTCTGGGAGGCTTGGAGCCTCCTTTTCTACTCTTACACCTCCCCTGGCCTCGGCATGCTCTTCCTCCCTGAAATGGGGCTTCAGTCTTCCTCGTGGTAAGTGAACATGGACAAGCAGTCCTGGTCAGCATGGAACAACTCGGAGAAGACGGCAGAGCTGGCTGGGAAACCACAACAGGGAAGAAATCCATCGTGAGTTATATATGTGATTTTTCCGTGCGAGACCTCAGGAGATGTGTTTTCCATCAGCCAGCGATCGCGCCTACTTACGTAGCACTTCACATCTTCAAAACGCTCTGTGAACGCGAGCTAATTAATCTCCGCGATGCCTCTGGGAAGTCGGCGAGGGGAATTAAAGAAGAAAATAAAAGCAGCAGAGTTTTCCATGCTTCCTGTGATAGCTTCTGTTATTTACACTTCACTGAGGCAGTGACAAACCTCCTGTCGGGTAACTACTCTTTATGGCTCCATTTAAAAAAAAAAAACTTGTGATTATGAGGCGGCTTAGATGTTAAATTAGACTTATTCAGGCGAATATTGGATATTTTCCTAAGCTGCTACCCTTCTCGTAACTGATGGCTCTTTCATGGCACAAGGGGAGGAAAGAATTATAGTTGTGATTATGTCTGCGAAACGGACAAAAATGTTTCGGCAGCGCAGCAGAGAGATAATTTACTTAGAAGAAAAATAATCAAGCCACAGAGGAAAAGCAGGCTATTGAACTCCGCTGGAGTTCATGATAAACTCTCCTAACAGGCACCTCAGTGTCGCGGGCAAATCCCCGATTCCCAACAGAAGCTGGGAGATGGAAAGGACTCTGGGCCCCAGCAGTGATTATTGTCCATTAAGATGCAACTCGGTGTCCACTAAAGTGCTTTTGGCTACAGGCTAATAACTCTTGATGTGTATTTGAGGCTGCTTTATCTGGTGCATTACCCAGGGAAGATCTGGAGCGTTTCTTCCACCTTTTTGGCCAAGGTGGACCTGCAAACACTTGCTTGACTAGCAGCTCTTCTTCTCCACCCCGTGAAGAGCTGCAGCTGGTTTAGATGAGGATCTTACCAGAGAGAACACTGGAAATTCATGGGACTTTCTCCTCACAGTCTCTCCTCACTGTTAGGTGCCATGTCTGGCACTGAACCATAGCTGGAAGGTCTAGAGCTCTGGTCACCAACCTGGCTGACCTGGAGGTGACACACCAAGTAGTTTGCAGTGCTTTGCTTTGCTGGCAGCATCATCGTCCTGTGGCTGTAGGTGACATTGGGGAAGGTTTCCCATGGGCAGAATGACAGGGATTTAGGGACTCGAGGGTGGGAAACCCTGATGGAGCTTCGTCAGGCTGCTCTCTTTGGGCCCTCTTTTGACTAGTGTTCTGGTTTTGCTTTGACACTGAGGGCCAACCACCAGCAAATGGGAAGGATTTCAGGAAGTTTGGAGTATTTGTGCTGTTTTGGAGGTCATTCTGTGGCAGGAGATTTTAGGGACTCCGAATTGTGGAAAATATATTTTATTCCTGCTAGTGGTGAAGTGTACTGAGGAGCCCCTATTAAAGGGCCAAGGCTTTTGACATTCCTGAAGTAGGCATATAGGCAAAGTGCTGCTGTTTTCTGTGATGTTGGCAGTTGGGAATTTTATGGAAAGAGAGGAAGATCTACACTGGGATACTTTTATTGTATTGCATTGCTTCTTTCTATCCTCCCGTTGGAGGAAAAGTGATCAATATAGGGCCTCATGAAGTATGAATTCAGTATATTTTGCCAATGAAGAAGCTCTTCTCAGCACACAGTGCAGTAAATATTACCAATATATGTGTGTTTGGATTCTCAGTACTCTAATTCTGCTAGAAAACTTAATGATGTTTCTAAACATAAATGATTTGTGAATTATTTGCAGAAGTCTGGTTATTAGTATTGAAATTTTGCTAAATGCAGAAAACAACTGTTTTTTAAGATTAAAATCCAGCTATCTGATATATTTGGGATACGTTAGGAGAAAGTTTATTAAAATGTTTACCAGTGACTTCCCTCTGTTCATTATTTGGCGTTTTTAAAATCTTTTGCTAGCATAATGTTCCAGTAAACACTCTCTGTTTAAGCAGGTCAAATAGATCATAGGATGGATAAACTTTAACCAAAGCTAACCTCTCATTTAATTTTTAAAAGAAATGGATTTGCATTCAAAACATAGATTAAAAAAAAAAATAATATGTCTTTTGGGAAGAATCGTTATTCCAGGACTTTGCAAGCTGCATTTCAAGAAATTGAAGAGTTTCTGGAATATTTCCTAATCTTTGTGCAGTTTGGTGTTTGGTCTGTTATGGCCTGGTTTCTGAGCTGGAACCAAGGTTTAACCTACCTGTTTGAACTTGACTGAAAAACAGAAGACTATGATGTGAACGATGAGAAACGAGGGGGAGAGGAAATCCGCACGCGACGTGCTGAGGTCGAACGTGTCCCCTTGGCACGGGCGCTGCCGCGGAGCTGCAGCCCTGGGAGCCGGGCTCTGGGCACAGCGCTAAAACAAGTGGTGGAAGAGGGGAGGGAAAAAACTGGCGTTGGGCTCTGTTGTGCTTCCCGCGGCCAGAAGTCATGATATGAATAAAACAACAGCAAAAGAGAGAAACTTCAGGCCGCAGAGGGAACAACGGCGGTCGCTTCTCCAAGCGAGGCAGGGCTCCCCGCCCGCGCGCGTTTGCGGCGCGTGGAGATGCCTGCGCTGGGAGCGTCCGTAAAGGCAGCGCCAGGGCCGCCCTCGGAGCCGCCCCCGGGCGCCGCAGCCCC
>VZSV01000179.1:913928-946976 GCA_013398735.1 Nothocercus julius | reverse complement strand
GGCTACGAGGATGATCCGGGGCCTGGAACATCTGCCCTGTGAGGAAAGGCTGAGAGAGCTGGGCCTGTTCAGCCTGGAGAAGAGAAGGCTGAGAGGAGACCTGAGCAGTGTCTGTCAGTACCTCAAGGGAGGCAGTGAGGAGGATGGGGCGGCCTCTTCTCAGTGGTGGCTGCTGATAGGACTAGAGGAAACAGCCACAAACTGAAACACCAAAAGTTCCAGAGGAACTTTAGGAAAAATTTCTTGACAGTGAGGGTGCCAGAGCCCTGGAAGAGGCTGCCCAGAGACGTTGTGGAGGCTCCTTCTCTGGAGATCTTCCAAACCCGCTTGGACGCAGTCCTGAGCCACAGGCTGCAGGTGACCCTGCGTGTGCAGGGGGTTGGACTAGATGATCTCCAGAGGTCCCTTCCAACCTTAGCATTCTATGATTCTATGATTCTATGAAACTTAACTGGTGTTTTCTCACCAGTAGTAATAGTCCCATGTGGACAAGGAAAGCAGGATAGTTTGACCTGCAGGAGTGCAGCTTTCCTATTGCTAGTTTTTGCATTTCTTGGAACTGGCTTGTTTAGGGTTAACATGCCCGAGAAGCAAAATCACAGTAATTTGCTTGTTCTTGAATTACAGTAGCATTTTTTTTTTTTAGGTTAATTTGGGGTTGCAGTCATCTTTCTTGCTGCACATGGAGAGTGTGATGGTTCTGTGGTGTCTCACGTGTCTCCCTTATTCTAGGTTGATCCTCGGCTCATGTTTGACTCCCAGGCTTCCTGTTTCCCTCCAGCATCTCAGCATTAATAAGTATGTCCAGCAGAAAAATAGTATAGGGGTGAATAGCCTTAGACGTGGCAAAACTGCGTCTTGTGGGCAGGTACAGTCAGTGGCATCAGAGTTTCATCTCCAGCCCTTAGACCATTGCAGCCTTGCACCAGTATTGCCAGGAAAATGCCATACTGGGATCCAGGGCAGGGAATCTAAAAAAAAAAAAAAAAAGGGATCTAAAAAAATGCAGCCTCGTTTTTGCCATATTAGCATGCTCGGTTGCAACAAAGGGTAGCAAAATATTATGAAAAAGTCCAAGTTTTGTTTGAAAAGTAGTTTAAAATAAAGCTCCTTAGCAAAGTTGCTTCATGTCTTTGACAGCTTTTTTTCTTAACCTGTAAAGCTTGTCTATGATAGTAAGATATTGCTGTGCTCAGAATAGCTTATGTGCAGCAACGAAGCACGGTGAAATGTGGGTCTCTTAAGACATGCCTTGATATTAAGGAGAAGGCTTTGGGGCATTGATTAGACCCGTGCAGGCAGGTAGGTACCGTCCCTTTGCATTGCAAGCTCATCCCGGGTGCCTTTGCTAAGCACGGGGACGATAAGAAGGTGACCAGGAGCAGTCAGCATGGATTCAGCAGGAGAAAAGCTTAAATCACCCGCGACCAACGCGTTTATGATGCCTTTTATAATGGGTTGAGGAGTGCCAGGTAGAGGAGGGATCTCTTGCATCTAGAACTGGCACTTTTGGTCACCTGGCAAAGTCGCTTTTGAAGCTTGCTTGTTCTGTGCCGTGGCTTGGAATAGCATTGGACATTAAATATTAATGCCTGGTATTTTTCCTCATGCAAAATGACTCATTTTCTCCCGTTTCCTAATGGAGCGCTGCCTGTTCCATGCAACATGGATCCGGGAGCTGGGCAAGCAGGGACTTCGTGTTTCCCTGACCGTAACTAGTGATGCAGCCTCAGGAAAGCTGCTCCCTAAGTCTCTGCCTGCCGCCTTTGTGGAAAAAATATCACCCTCTTGCTGGCTGCTCTGCCGCTGCTCTGGAGGGAGGGCTTCATTTTTCAAGTGCAAAATATTCCGTCTCCCTCTCCTAATAAATTAACGGTGAAGCGGCGTGACAGGAATGACTTGGGTGTTGGCTGTGTGGCTGCGAAGAAACCCCGACTTGAGCAACGTCCATCAGCGTGGCCGCTTGTCCGAAGCGCAGGCGCGATCCGGTCTTGCTGTTCTTGTAAGTGCCTCCCGCAGGGAGCATTGATACCTTGTGATTTATAATGCTGCTGGTGCCTTGGTGCTTGCACAGCACCCGCGCTCCCTTACGCACGTACATCAGGAATTTCCACTTCCTGAGATTCCTGGAGCCAAATCTGAGCCCCTGTGCGTCCACGGGGCTTCGCTTGGCAAGGACGGGAATTTTTAAATCCATGAGATGGCAAAGCTGCTTAAGCTTTGTGGGCTTCAGCATCATAACTGGAGGAGGGTGACATTTCTGACAACTGAAGAAGGAGCAGAAGCTCATTCACTGATGATCATATAAAGAGATGCCAGTTGGGGATGTATACATGTTCTGAATTACTAGGTTATATAAGAGGTTCCAACACGTAAGAGTTTGGTTTAATTTTCAGCCTTACAGATGCTTCTGCCCTTGGAAAACAGTTCAAAGAAGCTTTTTAATGTTTTGACCTGCTATTCTATATTAGCAACCTGTGATAATTTTGGAAAAGACTACTCTGTCAAGGCAGAGATTAGCTTCCTGTAAATATGTATTTTTTATTTATTATTTTACTTATTTTCCCTGCCTTTCTATCTCTTTAGTTTTCAATGAAGGACACTATCTGTCTGACATTTTGCATAGTTTCTCTCTGGTCAGTAGGACAATTTGGATGTCTGTTTGCATGGATTCAGCAAACTTTTTCTCCACACTAGGTCTCGCAATGTGTTTCGAATATTCCCCTCTTGCTTATTTGCAGCTTATCTCAAACACTGCTTGTCCTGGAAAATTCCGGTGGGTTTGGGGGAAGATTTTTGAGCAGCGTTAAAGCACAAGAGCCGCGTTAAGGTGGAGAAGGGCGTATTTAAGAAGCTATTCACTGCCTTTCTTCTGTCTGTGGCAAGCTTTAAAGGGAGACCAGCTTCCCTGCTGCAGTCCTTGAGCAGGTTTTGACTGTTTTTCATTTTTTTTGCCCAGTGAGAGGTTTCAAGATTCAATGCTATGGAGGAGTTTCATTTATTCTGTTTTTTTTTTTCAAGTGAGCGGTTACAAGCAGACATTTGCAAAGGAAAGAAAAAGATGCAATTTCTGATACCGGGGTTTGATAAGGGGGAGCATAAAGCGTACGGATGTCGAGTGATACCCAGTGGTTAGGGGCTGAGGCCAGATAAATTCCTGCTTGGAAGCGGGGAGCCAGCAGCTAACCACGAGTGCTGCCAAGCACGGGACAGCTTCCTCAGGGACCAGGCTGGCTCCTTTTGTCTTTAGAGTGTCTGGAAAAATTGCCTTTTTCTTTTTTTCTGATATTGCTACATGCCAGTGGTTCTTCTGCGTTTAAAAGAAGCTCCAAATTTTCAGAATTTTCTCCCAGTGGCAGAGTTCTCCTGACTCCTTTTCTTGCAGGAACGTCTCCGCTCGCGCTCTTCTGACGCACGGCGCCCTCCAGGCCGTTCTCTGCTGCTCAACCACACCAAAAGAGGGAAATAGCAGGGAACGATTTGTGCAGGCTCTTTTTTCTCCTAGTGGGTTTTCTTGGGAATGTTAATGCCATGTTAAGCAGGAGAATGAGAGGTCTGCGTATGAAAACCCTTATGCCAGCTCTTTCCTCACTCGCAGTTTTTCACATTCTCATCCTGGAGAACGTGCCGGGAAGCCAGGCTCACGTTGGGTACCCATCCCCTTTTAGCAGGGGGTCGCGATGCAGTGAAAGGGATGAAGGATTCGGGATCGTGGTGCAAGGTGGGAAGCCGGGGAGGGGACAAGTGCTTCACCCTTGCTTTGTCTGGGGCGTGCAATAATGCTGGAAATGAGACCGCTTCCAATGACAGGGCACCCCAGTGGCTTGGGGCACCATTCCCGGAAAGCTTCAAGGAGCAGGTGGGATTTTTGTTCCATGTTGGCCAACCAGGTGGATGCAAATAGCTCCCTAATCCGATCTCTAAAGAATTCCCTCTAATTCCTTTCTTATTCCAAGCAGATTTACGTCACTGGTTTGCATGGTCTTAACTCCAAGATGATGCTATATTTTAACGCCTCTGTTTGGGGAGGAGGAGACTTTTTCAGTGCGAATAAGAAAATTGCTGGGCTGCAGCTTCCGCCCTGGGCGTCTGTCCCGTGCTCCCTTGTTAACCTAGTCTTGGGGCCGGGTTTGCGCTGGGTTTTGACCAGTTCTTGCAGGTATTAGGCAGCACTCATGCACAGCAGCTGCTTCATGTTTCCCTTTGAGCTGGTGCTTTGTCCAGCTGTTGTTGCTTGGTCATCTTCTTTCCATGTTTTTTTCTGTAAGTGAATAAGGAATATGCAAGAATGTTTATTCCAAGAGAAAACAGCAGTCTTTTTCATGTTCTAATTTGCTTTCATATGAGACTTGTGCTTTCCTCAAGTTATCCTCATTAGAAAGATGCTGTTCAGATATAGCTGCTGCTCTTATAGTTGCTCTTCATAAATCTCTGAACATTTGCTTGCTTTCTGCTTTTTATTATTCTCTATCATTTTGCCTGCTGGGGAGATATTTGCACCAGATTTCGCCTTTTTTTATTCGCGCTAAGAAGTACTGACTGTCCCCAGCAAGATCTTCCTCATTCGTGCTGTCACTTGGGCGCTCGGAGACAAACCCGAACGGACACCGAGCCAAACCAGGTCAAAAAGTGAGTTAGGGAGCCCCGTTTTAATAGGCTCAGCCCGGAGTGCATTCAGACCGAGGGGGTTTTAATCAGCAGGGCAGCTGCGGATTCCCCCGGGATGCCCGTGGAAACCGCGCCGAGCCCTCGGCTTCGGAGGAGACCAAACCAGCGCCGGGAGCCTCTTGGGAGCCGCCCTCGACGGGTGGGCAGAAGCCGTTTCCGCGGGCCGCGTGGCCGAGCGTTACGAACAGCCCGGAGAGCGGATGCAGCTCGGGCGCTGCGGTGGCCCCGGCAGAACTCGTGTCGCTGGCGGCCTCCCCGTGTTTCACCTCCCCAGGAATCAGGATGCTCGGAGCCTCCGTGCCACGGGGCCGGCCGCCCGTGCCGGGGGCCTCTCCCTGCGCAAAGCGGGAGATCCGATGCGGGAGATTTCTCGTTATTTCTTTAATTCAAAGGCAGCCGGGTACCCGCAGCGCGAGGCAGCGCCGCGCTGCGGGGCCGGCTTGCTTACCCGCCACGATGCTCCATTTTGCCCTCTGGCCCCCGCAGGGGCTGCGCGTCCCGGCTCCGGCGCCATCCAAATCCCGCGTGCCAAGGCAACGCGGGTAACGTTATCCCTGGAAAAAGCTCTTAGTTTTTTTTTTTTTTTTTTTTTTCCCCCCATCTTCTGCTTCGGTCACTGCGAGGAAGCGGCCGCTCTCGCGGCACCAGCTGGCCGCGCATCCCGGCACCCCCCCTTTCCTTCCTTTATATATTTATTTTCTGCTGCCGCGGCTCGGGAGGCTGGGTGCGATTTCCCGGAGCACAGGGAAGGTGGCACTTGGGCGTCTCTCGGCAGCCCCGCGAGTCGCCGAAGAGGCTCTGCAGCCCGGGGATCGATCGGCGGGCGCCGTGGCCGCCGCGGGAGCGCCCATCATCCCAGCCGGACTCATCCCCGTCCCCGGGAAGCGGCGCGGGCAGCATGCGGCTGCGCGGGGCCGCCGCTCGCCGCTGCGCCTCGCGATTCCGGAGCTAAGCAGGGAGCATCCGCCGGGCTGCGGCTGCCGCCGCGCCGAGGATGCCCCGCGGCGCCCGGCCGCGCTGAGGCTGCCGCCCGAGCCGGACATGGGCAGCACTTGCGATAAAGGTACCGCGCGCGTCCCCAGCCCCGCGCGACGGGCTCGCCGTGCCCCCGGCGTGTCCGCGCGCTCTGCCCCGCGCGCGTCACCGGGAGTAGCGCCGGGGTGAGCCCTTCTCCTATGAATATTCATGCTCGTCACAGCAGCCCGCGTGCGTTAAGGTTGCCAAAGCCGCATCTTAGTAAGGTCATATCAGCAGAACAAGGAGAGTTTGACCTATTTATTTTTTTTATCTGCAGAGGAGCATATTTGTACATATATATACATATATATATATACATATACATGTGCGTGTGTGTCATGCTCTCCAGGCAGTCGTGAGCCTTCCGAGCACAGGTTTGTGGTAGGGTCCTATAGGACCGAACTTTGACCTTTGTCATGTCGTGTGCAGTCGAGGCAAAAATTGAGCTTCCCAGTGTCTCTGTGTCACTTATCTGCTAATTCCTGCATAGCTTGTGTAAAAAAAAAAATATATATATATACATATCATAATAATAATATAAAGTTTTTGGAATGGTAGCGTGGAAACAGCAATAGAATCATAAATACCACTGGGTATTGATCTGCACCAGTGGTTTTTTTTTAATTTTAACTGCTTACTGCCTATGAGCAAGTGGGATTCATAACCTTGAGGTTGCGAGTGGAAATGCCGTTGTAATACAGCAAGTAAATCAGTGATGGAAAAATTCAGCAGGGTTTTAACATGCTCGGAACTTAGCTGGGGCGCCCGTCCTGTGCGGCGCAGAACCTGCCCGTCGCCCACCCTCCTGCACCCACTCACCTGCCTCCTCTTCTCTTGCCTCAGAGGTCCCGGCAGAGAGGTCTCCTCGCAGACGGAGCATCTCAGGGACCAGCACATCGGAGAAGACCAACTCCATGGATGCAGCGAACACGTCTCCTTTCAAAGTGCCGGTGAGTCCCCGTTTTCTGCAGGGGAGCGAGTTTTCTCATCGAATCAGAGGTGGAGGGTGAAATATCATAATGTATAAGCAGACTCTGAGAAGGAAAGACTATTTACGTAGTATTTCCATTTTTTCAGGTGGTTTTGGTACCTGCTGCTGTATATTAATGGTAATATTTCTGGTAGACCTGTAGTTTGCTTATTTCTCCTGGATTGATCTAAGGCTGCAAATAGTGACACATCAGCATTAACGTAGGCAGCAACCTATATAAATATTTCTGAAGTCACCACCAGCGTTTGCATTATATGTTCAATTTTTGCCTAGGAGAAAAGTTCCTCTAGGCTGGTAATGGCATGTTATTTTTCCTTTATGTTAGAGAAGTATAGAAAATGGAGATGGTCCTACATGTGTCATCTTTAATAATAAATAAATAACTACCGGTTTTGACAACAGCAATTTAAATAGAAAAGGTTAAGGTGGGTCAGAGCTTATAGAAAATGTGATGTCTAAATCAACCTATAAACTTGTGGTGTATTGGAAATAAAGAAGGGAGCAGAGGGAAGGGCTGTGTCACAACCAGGTCACTACCAGACTTCTCTTAGTCACTGTTAAATATACTGGGTAATCATGTTTAGTCCCTTTTTAGAACTATGGGTTAATTTAGATTGGCAGGGACCTCTTGAAGTCTTTGGTCCACCCTTCTCTTCAGTGCAGGGCCAGCTCAGATCAGGGTGCTGCATCTGGCCACCTTTTGGAAGCGGATGGAGATCCCGCAGCCTCCTGGGCAGCCTGTGCTGGTGCTGGACGTGCTCCCTGGGACCAGTTCCCTTTTTCTTTGTGGGAGCTTTCTTGTCAAAACCAGATTTGAACTTCTAACGTCTACTGAAAGACTTTGAATCCATTCTGATCTGGTTGGAAAAACATCCAAAGCATCCCTGTATCAGGAGATACTGTTTCCCTTGGAGAAGGGAAGGCCGGGGCGATCTTATCCATGTGTCCGAACGCCCGGTGGGAGGGAGCAGAAAAGATGGAGCCAGATGCTTCTCCATGGTGCTCAGTGGCAGTCAGCACGGATGGAAATACAAGAAATTCTGTTTAAACCTGATGTTTTTTTTTTTTTTATCATCTTCATCTATGGGATGTTTTCGGTCTTCTTTGTCTTCATCAAGTAATTGTCCCAGCCTCTGGATGGGTGTCTGTGCTGTGCCTTTAGATGAATGCATATATGTGTTGTGGTAGCCTACCAACTGCAGGCTGTGTATCAGGGTCATTTACTATCTGTATTGCTGATTTTATACCTCTCCTTTTTTTTTTTTTTCTGTGTTTTCCATCATTTTTGTTTTGTTTTGTTTTTCCAATGGGGGCCACCTTGCCCCCAGTGCCCCCTCCTGCCTTCTGCAGAGGGACCAGGCTTGTGGCTGCCGTCTGCATAGTCCATTTGGCTGCCGTTTTGCGCCGTTCTCTGTGCCGTCTATGTGCCAGCACCCAATCTGTTGAGAAGGACGAGCTGCGTCCGAAGTCAGGTGGCGTAAGACTACAAACGAGCTCAAACCAAAAACGCTCAAATCAAGAATAACTGCGACGGCAGCAGAGCGCCGCTGCTTTGCTGTCATCGTTTGGAAAGAACAAAAGCACGAGTTCCCTTAATACGTATTTTTAAAGTCATTACAAATACTCTTAAACATACCCGTGCAGCTGTTTGCAGGCCCCTCATCTGAGAGCTGCAGGAGGCAGCCAAGTCATCGCACCTGCGCCAGAGAACTGGGAAGCCTCAGTGTCAATCAAAGGAAGAAACTTCCCTCCCTAATTTTATCATCGTTAGATCTGCAAAAGTCCCCAAATTTAGCAGGATGACTTAAAATGTGCTATACCTTTTCATCTCCCTGCTTGAGGCTTCTAGCAGAAGGTGCCTTAAGACAGGGGACAGCTTAACCTTCCTCCATGCCGATGAAGAACTATGCTGAGACTTTCAAAATAAGTTGCATTTACAGCTGTTTAAGTTTGCCTCTTTGAAAAGCTATTTTAAAACTGTCTCCTCAAGAGGACAGGGACTTGCAGCACGCTCTGTGCACGGCTCCTCCAAACCCTGGCACTGCTGTGATCTGTAATGCGCCTAATGGGCCTGTTTCGCATTTGGAATTTTGATTCTTAAGGGCGTAATGGCCCTTAAGTGAATCTTGCCTTAACGGAGACGTCTGTGGGTAGGCTCTGCAGAGGAGGTGGTCAGGGAAGGATTTATTTTAAGGGATGGACATGTACGGCTCAGGAGATTTGCTGTCTGTGCACCGGAGGAAAAGGCATTTTATAGTTGAACTTCCCATTGGGTGAGAAGTGTAATCCCAGGAACTAATGTCACTAATGCCACTACGTGCTACGTGGGCTGGGTCCGTTCCTCTCCTGCCGCTGGGAATGCTACAGGTTGTGCCGACCTTGCGCAGGGATGGGCTCCTGCTCTGTCCTTGCCCCTTCTCCCCCGTGTCCCACGTGTTTGTGACCGTGGTAATGAGTGGCCTCCCGGATCGGACGCCCTCCCGGCGCGGCGGGTCCCGATGCACGGTGTTCACAGGCATATGGTTACATACATGGAAAAAGCCACAATTTTAATAATGAATGTTACTGGCTAAGCAAATAGCAAGGCAGACGGACCCGGCTAGGAGCAGGCGTCATGACGCACGGGTGGGCGAGAAACCAGCTTTTCCCTTCCCACGCACTCCGGGTCCTGGCAGCATCTCGGCCTCGGCGCTTCCCGTCCCTGCTGCTGTGCGGAGCCCGCAGCGATGGACCGGCCACCCCGCTCTGCCACTGGCGACCAGGGGACACGCGGGGAAACCCCCAGATCCTCGTGAAGGGTCGAGTCGGCAGCTGTTGCTGCACCCCTCCTCAGGCTCATATTGCTCTCCTCGACTTTGCTTTTCTGGCATAATTTTGTTAGGAGTTTCTGTGCTGCAAACGGCGTGCGAGTCATCCGCGCACGTTGGCCGTCCTAAAAAGTCAAGGAGGAAGCCAAGAGCCAAGCGCAGAGGAGAGGGGACAGCAGCGCTGGAGGTAAATGACGCGCCCTTCCCGCAGCGAGCCGTGCGGGCTGGCTCGCTCCTCGGCGCCGCTGCAACCGGGTCGCGCTTCGCTCCGCTTCCCGCTCCGCCTTTTCCCACCATAACGTGGATTTGTTTAAGTCCGCTCGTGCTTTTTCCCTCTGTGTTGCCTCGGCTCCGTTGGCTTTTATTGTTGGCTTCCCGTTGGAAGGAAGGAGCGGGCGATTTGCTCTGCATGGGGAGCCTCTTCCCGCCCTCCATGCAGGGCAGTCGCTGCTGCAGGACGCTCACGTGCCAAGCCGGATTTGTCCGTTACATCCAATTCCCTGGAGTCGCAGTCAAGCAACAGGTGCTTCCACAGCGCTCGTCGCTCCCGGCCCTCCAACGGCAGGAGCGTTTGTCTCATGTTTAGTGTAAACCCGACTTGGTTTTGCCCTGTCTCCCTGCAGTGACCATGGGGCAGCTGTTACTGGGTAGAGCTCGAAGCGCCCGATCACCTTCCAGCCTGCCCTTGCTTTCGGAGTTACGTGCACATTGGCTCATTCGTTCCTGTTCTTCACCTCCTAAATCACAGCTTAGGCAAGTCATGCACAGTGTAATTAATGCACCCTCAGCAAAGCAGGCTGCCTGGTCCTCTTATTATTATATTTATAAAATATATATATTTATCCCCTCCTGTATATACGTTTTTACATGCCCTTCATTGGCCACGCATTCATGCAGCCTTCTGATGCCTTTTGTCACTAGTTACCTCACCAAGGTAGACTTGTCCCTGTGTCATCTCCATTTCTTCCCTTTTCTTCTTGCCAGTCTCCAACCGGTTCATCCTGTTCCGCATCCTTCCTGTGGCAGTAGCCAGGTTTTCATTGGAAAGTGGAATTGCTCATCCGGCCAAATCCGCAGGGTTGTGCCATCAGGGTGAAAAACACCCTCCTGATCCTCGCTGCTGATCAGCTCGTGTCCCGGAGCACCGTGATTGCTCACTCCTGATATTTTTAAACCTGACTAATGCAGCTACATATGTTATTCTTCCTTATATAAACACGTAATCCTTTTTTAATCTTGCCGAAAAACTTGTCCGCGTGGGATCTTGTGGTGCTGAATTTTACCAGCTGATTTACAGATATAAAAGGCCTGGTTAAAAAAAAAAAAAAAAAAAAGTGTTTGAATTTGCTGCCTCTGACGTTAAATTGCCCCTTGGCTCAATTACGTAACAGGACAAGCAGGGAGCTTAGTAAGTTCCATACTCCTTGTTTTATACATCTCTAATCCCTTCTTGCTTTTATTTCAAAACTCAATAATCGGTCTTTAAAATATGCCTTTTGTAAATCCCCCGCTTCTAAGCGGGTTTTGCAGCCCAGTTCTGGGTTTCTTGCTGAGCAGAGACAAGGGGCAGAGCTGCACTAGTGGCAGGTTAAGTTTCCGTGGCCTGGAGAGGTAACGGGGTCTCAGCCGAACTTTCCCCATTGCCCATTTTCCCTGCCCGTCCTGCTTGGAGGCGTCTGCTAATAACAGTGCCTTTTATTGATGGGTAATGGGGATAATTAGCTGCCTTTGGCATTGGAGAGCTCCCGTGTTGCTTTGCTGACATCAAGGGCAGACGGACAGCTGCCATCTTCAGCACAGAGCAAGAACCTCCCCAAGCCGAGGCTGAAAACAGCGACCAGCACCTCTTAATTTAATATGCAGAGGGATCTCTGCCTCCTCTCTGCAGCTGTGGAGCAAAGCTGCCAAACCCTGCTGAATTTATGGCTTCTTTTGCCATTTCCTTTTGACAAAGTGCCTGATCACTTGCTTGATTTCCGAATATGATGATGGAATTCCCGGCTTGATTTGAGTTATTGTAGGTAACCTGCGGAGCTCCCCTCTCCACACCCCTCCTGGCGCTCCCGGCATCCCTGTGTCTGTGGCCCGGAGGGGACCATTCCGAGCCCAATATATGGGGGTTGGGTTGGTTGGGTTGGTTTTGAGTAAAATTTCAACTGCTTCAGAAATGTTTCCTGATGGTTGTGAAACCTCTGACGCTTTAGAGGAGTAAGGTGTGTTCTTTGTGCATTTAGTGGTATAACTTCCTAACATTGGCAGAGATTTCTGCTATATAGCAACCAGCCTGATGCGGGGGGTGGGTCAGCTTGATGGTAATTGCTGCAGATACAGGCTTATTTTTCATCCTTTTATGCCTGCATTCAGCATTTAAAAGGATTTCCATTGGCAAATGGGAGCGGAAAGCTCCGCGCGGTCCTGGCACGTGCGACTCTCTCACGCTGGCCCCGGCTTGTCCGTCTCTAAGCGTTGGCCCCACGTAAGGCACCAGCAACGTGCACGGAGCAAACGCTGCAACCTGTAAGGAAGGTTCGTGTTTGGAGGCTCACCAAGAAGCATTAAGAAATTGTAGCTTTAAGCGTGTTCTTACCATAGTGCTTCCTTGGTAGAACAGACTCTGGGCAGCCTTATACAACTCAAGATAGTTTATTTGTTCTGTTAAAGGGTATATTTTGTTCAGTTAAACCAAGGAAATCTTTCTCTAAGGTTAAAGCAATGCTGGCTTAAAACGGTGTGCTCCCACAAAAAAGGGTGTTCCTGGCACCTGTCCGAGTGGGATTTGGAATAACTCAATACCAGTGTCTTTGGATCCCGTGACGAGCTAGGTCAGCTTTGTCTTATTTGCCCTTAAGGGGGGGAAAAAAAAAAAATGTATTTTGCGTTTGCAATTTGAGCAGCCAGAGGAGCACTGGAATGACGCCAGAGTCCACCCGCTCTGGGTCCCTGCAGTTGGTTTTGTTACCTTTTATGCTGAGAGGTCAGAATATGCGAAAGTGCCTTTCAAAGTGCTTCACATCCTCTACTTGAATTCCAGCAACGGCCCCAGGAGAAGCCCAAGAGCATCTATTGATTACAGGTTTGGTATTACTTCCCCCCCCCCCCCCAAAGACACTTTTTCAATAAGAGGGCCAAAAAAATGCAGGAGTGCCATACAGATAAAAACACTAAGAATAACAGAGTGAGGAAAGCTGGAGGGGGCTGAAGGAGGGAGTGCTTGTTTAAGGAGGCGCTTTTGTCGAAAGAGCGAAGGAATGTTCAGATGAAGGCAGATAAGCCGCACTTCCTCCGTGAAGGGGGGAAGGAGAGGCAAGGCTTTTCCAGCCTAAAAGAGCAGCCAAAGCCATCCCGTGGTGTCAAGCAGCCTG
Source organism: Nothocercus julius (assembly GCA_013398735.1). NCBI lineage: Eukaryota > Metazoa > Chordata > Aves > Tinamiformes > Tinamidae > Nothocercus > Nothocercus julius. The sequence continues at coordinate 934,131 of VZSV01000179.1, read as the reverse complement.
CAATGTTGTTAACGAAGGGGCTTCGCTTCGCTCGCCAGCAGCGCGCAGGGTGCAGCGGCTCCGTGCAGCTGCTCTGCGGAGGGGGAGAGCTGATTCCGCCCCTCAAATGTTGCTTAATCCCATTGGATTAAGGCGCTCTCGATTTGCTTTGATCGCGCCAAAGAATGCGCGCACGTGTGCCTGCAAGCCCTGGAAAGAGTTGGATACAGTAGGGTTTAAATATGTGTTATCTTCAAAGCCATGCGTGGGGCTGTGGGGCAGGTCGAGCGGTGCCCGTCTGGAAGCACCCGTGGCTTCCCCGCACGCAGAGGTGCCCCAGGCTGGGTCAGCGCGGTTGCCTCGCGCTGCCGGTCGCGCAGCTGGAGCTCCCGGGGGCATCTGCCAGGAGAAGAATTGGCTCCCTGTCCTCGTGCCCATGCGGAGCGGGTGCTCAGCCTGGGAGGAGGAGGTGCAGGGAGAATTTTGAAACTGCCTGTTTTTGTGAGGCTTGTTTTATCCCAGGCAAAAAAGAGAACTTGGATGCAATGGACACAAGGCATCTTCTAGTCTTAATCCAAGAATTAAAAACATGGTGCGTGAAGGGGAGCATAGGATCAAATACTGACACCCAAGACTACTGCTTGCTAGTAACGGAGGGGGGTTGTTGGTTTTATTTTTGAGTCTTTTGTGTAGTAATTGGAGTGCACTGAAGTTCACCTGTAACATGAGCAGTGCCACTTGTTGCAATTCAAAGCTGTCACGCAGGGGAATGGTCATGAACGATCCTGTCCTGCCCCTCTTTCTGCTCCAGGGAATCCCAATACAGAGGATCCCTCATCGCGGTCGGTGGGAATCGCTGAGTTTGGATGCAGTGACGCTGCACTGATTGATTTGTTCCCGGCACGAGAGTTTCCCTGTTTCACTGCTGTGACTTCTCGTTTTAGGGCTTCTTCAGTAAACGTCTGAAAGGCTCCATCAAGAGGACGAAGAGCCAGTCAAAACTGGACAGGAATACGAGTTTCCGTCTCCCTTCTCTGCGCAACGCCGATGACAGGTAAGAGTCAGAGCGTCTGCCCAGGTGATCTCATCCACAGAGTGCACCTACGGTGTGAGTATCGCTGAGCACGAACCCAGAAAGAGAAGGAAGGGAAGGATTTTATTGTCACCTGGCAGATGGGTGTTTTTTGGACTGACTGATATGTTAGAATATACGATGAAGCGCCGACACAAGGCTGAAACCTTTAACTGCTCTTTAACAGTTCACAAAAAAGGTCAGGTTAAGCATCTGCAGTCAAATACATTTTTCTTCTTCAATATCTCTGCAAATAAACGATGGGCCTTAGATTTCACGGTAGAAAACCACTGGATTGGGTGGGTTTAGTGCACTTTGCCTGGTGCAAGCAGGTCGGTGTAACCAGCCCTGGCGAACCCCGAGGCACGCGGCGCAGCTCCGGCACGCGCGGGGTCCTGGCTAACGTCGTAGATTGTGTAGTTGCTGCAGGATGGAGTCTTAGATTGAACAGAGAATCTGTTTTTCAGAAAACGAGAAAACTCAATAAGGAACTTAATTCCATCCATCTAAGAGCTCCTTCTGGTAAATTCTTGCTTGTGTCTCTTTTGCTGGAACTTTGGGCTGGAAATGGATTATATAAGAGGCAGGTAAAAGCTGCTTTTCCATAACTATTTGTAAAGTGTCTTAATTGTCTTCATTAAACCTTACAGTGCATTTTATTCCGCAGTAGCTCAGCAGGAGTATCAGGCAGAGTGAAAAATAGGTTGCCCTGTACTTAAGAGCTCTCTGCCCTTATGCTGTTTAGTGCATTTTTGCTTCTCCCTTAGCTGAGCAGAATTCATTAGCTGAGCCTGTCATGCTGTGCCGTTTCAATCAATGATTCTATCTTCTCCATCTGAAAGGCAGCGCCATAAAATTGTGGAGATGGCTTCAGATGTTAGAGGTCTTGTCGACTTCAGGAGTCAGGGAGCAGGCGGCTGCTGCTCGCCAGTGGTGGCTGATGTTGTTACTTTAGTCACGGCAAAGTTGTGCGGTCCATTTGGAGTGCAGATTTGTTATAAATCCCTATTTTCAGGGAGCTGCATCTTGGCTGTATGAAACAGCATAGTGAGTATAACCATATTAAATAAGGTAACCCTGTGGTAAAGTACTTTTTGCTTTTAGTGACTTCTGTCACCAGCTTTCTTTGAAGTTCTGTGATGCAAAAATCTCTGCCATAAATAATGTAAAGGACATAAGTGTTTCCATAACACGGTACTCCTGGTAAACGTGGACTGATGATGCATCCTCTTCCTGTGGAAAGGATACTGTTTTGGGAAGGGCAATAAGCATGAGTCCCTATTACTTTGCTGAAGAGCAGCAAAGCAGGAAGAAGCTGAGAGGAGGAACTTTCTTTGGAGAGAAACCTTTGTGTAAATGAGCAGCGTGGCTCAAAAAGCACGAGCCTCGTGCCGAGCTTGACTCCTGGGTTACTGAAACCTCGTGCTGCAGGATCGTGAGGGTCAAGAGCACTGATGGGTCCTGTTTGGAGAAGGGAAGTGTCTGGGCACTGCTCAACCTCCTAGGTACCTTCTGTTGGAAAGCCTGAGGCTTCATGGAGTTCTGCTTCCACTATTCGGCCATGCAGGCAGTCCCACGTAGGGATGCTGAAAGGTTATAGCTGAGTCTACTGCTTTTCTAAGGATGCTTCATCAATAAAACCACAAGGAAAACTCAGTTCCATCATAAAGTTAAACTTGAAAATAGTTTCTTCTCTCTCCGCCACCACCTGCCACCACCCCAAAGTGTCACTGTGTATCTCAGAGCGCCTGGAAAATGCAATTGGTGGATACAATAGCAAGAAAAACAACTCTGAAATCATGTGGGAATGAAGCTCTTAAGATGAGGAAGAGATTAGGATACTGGGAGGAGAAGGGCTGGAGGGAAGAGGCGGCCAAAAAGATCTCATCTGCGTTTTGAACTATGCTGCTGTTCGGGGTTTTTTCCAAAGGTGAAGTCAGCTGCAACTGTTTGGGTGCAAAAGAAGGTAGCATAAAGTAGCTGAATCTGTGTAATTATATGGAATTCATAGGAGGGATTGACCATTTTCTCCCCACCTTCTGCTCTCCCTGCCCCAGTTTGTTTCCCCTTGCAGGGCAGTAGGAACATCCCTGTCCTGCCCCAGTGAATCAGCCCTTTCCCGTTTTAAGCAGGTAGTGCTAGGTGACATCATGGTGCTGTGCAAGTTTCCAGGGCCAGACTGACCGATAACATCTACCTTTTCTTGCTCTGACGAGCACAGAGCCCTGCCTTCAAAGAAAGTATTGTGTACCTTTATAAATTAAAGCCTGTGAGCTTGAGAAGGAAATCGAGGCTGTTGTCACGTTGCTTTTCGCGTACTGCCAAGGCATTCGGGTCCTCTTAAGAAACAGGAGACCTTTATAGGTAAGTAACTCAAATTTTCAAATAAGGACGATGGGCTACCCCCTTGCACATCAAGACCTGGGACACTGTCACGTGGCGTCTCATTGAGGATGGTGGCAGGAGGTGGCTGCTGTCCGAGCTGGGTTACGCTGGCAAGGGTGCAGGATGCTGTTGGCGGTGAGTTGCAAGCGCTGCCAGACTTTGTGCAGCTCCACGAGCCCACCATGGAGCAGCGTCCTGCGCGACTCCACAGCCTCTCGGTCCGGAATTCCCATCGCCCGTGTTGCACCACGTCGGGGCTGGCTCCTGAGCCGCCCGTTGCTCCTGCGAACTTGTGTCCGCACGGCACCGACGCGCGAATGCCGAGGCCGCTCTGGGCTGCGAGCGGAGCCGTTCCGACCCGCGGAGCCGCGCGGCGCCTCGGCGGGTGCGGGCGGCTCTCATCAGGGTAGCTGGCACTGTGTCCCTGCACCCGCTTTCGCGGTTTTTCTAGCTTGTCTCCCACTGTGTTCTTTGATCTCCCCAGCCCCCACGCTTCCCTCACACACTTTCTCAGTGTCAGTAATATATACAAAATGCGCTTTGATGGTGAAAAAGCACGAACGAAGAAGCTCAGGGAGAATTAAATTCGAAAGGAGCCCTCAAATTGATGTTTTCAGTGCATGGCTGGGAATTTGAGAATATTTCCAAGCACACCCCGTAACTCTCACCTCGCTTTTGTTTATGGTGAGGGCGCAGACGTGCATATGGGCTCAGCGAGCGCAGTAAAGCCCTGCGGACAGCTGGGAGGCTTTTGCCCTGTTGGGATTTACTGCCACGTGGGCCTCCTGCCGCCTTGCTAGAAGCGATCTGACGGCATTACGAGCCGGTGGCCGCCCAGCAAAGGATGCTCGCCTAGGATGGGGCCGCTCAGGTAGCGGGGCAGCCGGCGCCATGGCCCTGGGGCTCATGGTGAAGCGCTATCGCTGCTCGCACGACAGCTTCTTCTACCTGCGGTAAGTGCGCGGAGACAGAGCAGATTGCATGAATAATGGAAGCAGATCCCGCCTTGTTTTTATTTAGTCATTCTAATTTAATCCTTTTTTTAAAAAAAGAAAAAGCGGGGCGTGATTTTTATCCTGCTGGAGACTTGAGGATAAAGATCTGTGTTGCGCAACGCATTATTGAGGCTTGACTCACTCCACGCTTGCGCTCATTCAGCACATCCGCGTCTCTGCGCGCGGGAATACGGGGAAGGGGAAGGAGGGGGAGGTTTCCAGAGGGACATCCCACTCCCGCCTTGAGGAACATATCTCTTTCAGCTGGTTTGCTCAGTCCCCACGCAGCTGCTTGTTTTCCAGGGAAAACTGAACCAGATGTCGGTGTTAAGGCTGCCGGGGGGCCCTTCTCCCTGAGAGTGGCTGGCTCGCTTGACCCCTTTATGCAAACGTAGTGCTTTGTGGTTGACGCTTTGCTGCAAACCAAAGTCCTCCACGTAGCATTCATTGATAAATCTCTTAGCAGCGAAATGAAGCATCTCAGGGAAAATATAAGAATTTGCAACGCTGGTAAGAGATAGGTCAAGTTAGGGCACTGTTTTGGTGAGGATATGCAGCAGCGTGGCGTGCAGCAGGCGAGGAGGCGCGTGCTGGGCAAGCTGGGATCCGTATGGAGCGCGGGGACGGGCTTTGGACACGGAACAGCCCCAGCCTTGCAATTAAACCCGAGCAGAAGCTCCGGAGAAGGCGAAAGCAGCACCGCTCTCCCGGGAGCCGGGCACCGGCTCGAGCAACCCCGCGGTCCGAGTTTGAAAAACAGCACCCACAAGGGGACCGCTCGGACTCTGGGAATCGTTGGGGAGGCCCCGGGAGGTTTTGCTAACGGCAGCTGGGTGCTGCAGCCGGGTGAGATGCCTGCCGGGGAAGGGGTGCTGCTGCTTGCTGGTTCTAGTTCGCTTCTTTAGTTCCATCTTTGGGCTTGCGGATATGCACGGGGTTGTTTTCCGAGCGCAGTCACTGGAAGTCGTCTGTGCTTGGTTGTTGGCTGCTAAATAGGTCAAAACCAGCAGGAGAGCTCCCTAACCAGCGCGGCGAGGAGTGAACCCGTCGCCGTGCGAGCCTTCCCATGGCGAGACGGTGCCAGGAGGCGCCTCACGGGCTGCCCGCGAAAGCTGGAGGTTTGTGGTCTCCGACGCTCCCCGCTCCCGCCTGGGATCTTCCCGCCGCGGCCGGTGCGCGGGGAGAGGGAGCGCTAAGGTTTGGGGCATTGGCCGGGCTGCGGTAGAGGAGGGAGGCCGCGGTGCTGCAGAGCATCGCTCCAAACGGTGCAAAAAGAGGGGAGATGTTTAAAACGATCCTTCCCCTGCTGCTTTCCCCACGGGATGGCAGGACAAGGGCAGGGCGCTGGGCAGCGACGGCCGCTCGCTCTCCGCTCTTGGCATCTTCTGCAGGGCTCTTGTGCACCGGGGGAGCGGGAGAAAAACAGCGGGAAAGAAAAAAAGTCCCTCATCCGAGGCGAGCTGTCATTTAATTCGGGATTTGGTTGTTAATGGGGCTGTTTAACAGCCCTGCCCCCCGCGCCGGCGTGCCTGAGCCGCCTGTTTACAGTAAGCGGCTTCCCGGGATTAGCGGAGGCGCTTCCCGCCTGCGCAGGGAGCGCGCGCGGCCGCCCACGCCGGCGACGGGCCCGGGGGAGCCGGCGGCCCCACGCGCGTCCTCAGCGCCGCTGCGAGCTCGGAACGTGGCGCCCAAGGAGGAATCCCGCCCGGAATTTGCGGCAGGCCTTCCTCTCCCGGCGGGATTGCCAGCACCGCGATGCTAGGTAAATACACAAAAACTACTTATGCGTTCTTCAAAATCGCAGCGCTGTTAGTTCTCTGTGCTCATCGCTCCTGCAGTACAGCACAATTCTTAAAAGATCCCTCCGTTTGATACTAAGCCCCGATGCTGAAATCCAAGAGGAAACACCCTAGGTGAGGAGGCGTTTCGACCCGTTGCTCTTCCCGGCGTGACGCTCGAGCAGCTGGTGCCTCCGTACCGGCGCCTCTGCGCTTCGCGTTCAGCCGCGGCGACGGCGGAGGGGCCGCTGCAGCTCGGACAGCAAAATCCAGTTCACCTGCAGTTTGGTTTTGGAAATCAAAGCATTAGTTTAGGCCTAAGAGTATTGTGTCTTTATCGTAGCTTGTCAGCTTGGTGTCAGCCCTGGGGAAGAAGGGCCCAAGGTAAAGACACCATCACCTGTAGGCTGAGCACGTTTTACTGGGCTGTTGACAGCAGAGCTTCCTACTGCACACAAATGTCACAGTAAAACTGAACTGGGAGAATACTGAAACATTTTGAGTGCCTTGGGTAGCTGGTTCCAAAATACATGGAGGAGGGAGGGGTATTTCTAATGCTTAGGAACTGATGGGGACAAAGAGGAGCCCGCGCGGGTAACAGTGTCATGGAAGTGACCCTGCTGAAGCCAAGGGACGCAGGGGCCGGCCAGCTAGAAGAGAGAAAAGCCATGGGTGTTGGACTGGGGGCTAAAAGTGAGTAGTAGAGACACGGAGAGGAAGAAAAGGAGAAGCATTCATTGCAAAACCGAAGTGTAGCTGAATGACTTGAGCTCCGTGAAGCAGGAAATTATTTGAGTATTTGATTTTAGGTCAAAAAGAAGAAGAAAAAAAAATGTATCTTGCAGGGGATATTCTTGCTCTAGCAAGAGCAGCTACCGTTCTGCATTGGTTTAGAGATGTAAGCGTGCTTTTTCACTAGTTGAAGAAACACCAACAAGTTGCAGCTTTCTGCGGGATGTTGCCACATCCCTTAGAAATGGTTTAGAAAAATAACATTTCCCCGTTGTTCTTCAGGTCACGTGGATTGCCAAAACTGAAAGAGTCCCGTTCCCATGAGTCCTTACTGAGCCCGGGCAGCGCGGTGGAGGCCTTGGATCTTGGGGCAGAAGAAAAAGTCTTTGTCAAACCACTTCACAGCAGCATCCTTGGACAAGATTTCTGCTTTGAGGTGAGCAGCGCTCTCCAAACACCCAGCAGATTATATGCTGTGAGTCGGTTTGAGTACTTACGTACTCAAAAATGCACTTAGAGCACTCTGGCCTGTGACAGGGCAGCTGGAGAGCAAACTGGGAGCACATGCTCTGCTGAGGTCTGTCTAATCGGCATGAGATCCCCAAGTCCTCATGGCTTTAGTCAGTCAACAAAGAGAAAGCATTCTCAATTACTGCGTCTTCTAATTGAACATCTCTTAACTTGAGAAGTCTCTAGGCGTTTGTAGTTTGCGCACATGTGTACGCCATAAGCATAGCTAATAAGCTGGGTCTTCATCCTCTCCAGATTCACTTAAATTCACTTTGAAAATTTACCATAATGTCATTTCCAGTGTGAACCACCTTGCAGTAGCTCAGCCCCTTCCCACGTTGCTTGAGGAGAAGCTCCGGCAGCTGAGGATGTTTCTATCACACTGGGCAGCGGGGAGCAAAGCTCCTCTTTGCTTTTCAACCCGGGCTGCCTCCAAAACGGGCTCTTTGCACTCTCACAGTCATTTCCCTGCAAGGGCAGCACCGATTAACGTGTGCTGGATGCGTCTAAGGCCGGCGTGAGCGGTAGTGGCAGGGGACGGTCAATGTGGCTTCAGCTGAGACATTCACATGTGTCTAAAGCTCTGAAGTACAACCTGGAAACAGCCCTGGCAGAAAACCAGCGTGTACCAGGCTCCTCTGAGCCTCAGCCAGGAGCTGTTCCCGCTCACTTCACATTAGCTCCCTGAAGTCACCATTTCCAGGCAGTTTTGCCTTGTGTCAATACACTGCTAGTTCTGTCTCTCCACTGTTCGTGACCAAATCATCTGGTCTGTGGGATTTTCTGGGGAAAACTGCAGGCATTTAGTAGCTATGGATCAATTAACAAGTATAAAAAATAATTAGCTGGCTGATTATAGCCTTTATAAGATGTTTAAGAGTCTTTTAAGAGGAACCTTTGGCCTCTCATATGTTTCCTTTTAGTTTTATATTAATTTGAACAGACTTTTTTTTTCCTCTGTTTTCCGTGGCCCTCTGGGACTCTGTTTTCGGGGATCCTCTAATGTTTTCCTGCCTTTTTCCTATTTACTCCCTGTTGCTCAAACATTCCTGGTTGTCATCTTTGCTTTTTGCAGCCTCGTACATGTCTTCTGGGCTTGCTTGATCTCAGCTTGTCACTCAATATATTGTAGGTAACCTACTCCAGTGGCAGTAAATGTTTCAGCTGTTCCTCAGCAGCAGAGAGAGACAAGTGGATGGAAAACCTACGCAGAACAGTGCAGCCAAACAAGGTAATGGAAATTGCGGAAGTAAGGAAGCAAGGGACATGGAGCTCCATGGCTTAATGTGGGGGATTTCAGATCCTGGATGAGAAGGGAAGTGGGGTTTTCTGTGGGCAGACATGCGGTAGGTCACCTCCGAAGGTGGCCTGCTGCCTCCCTGGGACGCGCTCGCCGTGCTCCTGGGGTCCCGTGCCAGAGTGCGGAGCGGCAGTACGGCAACTTCTGAGTGGCTCCTCTGCAGTGTGTTTGTTTTCTAAACCATTTCACATGCAGCTCTCTGAGAAGAAAAATGTTCTAGCCCCTACCTTTGACATGCAGAAGGAAGCAATTTGCTTCTGCTTTAGGAAAGAAAATATTCAATTGCCTAGAGATTCTGAATCAAAGCCGAGATATTTCTTCCACACAGGACAACTGCCGTCGAGCTGAGAATGTGCTCCGTCTTTGGATCATTGAGGCAAAGGACCTGACCCCCAAGAAAAAGTACTTCTGTGAGCTGTGCCTTGATGACACTCTCTTTGCCCGTACCACCAGCAAAACAAAAGCTGACAACATCTTCTGGGGAGAGCACTTTGAGTTCTACAGCCTCCCGCCTCTTCATAGCATCACAGTTCACATCTACAAGGATGTGGAGAAGAAGAAGAAAAAGGACAAGAATAACTATGTGGGCCTGGTCAACATTCCCATGGCCACCGTAACTGGTCGCCAGTTTGTGGAAAAATGGTACCCAGTGAGCACACCTACACCCAATAAAGGGAAAGCAGGGGGACCTTCCATTCGCATCAAGTCCCGTTACCAGACCATAACCATCTTGCCCATGGAGCAATACAAAGAGTTTGCCGAGTTTGTTACCAGCAACTACACTACGCTGTGCTCCGTGCTCGAACCGGTGATCAGCGTAAGGAATAAGGAGGAGATGGCTTGTGCTTTGGTGCACATCCTTCAGAGCACGGGGAGAGCAAAGGTAAGAGCAGGCGGCCCCGGTCCAAGCGACTTGCTCTTGCTGCTCACAGCGGGTATCTTGGGGCAGCAGAAGGTAGGAAGCCTGGGCTGGCCTGACCGTACACAGCAGCGGAAGGTGCCTCTGATGGTTCTGGAAATGGGATATAAAGCTAGGAAAAGGGTCTGGAAATATCCTTCAAGGACTTGGGCAAATGCATGTAGATAGGTGTCTTACCAGCAAGGAAGTGCCCTGGTTGATGCAAAGACTGAAGATACTCTGTGCAAAGTGAAGAGGAGAAAATAGGAGGGCTATCCAACTTTAATGTTACTGTGAGCATGGGGACTGTTCTAGGCGCTTGAGTGTTTAGGAATCTTTGCTCTGTATCTAAAATTGTGATACAGGAGAAGAGATAAGTGAGTAAGAGAGAAATAAGCTAGAAAGTAACTTCCAGAAATGCCTCGGATGTACTGAACTGCAGTATGCCATCGTTGGTTCAGTGCTGAATCAGTTAATCAATTCTAGCCTTGATTTGGTCAGGGTTTGAACAGCTTTTACAGAAGCCGTGCTCAGTTAGTGTTGATCCCACCTGTCCCAAGGATCTTATTAGGACTTCTGTGTGCACACTGGAAAAAAAGTGTGTGAAAATGTCCTGTAGGTCTTTGAGAAGTATTAGAAGGCATTGATTTACTTGGATGCTCCTGCCAAGTTGGGTGTATGAGAGGAGTGCCCAGCTGTAGCCGACCGCCTCCGTTAATGCCAGCCGGAGCGAGTTATGCACCCCCAGACACAAGTTTGAGGGTTGGAGATGTGGAAGAGCAGCCGTTGGCAGCATCCAGGTGACAGCCTCATTTAACTGCTGTGAAACAGCCCATTATGTGCCCATAATCCCGTGCCCCTCTTCTACCCTTCCCGTCTTGGTGTGTCTCTCTGAAAGGTGGCTCCTTCCATAAGAGCTTGTTGCTCACCACACTGTTTCTGTGATCCGGAGAAGTTGCTAGCTGGGATAACTCCTCTAGGATGGTATTAAAATACTTTTGGAAAGCAGCCCTTGGATTCCTGCAGTGCTAGCTGCGCGAATTAGACACGTTAATGTGACAAGTTTGTCTTCCCGGTGCCACAGGATTTCTGAAGGTCTCTTTTCTAGACGTGTTGAGCAGTCTAGGCTGCCACAGCCTACAGCTACAAAGGTGCCTTTGCAGGTCACGCTGTGGTGGTGCTGATAGAGCTGCATGGCCCCAGCCTGCACTGTCTGAAAATATTTCTGTCAGATTTTATCAGAAAGCAATAGCTAATTTATTCTGAATATTTGCACTGATTTGTTCTGAATATTTTGTACTTCTGTGTTAGTTTTGTGTAATTAATGGGGCTAGGATGCCTCGCTACAGCGCTCTTTGGAGAACACTAATGTTTGCAGCAGAACTAGCAAGTCACAATTATCATTTAGTCCTAATTCAGGATGGTGGTTTTTTTTTCTTTTGAAAAGTACAAAACCGTGGAGAAAAATACAGCTCCTGTCCTGGAGAGTTTTACAGGGACTGGTATGGGATTTTATTAAGTACTGAGTGTTTCTTGGGATGTGCTGAGTGTCCTTGTCTCATAAGCAGTTATCACTTGAGCAAAGAAATATTACTATAGAACTAAGCTCTATATTAAGAGGTTTTTCACAGTGATGAAACTCATTTGTTATTCCCACCAGGACATTTAAATGCCATGTAGATCCACAGCAAGTATGCCAACTTTTTTTTGCCAAATCCTGAGCTATTTTCATTTTGTGAATTAAATTGTTGTAAGCCATTCTTCTTAATTAAATTCTGCTGAGCTGCAAGAATTGGTTCATAACTTGCAACTTGGGTTTTTAAATGTATAGTTTGTCTGTGTTCGGCATGAAAAGCAGCTGTTGGCACCCCATGTCCAAAGTTAGACAGTTATTTCAGTGATCCTCTTGCTCCTCTGTTTATCCTTCCTCCTTGGCCTAGTGTGACTGAGTCCAGTTAAAATAACCTCTTCCCATTTTCCTTTTTCTTCAGGACTTCTTGACAGATTTGGTGATGTCTGAGATAGATCGTTGTGGGGAGCACGATGTCTTGATCTTCAGGGAGAACACACTTGCTACCAAAGCTATTGAGGAATACCTAAAATTGGTAGGGCAAAAGTATCTTCATGATGCACTAGGTAAGAAAGTGCCAACCTGCTTTTTTTTTTTTTTTTTTTTTTTTTTGTACTGTAAGGACTAATCCAGTTGCAGAGAGTAAGTCAAGGAACTGGATTGGGCTCTGCGTGCTGGGATTTGGGAGGTGACCCATCCAGGGACCACGACTGTAGTGGTGAAGCCGGAATGAATCTCGCAGCTCCAGCATTACTATTTAACATTAAACCTGTGCCATGTCACCCCCATAAATATGGTGGGGTGTCTCCAGTCAGTCCTTCCCTTACATTGTAGCTAACAGCAAGCAACAACAACCAACCAGAGGGAATGAGGCTGCAGGGCTGCTGAGCACCACAGAGCAGGAGACCAAGGTGCAGAGCAGCTAGGGAGCCTTTGGCTTGTGTGTGTCCGAAGTCCTGTATTTGCAGCACCTGAGACACGTCTGGCCAGGCTGGCACGATCTGCTCTGCTCCCAGCAGGGCCGCAGTGCTCACAGTTACGTGCCAGGGTGCCAGCTGGTAACTGCACCTCTTCCCCTCCCCACCAAAAGGTTCTGCCCTCGTCCAGCCACGGCCCTGAGAGTGCTGTCCACACAGCTAATGTCACTGTAAGGAGGACCGAAATATGTTCGCTGCCTCCCCAGGAAGCTCTCAGCTTCTGGATTTAGCTCTTGCCAGCTTGATGTTGACGTCTTTCTTACCCAAGATTGTCCAGGGAGCCACCCATGCCCCAGTTGTTTCTTGGATGAAGAAAGTTTTGGAAACTGATACAAGAGAAACTGGAGCAGGCCAAAGCCAAGTCCCACACCACATCCTTTCACAAAGAGTAAAACCCAGCCGCCTTTCCCAGCAGTCTGGCCCGACCTCAGCGAGCCCAGACGCTGGCAAGTCATCAAGGAGCTAGCTGGCTAAGTCAGGCTTCCAACGGTCAGGAGAGTCAGCTCTGTCATTACGTGCTTCTTGGCCACGTTTTAAATGTAATGAGCCTCTTCTGGTCGTCTTGCTCTCATGGGTGGGACCTCTGAAGCACAAGTCACATCCCAGGTCCTCCCCTGCCGTGGAGAAACGAGCAGTGTGTTTACAGCATGCTGCATTTTTCTGCAGAGCAAATCGTCAGCTGTGGGCTCAGTATATTACATTTGGCTGCAAGCCCTTTAATATGCAGTAATTGCGCGGAGATATTTTAAAATTAATGACTTTCACCCCGTCGTCTAGAACATTGGTGCTGAGTGATAAGATTGTAAATCATAGATGTTGGAGATGGAAATACCCCGTCAGTCGTCCAGCCTGTCTGGCGCCCGGAGCAAGGTTGCTCGTGACAATATATCCCTCTCATTCTTCATCACGTGGTGAATGTCGCTAGTCATTTCACTCCCATGTTCTTTGAGAGAATTAAGGGCATTACATTGGTGGTAGCTGTTTATTTTATCTGCGAGAGCGTCTCAATACATGATTAAGACAGAGCCTTGTGGACCACAAAGAGTATCTTTCAAAGACATTTAAGGGGAAAAAAATAACCCAGGAAACAACAGTTAAAACAGAGCTCACTCACAGAAGCGATGCTGACAGTGTAGCAAGGAAGTGATCGAGATGCCCTCAGCAGGAATTTTTCGGACCCAAGCAAAGCAGTTTAAGAAAATGTGGCAGCTGGTTTGCTTGCGAGAGCACTGCTGACTTTAGCTCGGGCAGGCCTGGTGGTTGGTTAAGGCTTTTTAAGAAAACAGAGGTCAAAAAACAAAACCCCTTTGCACAAACAAGCCTTGGGGCATGAGCTCAGAGCCAGCAAGGTCATGGCAGGAGGTGAACAAGGAAGACACTGAATCATTAAACAAATGAATGAAGGTTTTTGTCTAGTGAACAGCAGCAGCTTAAAAAACATTTCCCAGCATATGTCCAATAAATAAATAAATAAATAAATAAATGGTGAATAGTGCATTTAAATATGTTAAGCAAAGGAAACCTCATCCTTTTTTGAGTGTGTGTCCAGTTTCAGCTGTGATGCTGTAAGAGAAGGACAACAGAAGTGCAAAGGACTTCGAAAGATGCAGGCAACAGAAGTGTTGTGGGATGTTCGTGTAAGAAATTGAGAAAACAAGCAGGATTTATCTCACACTGGAGTATTAGTCTTATTCCTGAGCCAGCTTTTGAAATGTAAGGAGGACGAGTTTAGAGATAATAAAAATGAATGTCACTGTCAAGTGCATTTTGTGGGGAAGTCCTGAGGACAAGTAGCAAAGCTTCGTTTCTCAGGGAGAGCCGGAGGAGCCAGGCGCCCAACACGTGGGGTCTGGGGGCCGTGTCTCAAGGCAGGGAGTGGAGGGCACAGCTGCCCCGGAAAGGCATAAGCAGGATTTAAAGGTGCTGCAGGGAGGCTTTTCCTGTAGTGACTCTGGTTTGTCCTCCTCTTCCCGGTGTCCAGGAGAGTTCATCAAAGCCCTGTATGAGTCAGATGAAAACTGCGAAGTGGATCCCAGCAAGTGCTCACCCAGTGAATTAACAGATCATCAGAGCAACCTGAAAATGTGCTGTGAGCTGGCCTTCTGCAAGATTATTAATTCCTACTGGTGAGGCATCTCCTCTCCTCCTTCTCCCCCACAGCTCTTTTGAGTCCAAGGTGTGAATTCCTCTTCTAAAGATGTGGAACCAGCAGTTGTGCTAGGAAATAGCCGTCTATCTTCTGAGACTGCCTTATTTCCTTTTCTCACTGTCTTATTACCTGGGGTGCAATATTGTGGGTGACTTTTCTGCCTAAACCAGGGGGTTCCAGCGGGAGCTTCTGCTGAAATCCTCTGGAGGGAACAGACAGTGAATTGCGACTGAGCAAGGAGAAAGTTAAGTGAAAAGACAACTTAGTGGGAACTCAAAATAAAAAGTGGGTTTGATATGTATAGACAACTCTTTCTCAGCCCCTTTAGAATGGTAAAACCAAGCAGGAAATCACATGAGGAGAACATCGGCTGAAAGATTTTTATTAATCTCTGCTACTGAGTACCACTGGAAAAAAATGTCCTTTCTGCTTCAGGGCGAAGCATATGCAAAGCAGCGAAAGAGCTTTACAAGCAAAATACAAATTTCAGTAGCAGAGGAGAGTTAATTTTGATCCAGTTTGTTTTTAATATCTGGAACACTCTGTCTGTTCCAGCGTGGTCATGGTGGTTTTTAGTCTGCAGATCGGTGGGTCTGAAAACAGCTTCATTTCACATATTTGAACAAGGGATGATATAACCAGTACTTAAGAATCACCACATTAAATGGTGATCTAAGAATAGATGCCTAATGACATTTCCTAGCCTAGAGAGGTGGGAGTAAAGCTATGAGTCAATGATGGTTTCTCACAGTTCATTATTTCAAGTGATTGGTCACCATTTCAACTTGCTGCATCTCATTGTCCACATGGTTTTATTTCTCTGCTCGCTGTTTTTCAGTGTTTTCCCTCGTGAGCTGAAGGAGGTGTTTGCATCGTGGAAGCAGCAGTGCCTGAGCAGGGGCAAGGAGGACATCAGCGAGCGGCTGATCAGCGCCTCGCTCTTCCTGCGGTTCCTGTGTCCTGCTATCATGTCCCCCAGCCTCTTTAACCTCATGCAGGAGTATCCTGACGACCGGACGTCTCGCACCCTCACGCTTATCGCTAAAGTGATTCAGAATCTGGCCAATTTTGCTAAGTAGGTGGTGGTGATGATGACCCCGAAATCTCTGCTTCTAGGGGTGCAAATCAGGTCAAGGAAGGAGAGCCCTGCTTAGTGGTCGCTTTTGCAGTCCACAGATTCTTGGGCGAATTGGAACAGGCTTGAGAAAGGAAGAAAATTCCTGTGTCTGAATGCTGTTCCCTTTGGGACACCCCAAAGCTGAGTTAGGTAGAGTTGATTTGAATGCAGACCGGGGCTGTGCTGAATTCAGTAGAGGGACGCAGGAGAAAAGCAAGAAGAGGATCATGCATTAGCATGTCAGTGAGTGCCTGTTTTATGCTATTTCAAAAGAAAAAAGTGCTGTTCCTGCCAAGGGTCATGTTTTGTTTCCCCTTCCCAGGGGCACTTCTCTGCTAGGGGAAGGGGAGCAGGGAAGGTGCTGGAGAGAAACAAAGTCCGTGGGAGGGAAGAGGTGTTACCAGCCCCCTTGTTGACAGTATGAGCAGGGAGTTACTAGTATTTAACCAAGTCAAGAAAGCAGGGAATCTCTTAAATTGCCCATTTTTTCCCTTCCCAGGCACCTTTTTCAGAAAGGCAAGTCAAAAGTTAACCATTAGGTGTTTGCAGACAGTTATTTTACCCTTGTGCTTTTTTGTGGCCGTTATTGACTGATTTTTCCCTCCCCTTCCTTGCAGGTTTGGTAACAAGGAAGAGTACATGGCCTTCATGAATGACTTTCTGGAACACGAGTGGGGAGGAATGAAGCGTTTTCTCCTCGAGATTTCTAATCCAGACAGCATCTCAAACATGCCTGGGTTTGAGGGCTACATCGACCTGGGCAGAGAGCTCTCGGTTTTGCATTCCCTCTTGTGGGAGGTTGTTTCCCAGCTTGATAAGGTAAAACGGAGCGGAGGCCTGGGAGGGTGAACGCGGCGATTGTATCGTAGCAACCGTAAACATGCGGAGACATCAAGGGAGCAGCCGGAGCCGCTCTGGGGAGAAAGTATCCAGCGGCTTGGGAGAGGAATGTGCGATGGGGCCGTGGCCCAAGGGTTCCCTCCGCAGCTCCCGCTCCGGCCCCGCCGGCTCCAGGAGGCCCCAAGGCGGCTGCGGGAAGCGGTTGGGCTTCCCTCCTGGTGCAGACACTGAAATCAGGCAGAGAGGGCAGCACTCGAGTGCTTGGCTGGGAAATGGAAATGTTGGGGGGGGCCCTTCTGGCTGGACCCCACCCTGCCCAGCTTGGGCTGAAGTCAAGTCTCGGCCGGGCAGAACTGCTCTCCTGGAAGAGCAGAGCCAAAGCCCGCTGAGATTCGCTCATTTCTGTGCTGTTTGCACCAGCTTTTAGTTTCGGAGGGGGCCTTCCCAGAGCCCCGCTGCCTCCGCACCGCGGGAGACACCCCTCTGCAGCTCCGAGCACTGGGGCCACAGAAGAGCAGTCTGGGTTGTTCTTCCCCCGCTACATTCTTTGCAAGACCCCCAATCGTTAAAACCTTGTTAACAAGCAAAGTTGACGAGACTCAGAGAAGCTGAGCTCCATGTCAGCATTTGTTTTTTCCTGAAAGTACTTAGAACAGTTCCATATTTGCAATTTTGGAGCTGCATTATTTTGTCTGTATTCCATGTCTTTCAAAACTGGAGAGCTGAGGTGACTTGCAATGTGCTGCTAATGATTTTTGTTGCTAGAAAGGTCTGCCAAGATAGTGATTTGTTGGATATTTGTTTTCTCACAGCGCATTATTTAAAAGAAGACACTGAGCTTTGTGCATCAGAGTAAATCTAAATGTCCTTGACTCAGAAGGATAATGTATATTAATCTTAGTTAATCTTAGCCTGATAACAATTTATGGTCTTGTGTATCTGTTTCCCTCATACACGTGCAGAGTTTGTACTCACAGTGTCAAAGGCAGTAAAATCTTTGCTATAAAGACAGCTCAGCAAGCTCGGAAAAACAGGCAAAGGGAACACTTAAAAGACCAGTTCCTCCATTTCCATAAGTTGGGGTAAACCCGTCAGTGCCATGAACTGTGCCAGCTTCCTCCAGCTGGTCAGGCCATTGGGTCAAGGGAAACCCAGTTTCTGCAGTGCAAATGGGTACTGCTGTCCAAACGAAAAAATCCTAAATGTCTTGGACAGCTGGGAGGGGAAGGAGCCAGACCTAAAGCTTGAAAGCAGATGTGCTTTGCCCTTTCTGTAGGTTAGATGTATGGATCTATCCTAGCAGGCCCCTGGGAGCTGGCGTAGTGGTTTGCTATAAAGAGAATTAAGGGATAAAGTTACACTGCAGTGCTGTTTTACTGTGGGTAAGGAGTGGGAAATGAGAAGACAAGTAACCTCAAAGATTTTAATAGACCAGGAGATGCACTGTAAGAAAGCGTCTGTAAAGAGAGCTCCCTCTGCAGTGACCGAATCCTTGCTCACAGGAAAAATAAGGACATCTTTGAGAAGAGGATTGTCTTTGTTAGGGGGGCTGTACTTTAGCATTAAATCTCTATCGCTTTTGCCTCGGTGCTTTGGACACGAGAGCAAGCAGCACCGTGTAGATGCTACAACCAGCCTTGAGCCAAAGAGGGGAAAAATAAGGAATCTAAAGGAGCGGCTTCTCCTTAGGGCTGCTGCTGTGCTCGGCCTGGCCAGCAGCAGGCTAAGGGGGAATTAAACCTGAAGCCAAGTGTGGAATGCCTACCTGACGTGGCCGTGTTGGAATGAGGGTCACTGGTGTTTTCATGCAGTTACCTTAAAGAAGGGAGGGGCGCCTTCGTTTTTGAGAACTATTTGCTGCAGAAGACGGCATCCGCGTAGGATGCCAAACCCAAAGGCTTCTGAAATGAAAACCTTCCTTTCCCCACCTCCCTCAACCCTCTCAAGTCTCTCATGACCCCCGAATGCCGCATCCCTTGTCTTCTGGCATGCATTTCTTTTACCACATGGCTCCCTTTGCCTGGAAAGTTCCCTCCCACTAGCTGAATCTGTAGCCTTTAAATCCCCTTTAATGAGTAGATACTGTAGTTTTCCCTTTGACCTCCCCCAGCCTGGCCTTAGTTTGCTTTGCATGATAGTTTTGCATTGGAATGGCCACAGTTTGGTTTTGTTGAGCATGATTTTTTGTTTGTTTGTTTTGTTTTTTGGGGGTCAATCCTAATTTCTTTTCTATTTCCTTTTCTTTCCTCAATGTCTGCTGCACCCCGTTTCGTCTCCTCCATCCATCTCGTCGCCGTGGTTACGCTGCTCCGTAACACTGCCTCCCGGTCCTGGCACACCCGCACACAACCACCCACCCTCCTTCCTTCCACCTCCACCCCTCCGCCTCTGGGCATCGTTATCAAAAACCTGGCGGATGTCGCGGTGCTTGTTGTCCAATTAGGGTGAAAATTCCTTCCTACAGGCGACCGTGGCAAAACTGGGACCTCTGCCTCGCATTCTTGCGGACATCACCAAGTCCCTGACCAACCCTACGCCCATACAACAGCAGTTGAGGCGTTTCACTGAGCACAGTTCTAGTCCAAACGTCAGTGGCAGTCTCTCCTCAGGGCTTCAGAAGATATTCGAGGACCCCACTGACGGGTAGGTAACAGCCAGCGCTGGAGGGGAGGGGAGGGATGAGGAGGGTTCACTTGAGAGCGCCCAGGGAGTGTTGAACGCTTCGTTGCTTGAACCTTCCCACGTTGTAGGAGTGATTCTTGTGAAGCCAAAAGGTGGGATGTGGCAGAAACAGCCAAGATTTTGCGCAGTGTGGCTTTTTTCCAAGCTTCTGCACTGTCAGGTGTGAGATCCCGTTTGGACAGCTGGAAATGCCTTCCCTCCGAGTTGCCTCGGCTTACAGGAGCCTTCATATAGCTCCTGTTGAATTATTAGGCACACACAATAATATAGAGCTGGGGAAGGGTTAAGTGGGGTCTGAAATGTTCTAAAGTCTTGCTGGGAAGAGAAGGGTCTAAGGAGGGGAGGAATTGTTGGGAATGGTTTGCATTTCACCTGTGAAAATTAAGTACGAAGCACTGCTTGAATCAAGGCTAATGCTCAGGGATAAGTGGTAATTAAGGAAGAGTGTGTTGCAACTTGAAACGCAGAGAGCTCATGAAAGGAAATCTGGTTCCTTGAGTCTTTCGGGGTGAGGAAGTTGGGGGGGTGGTTAAATGAGGTAGAGAGGCTTCTCTGGGACAGATCTCATGGGGACTCAGCTGGTTAAAAAATAACCAAATTCCTTCTTATTCCACAGTGACTTGCATAAGATGAAATCTCCAACACAGGAAAATGTAGATGGATATTTTAGGGGCAAGACCTTACTGCTGGTGCAGCAGGCGTCCACCCAGAGCATGAGTTACTCGGATAAGGACGAAAGGGAGAGCATCCTGCCCAACGGGCGCAGCATCTCCCTCATGGACCTGCAGGACCCGCACGCGGCCCACGCCGATCACGGCGCCCTCGTGAGCGAGGTGCCTTTGCGCTTGGCGGGCAGCCAGCTCTCCGTAGCCCAGGTGGCCACCATCAAGCAGCTGTGGGAGACGCAGAGCACCCCGCAGAGCGCTCCCCAGGTGAGAAGGCCTCTGCACCCAGCCTTGAACCAACAGGGCAGTCTGCAGCCCCTCTCCTTCCAGAACCCTGTTTACCACCTCAACAACCCGCCCGCGCCGATGCCCAAGGCCTCGGTGGACTCCAGCCTGGAGAACTTGAGCACCGCCAGCTCGCGGAGCCGAAGCAACAGCGAGGACTTCAAACTCAGCGGACCCAGCAACAGCAGCATGGAAGACTTCAGCAAGCGCAGCACGCAGAGCGAGGACTTCTCCCGGCGGCACGCGGCGCCCGACAAGCCCGTCCCCAT
>VZSV01000179.1:874184-912828 GCA_013398735.1 Nothocercus julius | reverse complement strand
TGTGATTTGCTGTATGTGAAAAAAGCATTTCTTAAAGCAGTTTCACAGTAGAGAGGGCTGTGTTAGTGCTTGTGTTAAAGCTGCTCACCTGGCAGGGGAGGCTCCGAGGGCGGCAGCTGCGCCCCGCGCTGCCATCGAGGGATGCCTTGCGCAGTCGCGGTGCGGCTGATTTTGGGAAGGAAACCTCACGAGCGGCCGGCGAGGCCGGGCGGCCGCTGCCGCCGCTCCCTGCAGGAGGCACGAGGCCGCACGGAGCTGCCGCCCCTGCTCGAGGCCGTCAGCGAGGAGCTCGCCGAGCTCCCCGCCGGCACCGGCTGCGCCGGGAAGGGCCCTGGCTGGTGAAGCAGAGCGGGCAGCAGAGCGGAGCCGCTGGCACGAAGCTCTGCCCGAGGGTTTCCTGGGCTCGCTCCACTGGTGTAGCTTTCCCGGCAAACTCTCCCGAAGGCTGCAGTCTCCAGGAGGGAGGCTGGCTGATGCCTGGGAACCCAGGAGCACCCAGGGCTTCAAAACTGCTTTGATACCTCCAGTTCATTAAAGTACGGGGAGATCAGAAACACTGAATCACAAAGCCAAGGCTCCTGTGCCAAGCTAGCAATACCAAAGAAAATAATTGCGTCTCGTTTGAAGTGCGTTTGTTTGCGTCCTCCTTTCGGGTTTTGCACCAGGGCTCGGAGGGGCTGGTACCAGGGCTGGTACGAGGGCTGGTACTCTGCCCCCGAGCCCTGGCGCAAACGCCCTGCGCGGCGCCGGCCGCGCTGCGGGGGAGATGCTGCTGGCTGCCTGCAGCCCCCTGCTAGTCTCCTCTTCTGCCCATTGCGTCTTAAATTGCTCATTACCCCCCTGCCCCTCCATAAATCGGAGGCCTTTGCTTCCTTAGCATCCAAGTGATACCTCAGACATCCCTCCTTTCCCTTTTACCCTCAGCTTCAGAAATGCCCGCGGGTAGCACTGCCTTCGGCACAGTCGCCTTTCCCCCTGCATGGCTGCTCTGTGTCTCCTTGTTTTCCACTCCTGCTTCTCCTTGCTAATTGTTTTCTCTGGATTCCCGGAGCACTCGCTCCTGCTTCCCTCACAGAAATCAGTTTGTTCTCTCCCCACCCGCACCCCGCAGGAACGGCTCGGTGTGCGCCAAGCCGAGCAGCCGCAGTGTTTTTGGAGACAAGTTCCATTGCCTCCTTTTAATTGCAAATTGGGCTGTGGAATTCTCTTTTCTCCTTTTTTTTTCTTTCTTTTCTTTCTTTCCTTCTTTTTTAATTTTAATAAGAGCAGAAGCTTGGCATGTTCTTCCCAGGCGAGCTTTGTGGGCGTTATAATTATTGCACTCTGTTCTCCACAAGCCCCATTTGTTTCCGAGCGCAGAGGCAGCCCCTTTGCTGGCTGGGAGAGGTCAGCTTTGCCTCCCATTTCCATTGGGGAGGTAGGTGGGAACAGAAGTGTCACTGTGTTCCTCTGCCAGGGGGGCACGGAGGGGGATTAATACACGTTCCTAGCGAGCTTCTCGCTTTGTTCTTTTCCCCCCTACCAGAATAGCTCATAACCCTTTTGCATCCTAAGTCCTTGCCATCCACTTCTGCTGGCTCTCTGGAGACTTCCCATGAAACCACCGGGTTTTGCTCAGTTCCTTCTTGTCTCTACCACCATGCTTGCTGCAATAAAACATCTTACTGGGGTAGACGCTGAAATAAGGACTCTTCCAGAAAGAGAGGAGCTCACCTAGGCAAGCAAAAAAATCTGGATTTCATAAATTTCCTGCACTTTTGATGTTTTGGGGGTGTCTTTTTGAGTTTTGTTTGTTTTGGAGGAACTCACATGAATGCTGTGTGCCCAAAGTCTAGTGAGGATGAAGCACCTCTGGAAGAGGGGCTCGGGGGAGGCTTTGAGACTGATAGCTTGGTGGCCGTGTTTGCTGCTCTGAATAAACGTGCTTTCGGTGCTGATTCATACATATTTTCTTTGAAAAATGCTTACAGGCCTCTCTGCTCCAGGTTCACTCGCCTGTGGACTCTGCCACAATGTCACCAGTGGAGAGGACAGCTGCGTGGGTCCTCAATAACGGGCAGTATGAGGAAGTGGAGGAGGACACAGAGCAGAATCAAGATGAAGCCAAGCATGCCGAGAAGGTAGGTTTTACTCGGCACGCGACAGGCTCTCTGGCTTCCAGCGAGTCTTGTCCACCCTTCAGCTGCTTTCAGGGTGGCTTTCAGGTGCTGCAATCACACACACAGATCCTTCTGGCACATCTTCCCACTGGACATGCTCTTGTACACTATTTGTAGAACAATATCCCATACTATACATTAATCTAGTTACAGGCTGTCCCCTGTCAAATGGGTGCACGATGACATAACTGAGAGTTCATACATTACAGGCTGATATTTGGCATTTACCTGCACCGTAAGTCACGCCACCTAAGTGCTCAACTGGGTGTCTTTTATGACAATATTATGGTTACAGCATGCTGCCATTTTTCTACGCTTGCAATACTTTCAGTGATCATGAGACTCCATTAAAAGAAATGATTATTAACTCAGCTAAGTGTAGTTTGGTGTGTGCTAAGTGCTTGTACAAGTCTCTGCAAATGCAATTCAATCTTGATCAGCAGCTGCATTTGGATTTTTTCTTGGGCTTCAGCCAAGGCAAATGTCTGTCATCTAGATGGTGGAGTATTTCAGGGCTAGGCAGAAATGTCCATCGTCTCCTGATACACATTTTTTAAAGGGTGTTTATTTCCCAAAATAGATGTTACTTTTTTCCAAATAGAGTTGCGTGTATATGGCTGCTACGGTATTCTGAGAGGGCAGGAGGAAAAGAGGAGGATATTTGGTGGACAAGAAGTGGGAACAGAAACAATTTAGGAAAGGTGAATGAACCAAAACTGAAGAGGAGTGTGCTAAGATTCATTGTACTATTGCACAAATGTTTATCCAGAGAGGTGGTAGGTGAAAGAACCAAACCTCAGCCAGTAAATTTGCAGACTCTGTGTAGTGAGTGATGGGCCCTGCGTTCAGCCTGGGACAATTGGTTTCCTGTCTTCCTCAGGTCCTGAAAAACGAGTTACGTGGGTCCCTTTCACAAGTTTGGTCACCCCAGGACATCTCTTTACAGCTGAGCACCATTAGCAGCTTGTGGCTGGGAACTCCTTGGGTCTGGAGTAAGTGAGGTTGTTACCAGGCAGGACTGAGGAGCTGTGTCAGAGCTATTTGAGGGCTTAAATTGTGCTACAGGAAGACATTCCGCAGTGTGGGAATAACTTAATGCTCAATGGGAGCCTCCGTGCTCCTTTGTGGTTGCCCACAGTTGTCTGCTTGTCATTTCCTTTGCTCCCATCAATTTATTTTTAATGAAAGCAAACGGTGCTTTCTCTCAGCAGCAACATAAGCTAATAACCTGATCGGTTCCTTTCTCCTTTGCATCTGATTCTTTCCCCTCCCCTCTCTGCAGTATGAGCAGGAGATAGCGAAGCTGAAGGAGCGCCTGAAGGTGTCCAGCCGCCGGCTGGAGGAGTACGAGCGGCGCCTCCTCGTGCAGGAGCAGCAGATGCAGAAGCTGCTCATGGAGTACAAGTCCAGGCTGGAAGACAGCGAGGAGAGACTGCGCCGGCAGCAAGAGGAGAAGGACAGCCAGATGAAGAGCATCATCAGCAGGTGAGACTTGGCTGGGAAGTTTGCAGAACGTGTAGAGCAGGAAGCTCCCCTTGTCACGTTTATCCTTGACAATGAAGAGAGCAGTTATGTGGGCTTGACATTCCTGGACTGACACCACTCCTGCCTTAGAGATGAGGAAACTGAGATACAAGTGTTGAGACTTGCTTCAGATTGTCAGGAGAGCAGACAAAAAGATATAGGAATTTATAACCCTAATCTCTGCTCTATCTCTACCTGCTCCGTTTGCTTTGGTTGAAAACTGTGCTCACAGGGTGGTTTTACAGAACAGTTAGATGTTCAAGGAAATGCCCACTTTGAATATAATAAATTCAGCCAACTGGGGTTGTGAGAAGGATCGGTAACCTTTCTTGAATGGAGCAGACTTGTCGCAGAAAAGAGGACAGTCGGAGAAGTCAAGGCAACAGCCCCAGCGTAGCCAAAACACCCAGGAATAGTTTTAAACTGTCCTAATTCTCTCTTTTTGCACATCAGACTCATGGCAGTTGAAGAGGAGCTTAAAAAGGATCATGCCGAGATGCAAGCCGTCATCGACGCAAAGCAGAAAATTATTGATGCACAGGTAAGGAGCTCAGGATCTCCAGGAGCTGAGTGCTCAGTGCCTAGAACCCGTCGTTCCTCCCTATCCTCCTGTCCCAACGTTATGATCTAGCTCCCAAGGCAGTACTGGCCAGGGTGTTGCACACATGACTTACTGCCTCCTAGGAGAGAACTGGGGGCTTTGTACAATAAAGGCCCTACTGTCTGAGAGCAGGCTTTGAAAAGTCAAAATCACAGGAATTTTCTACTTGAGGAGAACCCAAGTGGTTAAGGAACAGTGCAGCATTGTGTAGGCACTGCCCCGAACGTGGGCCTGGGAGCTCTGGAGCCGCTGCGCTTCACAGCAGCACAGGGCAGCGGCCACGTGCATGCAGCCCAGCTATGCACGCTCAACCACGGCTCGGAATGGCAAGGGAAGGGCACGCTTGCCGTGGAGCATCGCCCCGTCTCCCTCGTGTGGCATTTCACCTCATGCGACTCTCCGCGTCAGCCCGGGAGAGGCGCCCGCTCGGCCACCAAGCCGCGGCGCTCGCCCCGCTCAGCACAAGTTACCCGTGGGCAGTGGGACCCAGTGGGACTGATGCATGTGAACGTGTCGTGCGGGGCTGGGGCAGCTTTTCTTCTGTGTCCATGTTGATGCCAGTGAGCAAAGCTTAGACAACAGAACCTGAGACTGACTTGATATCTGCCTGCTTGTTAACATGGGTGAATTTCGTGTTTAGGGAGCACCTTTCCTGCTCCTGGGCTTTTTAATCACTCCAGCTGTATGATTTTTTAATAGATGATCCTTTAAGAGGATTGCACGTTTCACCAGCAGCCCAAGTTATTTCAGAACATTGTCTGTCCTCATGTAGGGTGAAAAAAAAAATAAGAATCCCCCAAACCAGATGCCCCAGCTGAATGTTGCTGCCGCGTTAGGCGCAGGAGAGAGCAGAAGGCAGGCCCTGGCCTGGCCTTGCTGCTGAGCAGCCAGCAGTAGCTGAGATGTTTGAGCTCACGCAGAAGGGAAGGGAAAATGCAACAAGAGAGAAGGTCTGTTCTTAAAAGCCTGCTGGAATTGGCAATGTGCTTTATGGCAGAGTTGCCTTCTGACAGTCTTCGAAGTTTTCTCTGCTGCCTCTGTCTGTTTTCCCACCGTTATTCTTCAGAAGGACAGTTAATGGAAGTTGGGTTTTTGAATCCTTGTCATCTCATCTGAACAAATCACTTGCATACAAACCTTATAGGATAAGAAGAAAGTTGTGCTGGGATTGCACCATCTCTGTTTCCTAGCTGTGGTGCAGGATGGTCCAAATGGGCACACCAGTGTGGTTGCCCTTTCTAGATGGAGATCAAGAAGAGACCTTTTCTGCGATGATTTGCACTCAAAATCTAGAGCAAGGGGGTGCCGTGCTGGTCAGTGCACAGGAACGTACTCGGTCCTTTGCTGTTGTTTTCTGTTTTATTTTCTTGCCAGGGAAGCAGCAGACCCTTTGTAAAGTTGACCAAGGACTGTTGCAAGTTTAAAGACTGTGCAGAAGTTGAATGTACTGGGCCATTTTTCAGCGTTTCCCCAGCAGCAGCCTGGTTTTGAGGGATGTGCTGCCTTTTTTCATTCCACTCAAGAAGGAAAAGGGGAAGGTGAAAGGGACATAGAACAAATGCATAGAAAGACACATTAAAGGGGAGGATCTTAGGGACTGTGCCTGCTTGAGGGATTTGCCCTTCTACTTGATCCTTCCGCATCACACGTGGAAGTCTTTTCTTAGCCCGTGATTCATTTGTCAAGGGATGTACAGTGGCCAGAAAAGGGAAGGCCCTTTCCTTCTGCAAGATGTGTGGAGGGCAGGTGCAGCCTGGCCCATCTCACCTGTTCGAAGACGAAAGCGACGGCGCGGGCGCAGCGATGCCCGGGGCTGCGGCGCGCAGTGCTGCGGCAGGCGCCGGGCGCCGCGGGGATGCACCGGCAGCGCTCCCGGCGGAGCAGGGAGGGCCGGCCGAGCCCTCGCGGAGCAGCAGGGCTGCAGAGAGCACGAGGCCCCGTTGCGATCGCAAGTGACGTCTGCGCTGTGTTAAATTACAGGTCATAAATGGGGATGAGATAATTCAAACAGGCAAGTAAACCCAATCAGTTCTCTAGCTGAGCAGTACCCAGCCCTGCCCAGTGCACTGACCTCCTACCCATTCCAGCTCCTCCCACTCCCCGGGCCTAATTCCGGT
The DNA here is from genome assembly GCA_013398735.1 of Nothocercus julius. Classification (NCBI taxonomy): domain Eukaryota; kingdom Metazoa; phylum Chordata; class Aves; order Tinamiformes; family Tinamidae; genus Nothocercus; species Nothocercus julius. Next base: position 906,427 of record VZSV01000179.1, on the reverse strand, counting down.
GTGTGAGAAATCCCTTCGGTTAGGTGCTGTTTTTCCTTTGAGCGAGACGGTGCCTCTGCTCACAAACTCCTTCCTTAAAGACGGATTTTGCAGGTGTAAATTCCCAGCTGCTCTGCAGGCTGGTGTAGCGAGCGCTCACGGATGCCAGAAAACAGCCAGCCTTCCATTTTTAACTCTTTGTAAAGCTGCATGCTTGGGGAAGAAAATTGAATTTGAAAATATATCTATGTATCCAGGTATCCAGATACATTCCAGGGAGAATTTAGCGTAAGGAAGCACATCTCTGCTGAGGCAGTAGTTATTTTGGTTGGTGTGTCTTTTGGGGTTTTTTCCCCTCTTTTTTTTTTTTTCTTTTTTCTCCTGCCTTTCAGCATGGGAGGAGAGGCCAAGGCCTTAACTCCTCCATTGTCCATCTCGCTTACACTGGCTAGATGAGCAAGACCCTGGGGCAGGCTGGAGCCTTACTCGTCATTCCTCCTGCCTCCTGCTCTTCCACGCAGAGCGTGGTCCCGTCAGGGCTGTGGTACAGGCGGCGTTTAACTCCGCGTGGTTGCTGCACCCTGACGTTTGCTCGCTGGCGGAGCCCACGAAGGAAAGCAAGCCCTGCTGGATTGCACATGGGGCTCGTGCTGGGATCCAAATCTCCCGGGGCTGCTGCGGCCCTTGCACCTCCCGAGCAGGATGTTGGAGCTATCCCTTAACGTCTGTGCCTTCGGTACAGCTTTTTTCCTTCGTTTTTTTCCTCAAAGGGCTGGACTGAGAAGAGTCCCCGCGTGCAGCTTTTTTTCATCCAAGCAGTGGAAATTAAAGATTTTTTTTTTCCCCCTCAATGACAAGAAAGCCAATGAGACGGTATCACTGAGAGCACATTTTACCTGTTGCAATGTGTGGCTGCATCTTTTTTTACTTTGAGGGAAGATGAAACTTGCCTTTTCCAATACCCTTTTTGCCTCGAGCTGCCAGTGCCGCATCCCCCATACAGGCAGTTCAGCTTTGAGTGCGTCAGCTTCTGTTCTAGGGTGAGTTTTTTCGTTCGCTGTAATAAATTTCGGATCAGGCCCTCTAGCTGGCTGCATCCTGGAGCTCCAGGTGGAGGCTGGCGCTTCCCGTGCCGAGGAGCCCCCGCGCGCTCCGTGGGGCCGCCGAGCTGGAATGGGTCTAGGAGCAGCGCGCGGCGTCTTGTGTGTGTCCTGTGCACAGCAGCCCCCCGCCGCCCACGTAACCCCCGAGCTCCAGCTTCTGCCTGCTGCTTCCCTGTGCTGCTCCTGCACCCTGCTGCCGGCCGCAGGCCACCCGTATTTGCTCCGTTTTTCCTTTTTTTTGTTGTCTTTTAATTTCAAGCGTCCCGTGGGTTTATTCTGAGCACGCTCCATGCAGTACACAGAGCCGATGGCCATTAGGCATCACCTGCACTTCTGTCTGCTGAATGGAACTTGCCATCACTTCTTGGGGTTTTTGTTCGTTTGTTTTTCGGGGGTTTTATTTTTGCTGCCTGTTTCTGTTTTTCTAACACATGAAAAACCCCAAACAATTGGCTGTTATTATTAATGCCCATCACCCTTCCCTTCCGTGGCACAATCCTGCATTTCCATGCGCCTCAGTTGGAGGCTGCCTGGATAAAGCCGCCGGGACCAGGTCTGTTCCCCGACGTACCCCGACTTGCTGTCGCCTTCCGTGGTGCAGAAGGGCCAGGGGCGCCCGGCGGGTGCCGATGCCCTGAGGAAGCAGAAAGAGGCAGATTGCCGGTGCTCGCGGGGACGCCGGCGCCGCGTCCCGCCGCGCTGACGCCGGGCGCTCTCGTTGCAGGAGAAGCGGATCGTGTCGCTGGACTCGGCCAACACGCGGCTCATGAGCGCCCTGACGCAGGTGAAGGAGCGCTACAGCGTGCAGGTCCGCAACGGCATCTCGCCCACCAACCCCACCAAGCTTTCCATCACGGAGAACGGTGAATTCAAGAACAGCAGCTGCTGAACGGGCAGCCGGCCGCCCCCGCCCGGGAACATCGAGGCGGGAGGCGGATTCCAGACCCCCCTTTCCCCTCACAGGTTTACAAAATGCTGCTAAAACGGAAAAGAGAGAACAACTTTGACAAGTGGGCCTTAATTCCCCACTCGAGGCCAGGAAAACTGGGCTCCCAAGAGCAAGTCCTTGCATATCACTGTGTAAATACCGCTCTTGGGTCATGTACAGAAAATGCCCATGTAATATACCAAAAGGAAGTGAATACTGTAGATTTTTTTAATTATTGCTATTTTTATTATTTTCCTTCTCCTCTTGTTAAAAAGCACTGCAGTCCTTGGCGGAGGAAGAGGGGAGTGTGAGCGCATGTGTGTTGTGGGTGAGAGAACGCAGTGAGAAGTGAGTTATTGTAGCTAGCAGCTGTATATACCTGGCTGACTGATACCCGTACATGAGTGGAGTGAAAATAGTAGTGAAATGAATTCTATTAAAAGACTCACCTGCTGGGTTTATCCCCCTCTTCCCTAGTTGTTCTTTAACCGAATGCAAACTCAATAGCAAACATTTTTAGCAAGATTGCCTCTTGCTGGAACTTGTAGTTACTTTTGATAGGACTCCGGCAAAAAAAAGAAAAAAAAAAAATCAGTCTTTTTTGAACATTCTGGGTAAAACCTCTGCTTGGAGCAGCTTGTTTCCTTACATTTGCACAAAGTCAGGCTTCCCATCAAACAGAGAAGGGGAATCTGTGGTTTTCAAGGTAGGATTCTTTGGGGGCTTTTTATGCCAGTTTCTGATACAGTTTAAATTTTATGTTTATGCAATTCTTTTTTTTTTTTTTTTCTCCTTTTTTTCTATCCAATCCTCTCTTTGTGCGCCATGCAGGAGCACCCTGAATTCATTCTCTGTACTCCACCAGGAACAAGCAGGCTAATGCTCTGGAGAAAGGGCTAGCCAAAGGGTCCCATACCCAACACAGTATATTGCGGTATGAAAAATTAATGTCTTTTCAAGATGATCTCTTCATTTTGCCTCTGTACTGTTCAATTTCACTCTTCCGTTCCGATCTTCCGTTTTGACTGAAATTTGTCTTTCGTTGGATGCTCTGAAGCATTTTTTGGTGTTCTGTACTCACCATTGTTTTCTGAAGGCGTTAGACTAACTCCACTTCATCTCCAGTTCCTTTGGGCTGTGTTTCAGTGATTTCACAGGCAGAACGTGAAGGCGTCTGTGCTTACGGAGGGCCCTTCCCGTGGGAGATACTGACAGTCGCACCCCGTAGAAGATTCACACAAAAGTGCTGTCGATTCTCATGATTCCTTCCAGCATCAGAGCCCAGAGCCTGAGGTTTCTTAAAGTTTCTTGAGTCAACCAAGTGTGAATCCTTCACGCCACGGGGTACATTTCTGACTCCTTTTTCTTGCAGAAAAATTGGGATGATTTGAACTCAGAAATTCAATCATTTCAACGGCACACCGAAATTTGAATTACAAGAAAATAGTACTAACAGCGAGTGTAATTAGCCCTTCAGAGAGGGTTTGGAAAGTGGAAAAGCTGATGTCCTCAAAACTAGACACAGCCCCGAAGCCGCCTTGCTGTGGGGCGTTTGGTGAAGCGGTTCAGGCTTAGGCTGAGGAAGGGTTTGTGTGATGGATCCAGGGGTACCAGCATTTCAGGAAGGGCAGACTGGATCTTCCCATTGTTTTTTCTGGCCTTAGTTTCTGAATCTCTAAAATTTGCATTATGTTACATTAAAAATGTGGGGATTTCTAAGCTGATCTCGTGACTTCTTGAAACCTGACTCGTGTTGCCTTGGACGTGATGGGTTGGCAACGCCGAGGGCCAAAATCCAGTGTCTGTTGTCAAGTTCGTTGTTTGGAAATGAGTTAAACTCACGCGTGCAGGCAAGGTCAGCGTGCGGCAGGGCGCAGCAGTGCAAACCCTCCAGCTGAACGTTGCCGCGCGAGCCTGCCCAGCACTGGCTGTGCGTGAGCTCCCTGCCTCGTGCTCCGTGCTTTGGAGCCGAGTTTGTGCTGTCCTTGCTGCGCCCGGCGTTGTGCACCGCGTTTGCAGCACTTTCCAAATGAAGTCTTCCAGCTTTGGGTCATTGCTGACCTTTGATATTTTCTTCCTGAAGATGTGCCTTTTGGTTCCTTCTCCTTTCCTCCTTCCTTCGTGTGCCGCAGCTGCACCTCAAGCATGGATTCATTTCTGCCTGGCGTGAGTAGCTCTCCCACCAAACATTGGCATCCCCTTCTGTTGAGCATTTTTGTGCAACTTGCCTCTCTTCCTTTGCTCTTTGCCGTGCGTAGCTGTGCGGCTGGAACGGGGCAGCGGGTGGCCGGGGAGCTCCTTTTGCCTGCCCGAACGAGGTGCTGCAAGCACAGGTGTCACTCTGACAGCAGAAGTCTAGCATTGATTTGGGAAATGCTTTTTGCCAGAGTTCGTGTCATTCTGGTAATCTGTTGAATTTAAGTCCCTGGCTTAGCAATATGGGTAGGTGCTGAAGAGTCCCCAAGGAGTGCACTTTGGTTTCTGCAAAGAAATGCAATAGGGGCAGCATTTCAGCCCTCTCCTTTTAGAGAGGAAGTCAGACCTGCCCCAAGGCCTATATGTTTTGGTGAGCTCTTTAATGATGTATAATTCTGAGTAATGTCCTTTCTCCTATGTATTTCTTAAGCTCGCAGACTGGGAAGAGTTGCTGTTCTAAAAGTGTCTGACTGTCAGCGCCAGCCTCGTAGCTTGTTGCTGTTGTTCTTATATCTGTTTTTATGCTAAAGTGCAAAGGGTGTTGGTCGGTGTGCGGAGGAGAAGCTGCCGGGAGACCTGAAACGGGGTGAAGGTCGCGGACTGGCCACGTTGCAAGACCAAAACGCATGAGCTGCAGAGCAACGTGTCGCGCTCCCGAGCTCTGCAGGCAGCTGTCGCTCCCCGTTTGTCACCCTGCAGCTTCCTGGAGAAAATTGAGCTGCTTCAAGCCGGCAATATGCAAAAATGTCAGGTTCTATTGTGTCCAGTCTGATAGAATTCCAGGGGCGCTAAACCACGTGGCAGCCAAAAGGTCCGTGTGTCTGGGAACAGGAGCCCGAGCGGGGCCTGTTGGCATTTGCTTTCCCACTAAGAGCTGGTGGGTTTGTGCGCAACGAAAGGACACGTAAGTGGCACAAAAATCTGATGATGAACATTGGGGTTTGGTTCATTCCTTCACCAAAAAGATCGGAACGTGCCTAATGCCCCTGCAAGCAACTGCTGCTCTCGTTTGGGAACAGCCGAATTCTGGATGCATCTACTGAGCTGTATTTTGTGTTCTTTTAGTTGCTTGGATTGGCTTAGGCCTTTTTTACATGATTAATTCCGTATTTCATTGCTCACTTAAACCCCCCAGCTTTCAGCTTCATCTGAAAACTGAGCAGTCCGAGTCAGACACTTTTACAGCAGCGTGCGGGGCCGGTGCCAGCAATATTTCCCCGTGCGGGCAGCCGCACGGGTATCGCCCCCGTGCTCTGCGCGTCCCCCCGCGTCCCGCCGCTCTGCGCGTGCCGTTGCTGAGGGGCAGTCGCCGTCCGGGCGCGCCGGAGCTGCTGCCCGCGGTGGCCTTGGCAGGGAGACGTTCCCGGGGGTGGCCTGGGCAGCCGCGCGCGCCCACCCAAGGCCTGGGGCTTTTAGACGTCTCCTCCTTCGCGTGAGGGACAGCGGGTCCGCGCTCAGCACCGGCCGGGAATCCTACCTGTGAAAACAGATTTTCCGTCTCAAGGGCCTTAATAAGAGTGTTACCACACAGAACTGTTCTACAGTGATAGCTCTAAATAATTTATTTTTTATTTCAACAAAGTACACCTTAAAAAAAAGTAATAAACCTGTTTTTCAAGCTGTATTTTTATGCTAGTAGCACTGGACTGTTTGGTCTCTGAGATCCATCTCTGCATTTCATTGCCTGGGTTTGTTCTAAAGAAGATTTATTTTTGTTCTGTGAATAATTTTTGAAGGCTCTTGTATATGTACAGATACAGATACCTTTGAGGTCTTTTATGGATATTCCTACAAAGAATACAAATAAACTTTAACTTTAAACAGTTTGGACCTCTTGAACCTGTGCTGATTCAAAATTCTGTTCTCTGCTGTTAAGTTGGGCCCGAATTTTGTGTAGCTGGAGGATGGCGGGGGGAACATCAGACGGAGCCGATTAGCGTCCCGGGTAACGCGCGTGGAGCAGCGGGAGCTGCCGGGGCAGCGCCAGTCCCGTCGCGTGTGCCCGGGACACCAGGGCTCCGATGGGGACACCCGTGGGACTCAGGGCCGTGGCCCCAAGCGGCCTCCCGGCTGCAGGGGCTGCTCGGCGCCGGGGCCGTCCACATTCCTGGGAAGAGCTGGGATGCGGAGGCAGAGGGCGACGATCCGTGGTGACACGGAGAACTGCTCCCGGCCGTTCCCGAGACTCAGCCTGGTTTTTTTTCTGGTTTTTTTTGTTTTTTTGAAGCTGAAAGATTCCTTGGACTGAAATCATCCCTTAGGGATTTTTGGTTGCTTCATTACTAGCAACTTAAGTGGTGAAAAAAGGAACTACATTGCATTAATTAATGGTTTTTTTTTTCCTGTCACACTCGACAAGTTAAATGTGGTCAGCCCAATCCTCTTGTGCAGTCAGTTCTTGGCTTTCAGGGGTTTCTGCACCAACCCACAGCTGCAGTATTTGAAGTGCGGGCATGCCGAGGAGTATTTATTTTGCAGGTTCACAAAAAATTCTGCATTCTAGGTCATTCTCACTTAGCTGTTCATGAAATATTTTATATAAGAAGTGCAAAACCCTTTCTTGTTGAATGCAAAATCTATGCCCAGCGGGATGTTTTGCTAAAATCTTATTCTCCTTGTGCATGCTGATTTTTTTTTCCAGGAAGCCTTTGAGCAGTAGCAGTTCCCGCGCGCCCTGGCCCTGCGCCTTGTTCTGCTCTCGGCCCCCGCGTCTTGGGCCTTGCTCTGCCTTCGGCTGCCGGGTTTCCAGGCCTGGGGCTGCTGTTTCCCGGCGTGTCCGTGCAGGGCCCGGGGCAGCGCGAGCAGCGTCTCTGACGGGGACGTATCGGAATCCGCCCCGCTCTGTCCCGTCCGTTTTCTCCGCGCTCGCCCGCTCCGTCGGGAACGCTCCTGTGGAGGAGCTCCCCTCCGGAAGCCCTTCGGCCCGAAGGGGTGTGGAACCCCTAACGATTCCCCCTCGTGCAAGAATTGGTGCCGTGGCTCTAAGGGAAGAGCCGCAGCTGCCTCAGTGCGTTAGCAGGTGGAGTGGCAATTTGCTTACGCGGAGCCACTCGTCTCCTGAGAAGAGAATCGTGGCTCTTACTGGAGCCCCTCTCACGTTGCTGCCCTTCGCCTTCCTCCAGGAGCCCCAGGTTGAATGTCCTCGTGTCTCCAGCAGGTGGATCAAATTCGGGCTTTTCGCTGCCCAGAGGTAGATCAAGTATCTCGGCGCAGGCACGAAACGCGGCTACCCCTCATTCTTCCGGCAGCAGGTGGGAGTCCCCGGCCTTGCTCAGCTCTGGGGGGACACGTCGTGGTGCCACTGGAAACGCTGCGCCTGCAAACCGGACCCCCCTTCCACTATACACTTGGCCCAGCTGAATAACAAAAGGGCTTTGCTTGAAATACAGGGACAAATTATTGCTAATTACTCATGACTGTGGTGGGGCTGCCAGGAGCAGAGCCTGGGCACTCAGGATACGGGTTCCTGACAGCCCCTGAATTTGTCCAGTTTTCGCCCTATAATATGACCCTAAAGGCAGTAGCGTTAACACTGGGGAGAAGGGGGACCTCGAGGGACAAACAACATAGTGTTGGCAGCACGCGTGAAGGATGAGACGGGCGGGATAGAAATGGATGCAGAAATTGCATCTGCACAGAAATGACCGGCCTTTCTCACTCCCTGCTGTCTCGGCTTTTTGCAGCAGGATGCAGATGCGGGGAGAAGTTCAATTTTTGCTTGGAGAAGAAGGTGACCTGCATGCCGTGAAGGAAGAACTACAGCTAATTTGCTGGCTGCTGCATTTATTCACCCTTATCCATCCTCACCGCTCTCTCTTCACCTAACTCACTTAAGCCAGGCGACATGCAGGTGCCGTGCTGCAGCCTCCATGAAACTATCAATTTACAGGTTATTACAGCCCGAGTGGCTGTTTTATTGACAAGAGTTGCATCTTGACCTCCTAAATTAGCTCCTGGTTTATGCTCTCCAGGTCTTCAGGATTGCATGAGATAAAATCCATTTATGGAGTTATGGACCAGATGTATTTGCAAGCGAATTGTACCAACGAACGGAACGAAGCCGATGCTGAGCACCGCACCGTACTTGTCAAAACTTTGCTCTCCATCATTATTATTATTATTATTATTAATTATTATTTATTATTATTATTTATTATTATTATCATTATCTGCATGTGCTGTTTCATCAAATATTTTCAAAAGATTCTTTTCAGGATCCAGGGCTCCCCAGGCGGGAAGGCAATGAAAGATGAGGATGGTCCCTGTTAGTACATTTTACTTCATATTGATGGATGTTTTCAGGATCAGGGATCCCTGGATGGTGCAGACCTGCTCTTGCAGGTGGTTTTTTTTCTCCACTACTGGGAAACTGCAAATGGTGGCTCCTTGCTGTGCCGGGACATATATGCAGGCTATAAGATTGCATTTAGAAAGCCATTCCTACAGCGACCAATACGGCTAAGAGAGCTCATGGAATGGGCAGCCTCTGCGCTGGGCCTGAACCAGGAGCAAAGGGGCTGCTTCTCCCTCCAAAACCCCTTTCACCTTCCCTGCGGGCAGGTTCCAGATTGTGACTTGGTCAAAATTCGGAGCTTAAAAAGGAGTTTTTCCGCGATGACTGTCCTCTGGAGAGCGAAGTCAACATCCTATCCCCCACGTCCATTTTCCCACCTGCACGCCAACATTTCCTGCTGTGGCTGGGGACAGCGGCAGAGTGTCCGCCCTGACTCCTGCGTTCGCTGCAGAAAGGGCAGCAGTGCCCGAGGAGTCGGTGAGGAGCCAGCATCAGTTATCACAGCCATCAAAAATCCTGGATAAAGAAGAGCTATTTACTGCTATAGCACTGCCCCTGCAGCCAGCTTGCACAGGTGCCCGTGCAAGACCGTGCGAACCGCTGTGATCTTCCAAGACCGAAGATCAGCAAGGAGAGAGAGGCCGCTGGGAGCCACCGAGATTTGTGGGCTAGTCCCTAGTTCGAAAATATTCAGGCATCTGACTCCAGCTGGATTGAAGTATCCGGTGGATCTGAGTATGTGGCTGCTTTCAGTCTCTCCATGCTGATACAGATTTATTCCTTCCAACCAGGACAGGTCTGTGGTTTTTACCTCGTGCTTCCCGACAGCGGTGCCTTCTGGTCTGGAGAAATGCTAACCTAGTCTTTTCCATATCCTGAACAAGAAAAGTGGTTTTTGCTTCAGTTTATGCTCATAATCACACTACTCACTGCTGGTCCCACAGGATAAGGGCATCAGCAAAGCAGCACTTGGGTGCTGATCCTGTAAACAACAAGCGAGATGTAATTAAAAAGCTTGGGTATTTTTATCGACAATGAAGTTTTTATGCCTTTCAGTAAGAAACCTGCAGTCGTCTGTGGCCAGAGGCAGGACGCGCTTGGTCGGAAGGGACCGTTCCTGTGGTCTCGGCGGGACGGCAGCTCCAAGGTGTTGGACAACCGCTGACCGTGGAGGAGTCCCACAGCGCTGGATCTGCTGGGCTCGCAGCTGGGCCCGGGCCACTTTGCAGCGGAGCCTCTTCCTCATCCAAAAGGGCACCCGGCAGCTGGAGGGAGAACGTTTGGCGAGCGGCGAATGCCAGGGCAGGAGCTTTCAACATGACCATGGTCCTTCTCATTAGCAGTGCAGGTTGCACGGACCTCATTTTGCTCTGTTAATACCATAAATGACCATTTGAGTATATACGGGCCCGTACTGGAGCGAGTCTGGAGGGAATTTGGCAAACGAAGCCCATGCAGACGTGACATCCGGACATGCTACACAAGCGTTTCCACCGCTGCTCCTTTAGCAGCAGGGCAAACAAGTATGTTGAGTATCTCGGGGGCAGATACACTTGTGCAGATGCTGTGAGTGTTATCAGCAAATTGGTTCAGGGATATATTTGCAATTCACTACATTTTGAATTGCTTTCGGTAAAATCCTCATCTTCCCTAAAAGCCTTCGGCCATCCCTGCTGAATTACTGCCTTGAATTTGAATTCTGAGATCTTATTTAATGAGCTTTTTTTTTTGACCTCATAGGAACAGCACAAATGTCAGGGAAACAGGTGTGGGAGCTGCTTTCAAGCACAGGAGGACCAGAATATCACACAAAATCAACTGCGTGACCTTAAGGACTAGGATAAAAGGATATTAAGGTTTTTGTGGGGGGAAAAAGGACGGAAATTGTATTGAAAGTAGAACGAGTAAGAACACTGTGATCATGTTTATATGTTATAATTAATAATTCACCGTGTAGAAATCCGTCAGAGATTCCCTGCTGTCCTATCAGTCAAAAAGAGTCGTCCGTTCCGGGAGCATCCGTGCAAACCACGTGGGCGTCACGGGGACACGGTGTCATTTATGTTTCCCTCAAAGGGGCGAAAATCCTTTGGTGCCCAAATTTCTCCGATGTGCTCAGAATCATCAGAAAGCCGGAGGAAAACGGGTCAAACTCACTGAGTTCAGGGAGTTAATCCCAGCGTGGAGACATTCGTAGGGAACAGTTTTCCCGATAGAAACCATTGGGAATCTCGCCTTCGGGCGGCCTCTGCTTCCACATGCTATGGGTCAGGCTCGCTAATCTCTAGCCCCTTCCCTAAATATATCCCAGGTGTGGAGTGGGGAAAAGGCCACGAAGAAGAGCCCAGGTGGAGACTGCAGCAGCTCAGAACTCGTTCTCTGCCGCTTTTGCTGTGCCTGCCAACACCAGGATCTTTCAGTTCAGCTGCTTCCGAAAATCGCCTAAAGCAGATCTGCCCCACCTCTACCACTCTGCTCGATTTAATACTAGATTTGCATTACCTGAAATGCTATTTTTGACAAATACTACTCATATTTATGTCCTGGAGACATCACACTGAGACACCTGACTCCTTGGGTGCCAGGGTAGAGTGCGGATGCTGAACGGTGCTGAGTAAACCCAGCTTAATTTTGTCCAGATACTTGAAATAAAACAGTTTCACCATCAGAACCGAAGATTTGTAAAGGGGACAGCCCTGGGTTTGTCACCTCCGCTGGCAGCAGCGTTTCCACTGCCTAGAGCTCCGCTCTTTATGCCTTGACCCCTATCCCAGTATCTTTCCCCTAACATTACTTTTATCCACCTGCCACGTTCTTGCCTTGCAGGGCAGTTCCATAGCAATTCTCCTACTTCGAGCACAATTTAAGTGCCTGTAGTAATTACGTTTGAAGGTTAATGTTTCGTGAAGATATCAAAGCATTTCTACCCGTATCAGCCTCGCTGCTGACTTTGGTAAGAGCCGCGTTTTTGTTTGTTGTGGTCGAGCAGCAATCTGCTTGGCAACCTGCTGTTTGCTTTTATCCAGGGTTTAATCCACCTGATAGCACTGAAGGGAAATATGAACTGCGGTTCCGGTCATCTCTGGGGGGAGAGAGGAGCTCTAATTTTCCTTTTCCTCCTGGAAAACTCTCCTGAGTATTAAAGGAATATTTGGGCATGTGCCATCAGGCGGGACTTGGCCAAAGATTTGAACTAAGGTCAGAAAAAGGGGCTGTGTTAGGCAGAGAAAGGCAAAAAACACCCTATCTTTTAGCTTTGCTAAATAGCATAGAGAAGAAAGAGTGAAGTGACAACTGTTCTGGCTGCAAAGGGGATCCTTTTTCCTTCAGATTTGCCTGCCATATCTCTTACAGCTTCTTTTTCCCCTTCTCTAACACAGTGGGTGAAATCCCACCTCCCATTAGAGAAAATTAAATTCCTGCAGTGCCGAAATACTCTAAATTGACAGGAACCCCTAGGCAAAAAGTAGGGAAAGGGGGATGGCTTGAGGGACAAGGGGCTGCCTGTCAGCGGAGGAGCTGCTGTCTGTGGGACACCTGGTGCGTTTGATTAACCTGCAGGAATGGCTTGGGTGTTTCCCATTTCTCCCACGGCCGACGGGCACCGGTTGCACCCGCAGGGAAGAGCTAGCGGGGGCTGCTCCCCAAGACGCCGCCGCTCGGCCCCGCGGAGCCGCGTTCGTGTCGCCGCTTGCGGTTCGTGGCTTTGGCTATCGGGTGTCATTGCCGAGCGCTCGGAGCTGGGTCTTAGAGCTGTGCGTTAGCCGCCCCCAAGGGGCCACCTTCCCAGGGAATTCTGAGGGCAAAAATGCTGAATTCGAGTTTGGGCACTTCTGCCTCTTCTCTCCCGGCAGCCAAGGCAATGCAGGGATGGGGGCAGCCGGAGCACGGCCGGCTCCTGTAGGAAGCCTCGTTGCACCTGGGCCGCTACTCCTGTATCATTTTAATACCTTAGTTGATGAACGTGATGTACAGAATTGGATAGGTACAAGTATCACAGCACTCTTGTGGTGGAAGAATGTTATGAAAATGAAAATACACGTGAGAATCTGCAAGGAGGTGAGAGACAAAGAGCACAAGAGAATAAGGGGAAAAGATTTGGAAGCTTTAGAGCCAGGAAAAAAGTAAAAAAAAAAAAAAAAAGAATAGTTTTGCTCCGCATGTGGCACACATTGGTTTAAAATTTATTTCAGACTGCGTGTTTAGCTAAAACTGAGCCCCTGTGTCTAATTATCATCTCAAAACTCATAGACAAATGCAACAGGCGCAACACTTTGAAATGTAAATATAACCACAATGATGATACTTAGGTGGTGCAACAGGCAGGTAGAACATGAGACACATCTCAAAAGGGTGAGAAAGAACAGCCAGGGCAGGGAGGGACAACAGGGCAAGAAACCGAGTCCGGGTTTGCCACATTTTCGAGGTGCGCGTGGGACTTGAGTCCACCTGGTCCAGAACCTGCTCCCAGCAGTCCCGAAGTGGCATCTCAATGATGCTCAAAAAGCAAAATGCATTTAGGGGACGGTGCCACAAGTTTATGCTCTAGAGCGCGGGAGTTGATGCACAGCTGAGCACTAACGAGGGCAGGTGCTGCAAACTGTTTAATTACTGGCCAACTAACAGTGGTGGATCTGGTTTTAACAAACCCCAGGTTCCTGTCAGTCAAGCCACGAAGTCCTTCTAGAGAGCCATTTTGTGCTTGAAACTGTTCAAATCTGGCAAATACCAAAGAGGATAATGATGGCTGATGTTGAGCACCTCAGGGTAATGATTAACACCGGCTTTTGAAGGCCCAGTCTAATAAGGAAAGACAGTTCAGCCCAGTCTGCAAGCCGAAGTCTTTAACACATCAGCTTAAAAAAATGACTGTTGTAGATCTGCTTGGTGTTAGGGCCCAGCAATGACCCTGCCGAGCCGCGGACAGTGGGCAGAGCAGTGGTTTGAAAACATTTTTATTACCACTGGGTGGAGCTAAAGCCCCTTTTGCTTAAACTGAGCCTTTCCTAACTTCTTCTGGAGAGAAAAACTGAACCAGGGTGTTCACAGCTTGATTTGCAGGGCTTATTCTACTAATGATTTCCCAGCTTCTGGAAAGGGAGGTCGGTGAACGTCCATTGCGGGGGGCAACATTATGAAGCTGTTTGGACCTAGATCATAGGCAGGACTTGTGGGGGCAGCTGGTGATGAACCACTAACACAGTTAGCGACAGCCCCATGCAATCGCTATCGTCTTTAAGTGACGGTGAGAAATCAGCCGCAAGACTCAGGAAGGGAAAACACACCTGAAAGAAACTTGCGAGCGAAGAATTGGTGAGTTAAATAATAGGATTGTGTTTGTTTCTTAACACAGCGTTTCTGTGGACGCAGCCGTCCCCTCACTGGGCACTCACGACTTGTTCGTCACCCCATCCCGCTCAGCTGGGCTCACGTTCCCTGTTTTTCACCAGCAATTGGACTGCTGCCGTTTTGAGCTGATTCGTTTTCTCGGGGCTTGGCTGAATGCCCTCTGTTTTCCATAGCTGATATGAGCAGAGCCTAGTCCCTGGAATTCAGGCCATTCCCGTTGAGGTGATTTGAGGTTCCTGCCGGGGAGCCGAGCTTCCCGCAATGTGAATTGTGAGGGTCGGGAGATCCACTTAACGCTCCCCCTTGGATTTACCTGCTGGGACTAGTAGCTCCCTGCCTCAGGGTGGGAAGAGCAGGCGTATTGCTGGCCAGGTGCTGCCGGTGGGATATTCCCAGGGAGAGAATTCGCTGGAATGCGCCTTTTCCAGTGTCCTTTGGAGCTCAATGAGGCAGCAAAGCACTTTTTGCCCCTCTGGTCTCCAAGTCTTACATACCTTAACCTGTGCGTTAAGAATAGCAAAGATGTTCTTGCTTTAAAATAGCAAAGATGTTCTTGCAATCCACTGATCTTAAACCAAGATTTTGGGGTCTATTATCCATCGGCACAGAAGAGCACGTGTCTGAGTATCATTAGACCACAGCATAAAATGCATCTTGTAAGAACGCAGCTTCCTGATGGAAAGTGGCAGAAGGAATCTTCGGATATTGAATCTACGCCCAGCTACGATGATGATACATCGTGCCATACGATGGTGATGTGAGTGTAATCTTTGCATCTATTTCCCGTCCCCTGTGAAGGCGAAAAGGGATAATTATTACGCTCATCAATAATTTAGGATGCTAAGCAACAGCACCTGGAAATTAGGTGTCAATTTTGCAAGATTTGCACAGAATGAGTAAGGATGGAAAGGAGGTCAGGCAAAGTTCTACTTCGGTGATTTTGGGGAGGGAGAGGCAGTATTTTTAGCAAGAAGGAGATGCCTAGCGCGCGGCGCAGACGGGTACCCGTAACAGATGAGCTTTGTTACCCGGGATTGCGCGAGGCCGGCCGGGTCCCCGCGGCGCCGCCAGCTCCCTGCAGAAGTGCTGCTAGTGCCCCCGATGTGATCCGGAGGGTCGTTTTTATCCGCTTCTTTTGGCCGAGGGCTGTGCTCTGCGATGCATTAGTCAAGTTTCTGATACTAATTTTCTAGGGCAAACCTCCTAAAAAAAAAAAAAAAAAAAAAAAAAGCTTTTCAAAAATTATTTCTGTGCTCGCAGTATTGAAGAAGGAGAAAAAATGGGGTTTTGGGGGCTTTTTTTTTGGTGTTTTTTTCATTTCTTGCACTTCGAAAGACGCCAAGATCATGTTAGCGCTAGGGGAAGTCTACCCTGATACACTGTTGAATAGGCTATGACAGATCCAGCTCTGCAAGGAGTGGGAGTGCTGCAGTCTGTTTGCTGTCTATTCTATTTTATTTTTTATGACTGGAATATTTCTCTCCTTCGGTTTGTAATTCCCCCTTCTCCCTTTAGGCTGACAACGTGGAACACGAATCTTTAAAATTGCCTTGACTGGAGTTTTATTATTATTTATATTTGAGAGAGCCATTTACAATCTGAGGCCACGTTTTAAAGAAGAATTGAAATGCAGGGGGGGGCATGATTGGCATCTATCAGGAGTAATCATATTAGCAGGCAATATTTCTACCTGCAAAAATCTGTCATTATATTTGTAGCAAAAAATAAAATAAAAATTAAACAACCGACCTATGTTCTCAAATCAAACTGTTCAGTTACTGTACAGTATATGGCAATAGAATATGTATATAGCAGCCAGTTAGTTGCTCTGCCTTACGTAATTTTTCCTTCCTGGATAGCTCAAGGACCTTTGCAACTGCCCTTTTGGGGCTCTGTGGCCGGTGGGGCTGTTGTGGTCTGAAAAGTAAGCGGTCAAACCACTTATTACCAAACCACTTATTACTCAAATAGAAGCCGTATGTTTTCCTCACTCTGCATTCGTTTCTACAACAGAAGTAGCCTGTCTGTCTCCAGAAATGTGGCTGCAAGTACCTCACAGGAGGCATCTTCTCACCTTCTGATCACTTGGATTGGCTTCTATAGACACCAGGTGTTGACATGTTTTTCATCCCAAAGCATCACCGTTTGGATGGATTTAAGCGTATACTGGGCAAGGATTTAGCCAGCCAAAGGCTGGAGTTGGGAGTGTTGCTAGCACAGCAGACTTTTGTTCTTGAAATAAGAAGAGGATGGCACAATGACAGCAGAGCGTAACAGGAGCTCCCAGATGCAAACAGAGACAGAGCGTCTAAGCAGGTAGGCAGACTCCTATCATTTTCCTTCCTTTCCTCTACAGTGCAGGCGACCTTCCTTCTGGGATAAGAGAGTGCATCGTGGAGGACTCCAAATGGGAGCCATGCGTGCAACTTCTGTAATTTCTCTGTGTTTCTCTCACTATCTTCTGAATCCAAAGTCTAGAAATGTCAGTATCTACACCTGGTCCTATGAAGGAGTATCAGTATTGGGGGGGGAGTTATTGAATCAAACTATCTTAGCATTTGGTCAGCTTTGCTCCTCAATTTCTGCATTAATAAGGTTTACATAACGCATAAATACACTGGTACCTCTATTGCTGTAGGATATTATCTCCTGAAAGTATTACAGGCTCTTAAATACTTAAATACTTAGGATTAGCTTTTGCCTCCTGTTCTATAGACAGGTTTGCATACCAGTTTGATCATTTTTAACTGGGGGATGCTTTTTAACCTAAGCACATATGGGACTTTTTGTTCTGCTAATACAAATCCTGGGGAGGTACATCTGCTCTTAGCAGGGTCATTCGCCACATGCTCATATGTGAAACCCTCTTTATTTTCTTTCTTTCTTCCCAGGCCCACTAGGGATGTTTTTATGCACTTATAATTATTCTGCATGCCATTTCAGTAGATATCCCAGATCATTCCTGTCCCTTTATTTACGTGGTTCTAAAGCATTTTTTCATTTCTGTTTTGTAAACGTGTTAGGAGGCCCCTTAAAAAATGCAGTCTACCATAAACAGAGCATTCTCTGACTGAAGATTCATGCATATATTTTGGTTTAAAATTCCTTTCCAATTTGCAGCGAGTGCAACGCATTACTGCAAATTGCTTGCTTTTGGCAGGCATGACACTGAACCCCTTGTACCAAATCCTTTTCATGTGTTACGATTGCTTTTACATCTCTTGGAAATAAATCCTTTCCTTCTGTTTATCTACCCTTATATTCTGCCTTTGTGCCATGGAATGCTTTTTTTTTTTTTAAGGAGAAACACCACAGGTCTTTTACTTCTTGTTAAATACTTCTGTGTGAAATTGCTGCAGTGACTAAATGTGCCCAGTCCTTTGCAGTGTCCAGCTTGGCTGTGCTCTTCGCCTCAGTCGCAGTAACAGTTTGTCCTTCTGTCTGTATGTGGCAGTATCTGAGTCAACAGGAAACGTGGCCGTGTATGGTGTCTTTGAGGACACATGGCACTTTAAACATCCCTGGCAGCTTTAACCCTTTTCAGTAAGAAAGCTGAAAAAGTGAAGAGTGGTCAGAGATTAGATATACATTTTTCAAATGGTGACACTAACACAACAGTAATTTCTATACATATATACATAAAAAAAAATGTACTAAGGTGTTATCCATCTTAGAAGCTTATCGCTTCTACATAAGCTATCTCATCAGATCCCACCTTCATCTTTCCTGTGATATTTTCCTGCTGTCAAATTTACCTTTCTCACATAAAAGGCACATAAAAGTACACCTCGTACTGAACAGGTGGCTGCTGGCATTAACTCCAGTTGCATAACCAAACGCTCTGTTTAGGTGGCTCAAAATGTAAAAAATAGAGAAACAGTTAATGCAGGATTGTTCATTTCACTTCACGTTAATTAGAGAACTGCTAATACCTCTGTACAGACACAGACCTGTCTTATTCTGTGCAACTTTTATCTGAAATGACGTTTATGGGGCTAGATTAGAGCACATGGCAAATACAGAACTAGTATTCCAAATCAAAAACCCAGTCTGTCCCTTGAGCCTTTTCACATCTTCTAAGGCTATTTGTAATTGCACTTATATAGGAGAATTAAAAAAGGATGGCTTGGCTAATAGGATACAGCCAAGTTAAAACCCTTGGGTTACTCTACAGCTTTAAGATCACCTGAAGGCCTAATCTTGCTGTGTTATGATTCTGGATTTCTGTCTTCATAGAACTTCTTTCTGTCTTCATCTAATTTTGGTTGAAAACATTCAGTTTGTTTTTCAAATAAAACTTACACAATTAAGAAATCCCTGTGCTTCAAGGAGTTAGAGATTATCCACTGTCAGAATCCATCAGACCCAACACCTGTCATGATTTTGAGCCAAGTGGCCCTGGACAAAGCTCCAGGGAAGACTGTTCGGAATTGGGTTTAAAGCTGCTTCACTGTTTTTCTGTTTTTATTATAGATTCCAGCTATTTCAATCTGCACTTTGTTGGGTTTTTTGTTTAGATTAGAAATGCAGGAGAAATTTGATAAAGGAACTTTTTAGTATGAATATTATTCTTTTTTTTTTTTCTTTTCTCTTTCCTTCTTTTCTCTATGATAAGCAAGCAATCATTGAAATCTGGGTTAATCCGAACTGGAAAACTCACAGGAGTGACCCACATAAGATAAAACCCAGCCTGTAACCTTTCCTCTAAATGAAACACAGACGTAATCCCAGTGGTGCAGATTCTTCAAGAACTGAAAGGATCTTGGGAAATCTTTAGGAGGTCAGGACTATCTGGGTGGAAAGAGCCCAGCAGAATCCTTCGTCCTCCTCCAGCCTGTCAGGCTCCTTCAGCTAGCGAGTGACTGAGGAACGTATTTGGCTCTCCTGGAAACCTGAGCAGGGTGAGGTATAGTAACCTGTACGAAGACTTGGAGATTGAAGGAAAAAGAAAAAAAAAAAAAAAAAAAAACAGCAGAAAATTCCTTATAGGAAAAGTGTTGGCCGTATTAGCAGTTGGGTCGAGGATGGGAGCGGGATTTCACACGTGAGCCCTGCTGGCTCTGCTGTAGTCACGTAGCTGGGCTTACACTCAAGTCAAGCGCAGGTTTGGGCATGCATGTGAGGCCAGGCTTGGCTCCAAAGCCTGGTGTTTACACCCTGGCCGGGGCTGAGGAAAGCCCTGTTTGATCTTCTAAAGACTTGCACGTCTGAGTGCAGTAATCCGTCCTCGCATTTCCCCTCCGGAGAGCGAAAAGGAAATGAGGGAGCAGCAGATCCCTTGGTGCTACTGCAGCTTAAACAACTGCACTTTGCTCCTTGGGTCCAGTTTGCTGTCTGGTACCAAAGGAATCAACTCTGCAGACGGGTCGACATCCCTTTCCGGGTATAGGTTGGGCACCATGGCACTTGCTGCGCTCTGTTTTCACGAAGCAGCAAGGCACAGCGGAGCTTTTTGAGCTCTGAGAAGGTCTTTTTGAGGAGGAAAGAAATATTTCTCAGCTCCTAGCTTGCTCCTGTGAACACAGTACAGAGGGCCACTGAAGGGACAGGCTGCCCGAAGAAATGCAGTTGCTAGGTCAAACTTTAGACATAACAATTCAGACGGCTCCGGTAACTAACAAGCTAAAGAACTATCAACTTTTATGGAGTTTTACTGAGTCAGCGCAGTGATGAACGAGCTGTGCGGCAGCTTCATTGTTTAGAGTCCAAGTACCTGCATTTATTTTCTGGCAAGTGATTGCAATTACACACTTTTGAGGGCAATTCTTCAGCCTTTACTTAAGTGTTCTGAGTCGGTCTTCGTCCCTCCTGTGCATCACCCCATCCCCAGGAGAGAATAAGGCTACCAAGAATAACGTGCTGGGTGAAGTGCAAGGGGAGGAGGGGGTCTGTGCGAGTGTTCATGTATGTCATCCATAAGTGCTACTATATGTACCATACAAGTGCCATTTACATGCATGTACCTGCAATGTGAAAGAGATGCAATGATTAGCATGAGGTCGTGTCTAAAAATAGGCATGTTCCAATAAAAAAAAAAGGAAGTAACTGAAGTATCAAATGTGACAGACTCCAAAGGTTTAAAAAAAAAAAAAAAAAAAAAGTTTGCTATATATAACACATTTTCTAGACAAAGCTGATCTTAGGAATCACACTTACTGTTATAATTGCCTGCATCTGTACAGATGCTTTCAGTGTGCTCTGGGATAAGAAGGCTTCAGGAAAGTGATGAAGAAGGTAGAGTTTGTAGAGCTGCTAATGTGCCAAAAATTCAAATGCTGGAAGGTATATAGTTCTGAGAGTGTTTTGGTTCCTACTGAAACCTTCCCGAGGCGAATGAAGGGCCATGCTCATAAGGATATTATTGCAGCAATGATTCTTCTTTATTTAAAAATGAGAAATACATAATCTGTATATAATCTGTCTTTCATTTTTGATCAGAAGATTTCTCTGCAGTCTTTCTATTTCTAACAGAATTAGGGTATTGATTTGCACAGTTATATGTACAAGGGTCCTGTTAGTAGTTTTTTTAATTATTACTGTATCCTCAGCTGAGGCCTGATGACTGACACACATCTGCCCTAGATGAAACAGATTAGATTATATCAACTTCACTAACTAATTTCTTTTACCTTGTAGTGTGATTAATAGAAAATTTGTAAGAATCAATAATAAAAAATTTCCGTGGAAAATCTATTTCTTTACATGCCATTCAGTGGAGTAATTGTATTTAATATACTTCGGTAATTCCAAAAGGATTAATGGCAGACAGGACCCCTTCTAATTAAGATTGCTTAGATTTCTGGTTCCTAAAAACATCTTAAAAAAAAGTTGATGTATTCTTTTGGAGGAGCCTTGTTTTGTTAGGGATGTAAAGCTGTTGATTGGGTCAACAGGTCCTGAGCAAAAGGAGATTTGCAGAGATTAACTCAACCAGTTTGCCTCGTTTGTTCAGTTCTCCAGCATGTGTGTTGAGGTAGATGTTGTCTCTGCTGGGCCACCCTTGCTTGATAAACGTTGCCCCTGCATTTGCGACTGAGGTGAGCAGGAGAAAGACTTCAGGGATTGCTCAGCAATTCTCCTCCAAACAGAGGGATCCCCTGTGAGGCAGGACTACTCTACTTCCATGGTAATTTATCACTTTTAACCTTCTGTGATACTTTTTTTCCATCAGATTCATTTAGCAGGAGATTCTGTTTTCCATTTTTTGCATGTAGTAAAGCCCCTTGGTACATGGACTTTCTGCGTTCCCCATGCAGTCAGTTCAGATGTACAGGCTCCGAGGCAATGCCAAGTTACTCACGAACATGCCAGCCCCAGGTCTCAACTTGTGTGTGAAAGAGGCAGGAGAGGCAAAACCTTTATATTTTACTTGGATGCTTCTTGCTTAAGTCATCTCTTCAACGTCAAATTAAAGCTTGTGATTCAGAACTCTTGACCGAAGTAGAAAAGCATTTGCTTTCGGTCACAGTTACAAACCATACTTAGTGCTTTGTATTACCAGAATACAAGTATTTAACACAGCTGTGCTGAAAGCAGCACAGAGTTTTACAAAGGACTGCAAAAATTAGCATTCTTGTGACCTCTGAGGTCTGTCTGCTGTTTAGTGAGTTTAGGTCAAGGTCTTTCCATTTGTTCAAGGTTTTTAACAATGTAGGATTGTGATTCTCAGTTTTGTTCTTCCCATTTCCATGTATTACATTGGAAGTTTGGGAGAACAGTGTGCTCTTTGCAGGGGAAGCCATGACCTGCAGATTGACCATGGATAGCACATGAGTATCATTTGAGGCTCCAAACCCTCTGTGTGAATTGCTGTAACTGTTGGGGGCTAGGACCTCAGATTTCCTGCACAGAGCATTATTTAACCACCAAATCACATTCTCCTGAGCTGTCTTGTCTTGGAAGAACAGAAGAGTTTTATACATGTGTGCTTTGTTTTGTTTTTCCCTAAGCTTAAACTTTACGGCTTTCTTTCATGGGGCATTGCTAAATAATTGCTAAATAATATCTCAAAATACCTGCTGATATTTCAAGGAGCCTGATGTTCACTCTACATCGCTGCTGAGTTTCTACGCACTATAAAATCCTGTGTAAACACACTGTGACTTCCGCAGCAGAGTAAATCTGGTATCCGGATAAATCATATCGCCGCTTTTCCTACTAGCGTCATTAGGTGAGCTCAGCGGGCCAGACAGCACAGCAGGCCAGGTTCGGATCTCCCGAGCAAGAGACCTGATGCAGCATCGCATTAGCAACGGATGCAGCGTCCAGGCGAGTATTAGACAGCGAGAGGCGACCGTGCCGTGCCAGGACATCCCTACGCAGCGCGAGAGCTGCCGGGCACGGAGCTGCTCGCCCCTGCTGCCAGCGCCTGACCACGGCATGGTTCCTGACACGCTTCTCGGGTGTTGGAAAAGGCTGCAGTGCAAAGAGACGGGACCAGAGTTTTTTCAAAAGTCAGTCTCCCAAATCTGCTTTCATTTCAGTGAATTGTTCTCCTCACTCCCCTTGTTCTTCAGCAAATTCCAAGTCTGAGACATCTTTTGACCAAACGGAACAGATAGAGGAGCAAACATAATAACAAAAAATCCTGCGGAAAATACCTTGAGGTTGTTAACAGAGAGGAGAGGTGATTAACCTGTTCCCCTATTCCAAGACACTCCAAAATATCTTTTTTTTTTTTTTTTTTTTTTTTTTCATAAACTGGGGATATTGGAGAGCTCTGCAGACACTGCAAGAAAAGGGGAGAGAGGCAGTACTACTGTTCAGCGTGATTCTTTTGCACCTTTTGATTGCCAGCTGTAATCCGAATAGCGGTCAGTGCTGCTCAGGGAAGCTTTTCTTCTACATCTACAGTTTCCCCCCTCTTTGCATGAACGTGTGTGGGAACATGGATTAGTGCGCGGCCATATGGGCGGGAGCTAAAGGCAAAACAGTTTCTCTGCGAGTGCTGCTGCGAGGAGGCAGAAAAGGCAGCAGGAAATGATGGAGGAGGGGAGATGACTCCAATGACGCTTAATGGAAGTGATGCAGAATTCCCCAGAGAATCCTAGGGTCTGCGATATGGAGGCTATGACCCTTCCATATGTCGTTCAGACCCCTGCTGGAGAGGCAATTTAAGTAATTCATCAATGCGAACTCCAGGATATCTTCACTGCTTCATGGGATTTTCCACTAGACAAGAAAGATATGCATTAAAGGGAAAATGAAAAGGAGACTGAAAAAAGGTTGGCTGTTTGATATTTCCTTTATAAATCAGCAGGCTGGATCATAACTTTACATTCTTAATATGTAAAACCAGGAGATTATCCACTCTTCAGACAACATCTCTCCTCCTTGGGTTCCCGGAAACTACTGAGATGGAAGGTAGGGGAGGAGTAAGTGGTAGGAGAGGGAAGGGGCTGTGGGGAGGAAGCCAGGACTTGCCACGTCCCTGGTCCCCTTTTCTAAGATCAAATCCTCTTCTAGGAAATGCCCGAGGCAATAGCAGACTCGATGCCCTAGACTTCTATGGGTGCCCATCACTGCTTCCCTGCTTGCTGTCATATCAGCGCTCGCTGTTCTGCCTCCAGCTTCAAACCAACCAGTGTGAAAACCCTGACGCCCAAACCAACCCTCCCTTTTCCCAATGCAAGGGAATCCCAGTGGCAGATCATCTGGGAGCCAAAAGAAAGCCACAGTTCCACCAAAAGGCAGCATAGCCTCAGGGTTACAAAGCGGGACTCAAGGACAGCTTTCCCTGCCGGGGCCCTGGCTGCACCGTCCTTCTCTGCGGCGCTGCTTGGCAACTCTGCAGCAGAGATAACACCGGCCTCTGCCCATTAATCTTTCCTGGCTTATTTCCACGGGCCCAAGGAACAGACAGTATGTGCAGTTGCGGGAGGCAAGATCCAGCCCTGTGTATTTTCCTAAAATGCTAACTCTACTCTCCATAGTTCTTGGTTGTTCTCTCCATTTATGTTTTTCCTAACAAAACCAAGCAGAAAGTCATTTTTTCTTTCTTTTTTTTTTTCATTTTCTTCAAGCTTTTCTTGCACTATTATACCAGTTCTGTTCTTGTTCTGCAGTGTTGCCTGTTTTATCCCACCCTGGTGTTTTTATTACAGGTCAGTAGACCAGCTAGTAGGTCTAATTGCCCTCATTCTGTTCTGCTGCTTTCAACAGATAAGAGCTGTAGAGTGGCTGATATCTTGTCAGTCTGCTTCAAGCCTCCTGCATTATAAGGATCCATCCCACCTGCTGCCTTTTCTCACGGCCCCTTGTGCAGTCATTAGTTTAAATACTCTGTCGCCAGTTATCTAGCAGAACAGAAAGGAACCAACAAAAGAAACAGATTAATCTGAAATGGAAGAGTCTTGAAAGATGTTTCCCACCTGCATGAATCCAACATACAAGTACTTAGCTCAAACGACATTAGAAGATACAAGGGAGAAACATTTCTTTTTTTCCTCATCTTAAGTGCATTTTAAAATAATGTAGGAAGGAAGGCGGGTATGAAAACATGTCTAAGGTGAAAGGACATGCACTTTAAGGTTTATTTTCTAAATGCACATTGGCTTAAATATTAACAAACGCACTTGCTTGCTCTCTATTACGTGTGCTGCCTCAAAACAGAATTGGTACAGTATTTAAAAGGGTATTATGAATAATTGGTAATTAAAAACAAAGAATAGGACCAAGTACTATCTCCAACAGTAGCCTACACCTAATGCTTCAGCAGAAGGCATAATGTACCTGAAACCTTTGTAAAATATATATAATGAAGGGAAATGTCTCCAGTAAGTGAGCAGCATGTGTAGCAGCACCGACACTAATGTCTGCAGTTGTTCTCTGTGTCAACATGTCATTATTAGTCAGGTACTTGTCTCATCCTTTAAAAAATCTTCTGTTTGTTTCGTTTGAGGAACTATTCGCTCGAAAGCACAGAGCTCCAAAGTGGTATATTAAATTAATTATGCAGTCAAATTTGGTAGATGTAGTTTATTTGTTTCAGTGTTTTCTCTTATAGCTTTGTTCCTGTTGTTCTTGTAGGTCCTTTTCCTAATCCTCTTCTATTTTTGATACACTTTTAAAGATGGAATCCAAAATACAAAAGAGCAGTTAAGCTGAGGATGTACTGTTGAAAATACTATGTTGTTTGCCGCCTTTTCCATATAGTTGATTAGTTCTGGTATCCTATTCCATTTTTATTAGAATATGCCCATATTTGTGGTCTATCACATGCTTGATTTTATATCCATCTTATGAAATCCAAAAGAAAGAAAACACTTCTTTTTCATCATGTTTCTCTCCTGCAGCTACCCAAACCTCATCCCTTTACCCAGCTTCTCTAGCCCCAGCGGTATAACTGGGAGCTAACTCCGGATCCTATGACCGAATTCTCGGGAACTAATGAATATCCATGAGTTATTAATCATATGTGTGTGACTACTTGGGAATGCCAAATACAGCACACATTTAAATCCGTCAGCCTTCTCTGTGAAAGGCAGATTTGGACATTATCATGTATATTTTCTCTTTTTGGAGGGGGAAAAAAAAAAAGGAGCAAATCTGAAAGTCCTGTTGTATTCACCTATAGTTATTTTTATTTGTGCACGTTTTTTGAAATTTCAGATTTTCCTAAGTTTGTCTTCCAGTTTAGATAGGTTTTGACTCAAGGTAATAGAAGGGTAATGAATAGCAGCTCTTAAGAAATGCCAGCTAATTAAAAAACAAAAAGCAAAGCAGCACTGGCAATGTGAGCTGTCAGCAGCACATTAAACTTTCTGCTATTCTCTGCAATCCGATTTCTGCACAATGTTATGTCGTGTTC
This sequence comes from Nothocercus julius, assembly GCA_013398735.1. Lineage (NCBI taxonomy): Eukaryota > Metazoa > Chordata > Aves > Tinamiformes > Tinamidae > Nothocercus > Nothocercus julius. Next base: position 880,769 of record VZSV01000179.1, on the reverse strand, counting down.
AGTGCTTATGTCATCCGACCTTAGCTCAGGTTACTCAGTGATCTAAGTCCAGTATTTCTAAATAAGAGACTTGGTTCTGGAAACAAAAGTAACCCAACTCACTGGATACAGTAGGGCTTTCTGCTACACAGGTGAACAGAGGAGGCCAAGGTGAGACCTTGGAAATGATTCCTCAAGGAATCAAAGACCACTGTGAAACTCACTGATTTCTCAATCACATTCAAAATGCACTTCAGTTTTATCTTCTGTAGTGAAAAATAAAAATATCTGCAGATACTCCAAAAAAACAAAGTGTAGCAAAACAACATAGCTTATTCACCCTTCTCTTCCAAGGAGAGAACAAGGATGGTTTTCCTTGTCCTTATAACGTATCCATGTATCTTATGTGTTATGTATCTTACAATACATGATCTTTGGAAAGACCAAAGTTTTGTGGAAATAGAAGTTTCCTTCTCTGACGTTTTTAGTGTGTATTCAGTTTAGATATTTAAGACTCAGATTTCCTTCTTTAAATGAGAGTTTCCCAAGCATGTCAGAGGGAAAGGCTCAAATGCAAATGAAAAGATAATTTATAGAGGTCTGTTTTGGCCCCCAGAATGAATCGGACTCAAGTATGAGTGTAGGTGAATGCTGGCCGAAATAAGCCCATTGTATCTGAGGAATTCGCATGCTGTGTGGACTTTGAAGCCTTTCCAGAGTACACAGGAAAAATCTCTTCTATTTCAAAAGTTCACCAGCTGTCTCCAGCTGAGACACATTTATAAACACGAGGCCTTCCAGTACAACTGCTGCAGGTCAGATGACTCTTCTCATGAAACAGGCCTTGTTTTCATACAGATGACTTCTTATTTACTTAGAAAATATGTTTATTTTTTTTCTTTTCTTGTTTAGTAGAAGGTATTCTGATGAATGCTGAAGTGATTTTCGGTAGGCATATTATGGGGCTGTGAAAATGGCACAATGATGTTTTCTATTTAAAGTAAAATTTTCAGATGTCTCTACATTCCCCATAATGTTTATATTGGTGTGAAAATTGCTTCATGGCTTAAGACAACATTTAAATCTAAAAAGTTGGGTTAATTTCATGTGTGGTTTTCTCAAATAGTTCTAGCAGAGGATGTTGATATTTTGTTACACACATAGCATTGTAAAAGTTATGTTGTCTTTTCTTTTTTGTTTTAACACAAACAGTCTTGAATGGTATTTGCTCTGAGTCCTAACATTCAGCATTTCCTAGATGTCCTGTCTCTAAATTGGAGCTCTTTCATCCCAATAATGCTCAAGATACACAGGAAAGTACAGAGTAGCTGAGACTGTATCTACCTCCTTTGTTCATCTGCAAATGAGTATCTGAAAGTAGGTTATAATCTGTTTTCCTAATTTCCATGGATGCATCGATGGTTCCTATGTGGTCTAGCTCCAGATCCCAACAAGCAGCTTTTTTCTTTTTTTTTTTTTTTTTGAAGAATTTGAGAAAAGTCATTGAGCAAGAACAAGGGAGAAATTTTAATATGTTCCTTTTTAGGACAGTATTATCATTGCATTGAGCCTCTACCACAACAAGTAACAAAATCCTCTGCACATTTCTAATATCTTCCAAAATTTTCAGGGCTTTTAATAAGCACAAAGAGATGGAGCGTTGTGTGATGGCAGTGGGTGATGGATCCAGAGTAAGGAGCTTTCCTAATTTATGTGACCCACATAAGGAGCAGGCAGGCTGCAGTCCTGCCCAGAAAACAGGAGCATGGGATCTACCAAATCCTCTGCTTTGGTTCTCCTCCTACGGCAAAGGGCGCCCGATGGCTCTGTCTTCCCCGTTCCCCCACGTCCTGAACATGAAGGGATAAACACACAGCACATACGTGTAGGAAGTTCCTCTCCTTTAAGGGCAGAATGCTTCTTGATTTACTAAAGTTGCCTCCTAATGCCAATTTGGCCGATTAACTGAATTAACTTAATTAGCTCCTAACTTATTGCATTCTATAATGAAACTACGCTCAATCCATGGGTGCGATATACCCTATTGCATGGTCAAATCTAAACATTGCCTGGAAATATCAGTGGAGTATCTCACTAATGACATTTCATATCACAGAAACGATGGAGATCCAAGAAGAGCGTGGGCTTGTTTTTTTGACTTTTTGGGTTATTAAACATCTTGGCCAAAAATTGGAAGAGGAGATTTTTTTTTTTTCTTCTCCAAATAGCTGTTTAATCACTGCTTGAGGTTGAAAAAGCGTGTTGGAGCAGATGGCAAGAACATAGGATTTAAGCAGGGGACAGATGCATCCATATTAGGGAGCTTGGAAGATAAATCTCTTGGAGGCTCGTGGCAGACATGATCATTAGACTGTTTACATAGATGAAATATTACTAGTTACAAATTAGCAGTTGCTGTTGTCCATATTTGGGATCTTTCGTCTTCAGATAGTCATTAAAACCTGTTGTAAATCATTACGTTTGTCCTACTTCTATATTGTGTAGAAATCATTTACGATCCTAGCTTGTCCATTCTTTGTAGAAAATATGTGTAGGTAAATACTCACACAACATGTAAAAAATTGAGAGGGGTTTGCTCTTTATTAAGGAGTCTGCTGGTACTGTCTCTAAGGATGGACTGTTTCCTGTGATATATGTGAGTTTTTTTGGGGAAAAAAAAAAGATTGTCTGTATTCAGCCTCTGTGCTCTGATGAGCTTTTGCTTTTAGCTCCCTCACGGATACTTCAGCACTGTCCCCGCTGCAAATGGTCCCTCCTTGTAGGATCCTAAGCACTTACGTGGCTTGGGGACATAGGAAGGCAATATAGGAAAGAACCATGTTCCCTTCCTGTGGAAAACGCCCTAAGTTGCGTGACAGACAGTGAGGAAATAGTGTTATCTGTGTGCAGCTTCCCTGGCTACCAAGATGTGTGGAAAAGCCTTTGTTGTGGGGGGAAAAAATGTTTTGGAAATGTGAAGAGGAAGTGCTCACGTGCGTGTGTGTGTGTGTCTGTCTGGTTAGCTACGTTCTCGGGTAAAATTAGAAGCTGCTGCTTTAAGGCACTCTCGAAAAACTTGTGATCTTAAAAATTTAAGAAAAGAAAAAACAGCACCAGTTCAGACTACTACCATTTAATTATAATTCCAGCTCATCCCTATATTTTTGCTGGAATTGAGAAACATGCAGACAGGCATTTCTAAGGAGGGGCGTTATTATTAATCAAATCATTTTTAAGAGCAAATATTAGCACATCAGTTGAACATGTTGAATTACCGCAGCTGGGAAGTATATTTCCCTCACTTACTAGTAGCCTCCTTGATAGAGCTTTCTTCCCCTAACTATAAACTCTAAAAACACAGGGAGTTTAATGCTTATTTATGCCAGACTCCTATACTACTGACATTTTTGTCCATCAGTTTTTTTTGGTTTTTTTTTTGATTAGTTTCAAGTTTAACTAAACTGACTGAAAATTGCATTTTGTTACGATTGAGGTAGGAAGTTCATCCTCCTTAAAAAAAAAAAGAAGTGCAGAAGGCAGCAGGTCTCTCATATATATAGCACATAAACATCCTCCAAAAGGAAAGGGGAAGATGGTAATAGTTATAGTAATGCCACATTTATCCGGTTTTGACTCCTGTTTTATCTAAAACAAAGTCAAGGACATGGGAGAGAAACATTGACCAAAAAAACTAGGAATGTGTAGGAATAAATGTCAAGGCCTAGGTACCTACCTTACTAGAAGCCAGGTAATAATAGTATGTACAATATAAGCACTGCGTTAGGCAGTCAGGCTTGTATAGGCAAACGGTCCAAAATGAGAAAATAACAAAATTAAGGTGGCATTTGAGTTATGATTACACAGTTGGAAGCAATATATTATACAGTCTTTATTCTCATAAAGTGAAAAATAGTTTAGCAGTATTTACATTTCTTTATCATCTGTCTTCCTGAAGCACCGTTTGAATTATGTGCATAGAGACGCATGGAATGACTTCTCAAGGTGTAAGGATGGAAAAGCATAGCATTTAGCATATGGAGGTGTAATATGTAATATTTTCTGCTAAATTCTCACTCTTGGGGAACTATACACACTAGTTGGAACATCTCATATAAAACTGATTTTAACTACTGAGTTTTATGATAACTGATTCCAGATTCAGGCAACATTAGAAGAACTTTACCTAGTGCCAAATAATTAGTGATTAATGAAGTGCTAACTAGGTGCCCCAACATAAACTATGCTCTCTCAAATCACTAAAACAAGATTAAAGATTATCTTTTCTACAGTACTCGGGAAGCTTGGCTGGAAGGCAACTAAACTAATTTGGTTTTATAATAATAATACCAGAACTTTGTTAGCAGCATAATATGATCTGTCATAATCAAATACTATTTCTTTTTTGCCTTAGAATTTTATAATAATTTGTACTGTGAACTCTACCAGCAAAGCAGATCCCATTAAAGTAATTTATATATGCATTTTTTTTATTTCAAAATGCTTACACTATAGCCTCTTAATGAAAGTATAATAAATAGCAGGTGTAATCTGCTGGCATTTTTATAGACTTAGATTTAAATTACAACAGTGTTTGCTTTGCTTGCCACCTCAGCATTTCATCCTATCTGCTACCACAAACATGCTCTGCAACATGCACGTTTTATTATTGAGTAATGGAAAAAAAAACGTTTTTAATCTGCGAAATTAGAAATCAAGTGATTTCCATAATCTCAGTTGGTTGACAGATGTTGAAGATGTAAACTGTAAGTCTCATAAAGAAATCAGTCTTTTCTATGTAGATCGTAGAAACTATTTACACTTCTGCAGAGAAACAGAGCTGGGCAACAGGACATACAAATGGTCCTGGTTGATGTATTTTGAGATAGACGCATCTGAAAAGTAACTACTGAGATTTTGTAATCAATAGTTATTTGGAAGAGCACCCATGGGCAGGATGGAGAGAGAGGCAAGCAGAGTTTCGAAATATGCTCTTGTAAATCAGCATGGTGATAGCAAATGCGATTGCCTGTGGGGAGCAAAATTTGGAGATCCTCTGTGTAATGATATTTGTGCAGGTTTGGCCGTCTGCACACACGTCCTAGCAGCCTGATGGCCACAAATGCCAGGGGTTTCCGGTTCCTTTCGACAGCAGCTCCGTTACTATCCCCTCCATTGCCACATATTTTCACCTAGTCATTTCCTCTCTTTTTGAGGCTTCCTGCCATTTGAATATTTAACAGTGCAGCTGGAAGTTTCTACTAATAATGAATTTTAAATGGACTGTTTAATGTAATGGGGAAAGATCTGTCTATAAAAGTAGAAGGGATGTCAGCCGTGTGTATAGAATGGGCAGCTGAATGTTGGGAAATGCTGTCTTGGAAAAGATTTAGGAACCCCAGGGGAAAAACAATTCGTGATGAGATTGCGGTGTGAAACCGAAGCATTTCACTACTTAAACGGAGCCACGTATTTCAGTTCTATGGTCTAATTTATATTGAATAACGAAAGATGTGGGTTTTTTTCTATTCTCACTTCCCCTTCACCCCTCCCCACACGCTGTAAGAGTATTAACGATCCATGTCTTCACATCTTAGGAATCTTAAACCATCTTCCTAATGGCTTCCCACCGTCACTATGATTCCTGGCTCCTGCTTCACCTCCAGTTTTGCTTCTTCCTCACAGCCCACCACACTTTGGGTTTGGGGGAAGCGTTTCACGAGAGACACCCAAAACTGGTGTCACGCAGCGTGAATAATCAGAAATTTGTTTTGTGAGACAAAAGAATTTCCCCCTGTTTCAGTGAAAGGCCGTAACTTGCCAAAGTTTTACATCTTCCGAACGACTCCCTCAGCCTGCCTATGATCCTTCCCAACTTCCACGTTTTGTGCTCATGGCAAAAACCTTCTTTCCGCGCAGACCATGTCACTTTTGTCGCCTTTCCTTCGCATTGGGGCCACTTTTTGGGCCTGTCTGCTCAGGTGTCCCCTTGGCTCCCGGGATCCGTGTTCCCGGCAGCCTGCAGGTCCATGAGAAGTAAGGGAGCGTGCGGAGCACATGGCTCCCTGTTTCATGGCAGCCATGGATTAGCTCCTATATGAACAAATCACCCCGTGTATGGATAAACTGGTAATTGTTGGCATCGCTCACTGGGGCTGCAGCCTCCCGGGGGGATGGAAAAGGGGCCATGCCAAGTGTTGCGCCTGTGGCAGCGCTGCTGGATTCCCTCCACTTCAGGGTGATTCCTGTGCAATTTGGGGGATTTTCCAAAAGCCTCCCCCACCCCAAACCGATGTAAACCCCTTGAGGGCCCCATTTTCCTTTTGGAAGCTGATCATTCCTCAACTGCAGTGGGTACAGAGAAGAATCTAGAAAGCCCTTGTGCCACCTTCCTCTTAAATGGACCCATTCCTTAGTTTAGTGCTGCTTTTGGGAGCGGGGCAGGCCCGCCCCAGCCGCCTCATTCGTGAGGAGACAGGAGCCTCCCGGAGCCGTTTAACGTTTCCGCGCCCCCAATATCCCCCTGTGTTCTGGCGGCCGAGGGAGGGCGAGTTCCAGGGGGCCGCCCAGCGCTCGCCGCGGCCGTCAGCGGAGCGGAACGGCGGCCGT
>VZSV01000179.1:857769-868309 GCA_013398735.1 Nothocercus julius | reverse complement strand
TATTTTATTTTTATTATTTTATTATTAATTTTATTCCTCTTATTGTGTTCAGTTCTGTCCCAACTTGATTAAAGATGTGCTCCCCCATGTTTGCATAACCCACTGAAATGGTTTATGATTGAATTGTCACGCTGTGTACATTTTTCTGTGGCAGCTTATTTCATGACTGCTTGCTTCTTGTTCTGTCTGTTCTTGCAGAAACATCAGTAAGGTGAACTGGATTAGGGAACTTAATCCAGCTCAGAAAGTAACTTCTCCCCTGCCTTATTTTTTAGTCTAATCATTTCCTGTTTGATTCTGCGGCCAAATACAGTCTTGTGCTGGTGTCATGCAGAGTGGAATGGAGAAAAGAAATCAGTGGCAGAGACTACTGGTAAATGCAGAATCAATGCTCCAGTAGATTGATTGCAGTCGGACTGTGGGCTCCGCTGTCCCTTTGATTTTAACTTAGCCCATGGAACTGTTGTTACTAGTACTAGAAAACAAGAAGGAATCTGTTTTCAATTCCTATAGTGGGGGGGGGGAAGGGGGAGGGGAGTCCTTTCCAGCTGTCTGTGTTTATTAGTGAACTAAAGTGCTATCAGACTTTCCACAGAAACATTGGAGCTATTGTAGGATCCTTGTGACATTCTTGAAAATTGCTTTGGAACAGGGCTTAAGCTGGTGTTACACTAAACTGGATGAGAGCGCTATTTCTCTTATCAAAAATTAGTCTTCAAGTATTTGCAGTGTTTTGTGAATCACATCAACTGCAATCAAATTAAGTATGTTTAGTATTAACATGCTGGAAGCATCTCATAGTTTCTCAAGCTTACATTTTGAATTTCAAAAATGCAGAAAAGCTATTCAAAGTGCTAAATCAAAGAAAAAAACCTCAAGGATTTGTACTACTGTATTAATGATCACTTTTGTGCTGTTGCTAATTAATAATTCTTAATATTATGAAGTGTTTTGATAAAGCATATGGTGAAATGGCTGACTCATACTCTTTGTACTTCCTCTTCTACTCTGTCCCATAATTACTTTTCTGTGTCGTTAAAAGGCACCTGAGTGGTGTTGCTATTGCTAGCAAGTCCAGGCCACCCTGCCATCAGTCTGTCTTTGATTACCACCTAGCTTTACTGTGAGTGTTCTTGGTAAATATACCTTAGTGGCTGCTTCTCCTCTTGTGTGTGCTGCTTCATGTATTTCAAGTATTTTTAGAGTGAAAGTTTGGGTGGTAGTTGTGCTGCTTGGTTGGTAGATAACTTTGAATAATTGTGGTCCTTTTATTGATCAAAATGTTATGGAAATACAGATTGTGCCTTACAACAGGGCCTGTTCATATAAGAATAGTAGGAATCTGACTTCAGTCCTTCCATGCAGTTAAGGTGATCTTCAGGTAGCTTCTTGACATTATCGTGCAGAGTTCCTGAAGATTTAGTAAGATTTCTTAGCTAACCCTAGAAAGCTGAAGGTACACTAAGGTGATACCGAAGACATGGGAAACCATGCTGGAGTATTTCTTTACCACTGAAGAATGGCAGCTATTCACAAGCAGATAAGCTGTGTGAGGATCTGCTTGTAGATAGCATTTCCCCACTGTCTGTGTGTAGTAGCTTGCTCTTGTAGTGAATTACCTTGCTGACGTTTTGCTTTTTTGATGTGGTTGGAGCCTGTGTGACTCTTGAGCTGAAACACCGCTCTGTGCTGTGATGTGTATTTAATACTTACAGTCCATCTTGACCCTTTCCTGAAGCTGTCCTAATGGCGAGAAGGTTTCTTCGTTAGGAGCTAGATCATTTTTCAGAATGAGAAACTTCTCATAAAAGAAGCATTCATACAAGTGAACGTACAAGTTGCCTTTCGGGGCCTACACTTTCTCAACAGAAGTTTGAGATGCCTTATAGTACAGACCAGCAGCTTTGGGAGTGTCGTCTTTTGGTAAAGGATATTGTTTGTCTAGGAGAGGGAGTAGCTGAGTATTTCTTAGTGTGTGTGATCCCAGTTACTTGTGTGTATGCACAGGATAAAGTTTAAAGTCTGTTGTGATAGAAATTCATCATTTTATACAGTAGCAGTATGTTAGAGCAGTGTAATAGTTTGGAGATGGTATCTGTATGATTTCAGGCTCGATGGACCCTGAAATCTAGTCAGCCAGTCCGAAGTGAAGAAAAGGGAAAATTTGATAAATAATGCCAGTAAATGCATGAAAAATGTCTTGGTAAGCTAGACATTGTGCTCATAAAGATTATGTTAAATCCCTCATTTATTTGTAAACACAAGTATATTGTGGAAAAGCTAGAGGCTTTAAATAATTAAGCTCTTATTTCCATAGCTTTAAATAATAAATAAATATTTCTTCCCCTCACTCTCTGAAGCAGTAGTCTGAAGTGAAGAACAGAACTGGACAGTAATAGAGCTAGAGGTCAAGGACCAGAACGAGATTTCTGCAGGGATAGAGAGAGAGACAAACTTCCCTTTCTGTCTTGGGATATTTCGAACTTCTCAATTACTTTTAGGTGACACTTTTTTTGGTGGACTGGGAGTGAATGTCACAGAGGTCTTGTTGGTTTTGCTTGTAGGAGTGAAGGAGGGGAAGATGAGAAGTGATGGGCTTCAGCAACTGGAATTTTACTTGCCAGTCTTGTTTTCTCTGGTGTAGTTTTTCCCTATTACATTCCTGGTCGCTAATGGAGTCAGATGTTCTTTCTTTCCCTAGGGCAATAGGGAGTGTTTCTATGATTTTTTTTTTTTTTTTTTTATCACCACACTAGCTGATCAACACTTCCTTGTGTCTTTTTCCCTGTAATGGCTCTCCCAATAAGGCTAGAGTTCTTTACTTATAGAAAGAAATTGAGGATGTTTTGGATTTCTTAGCATTTTTTAATCTCGAATACAAAGATGGCCACCACTTTAATGGAATGGTTCTGAAAATCTCTGCAAAATTGGTTAACCTGTCTCGGAAGAGCCACATTTGGAATGGCTCCTAGGTTGGAGACACCATTTACAAATCATGTTCTCTTTTAGGATAGGGCTGAGATAAGCAAACATCACTTCACTGTGCTTCATTTTTCAGCAAGGGATCAGGTGTATGCAGCAGCCTCTGGTAGCACAGCCCTGCTGCCTATTTTGCAGCTCTGCCAGACCTACACAGCTTATAGCCACATGGAACTTGACTGAGAAAGAAAAAAAAAAAAAAAAAAAAAAAAAAAAAAAAAAAAAAAAAAAAAACCCCCTTTGGTGTTTATTTGGAGGGGGAAAAAAAAAAAAAAAATCCATAGACCAGGAGGCTGCTGTATGAATACTCTGTAGGTTGCATTTAAGCTGGTTTTGCTGAGGCTGGTTTTCTCAGTCTTGGAGGGTGATGGGAAATGAGCATGTATAGTTTGTTACAATTTTTTCACCTTTAAGTGGTAAAGCTGTTTCAAAAGTACAAGCCCCTTAAACACTACCCGTGTTGGGATTAGTGACTTTTTTTCCAAGTTGCTCTTCAGTACTGTTTCAGCAATTAGGAAAAAGTCTCTGAAGTTGACCCGCTTTTTTTTTTAAATAGCATTCGTGATCAAAATTAACCTTCCTGACTTGGATGTGAAACTGATGAACAAAAATACCATAGACAGCAGATGAGAGATGAGTGGTGTTTTCCCCCCCTAAAATAAATGATTCTAGTTTGGAGGCAACACCAGATATCTAAGTTTATTTTATCTAGTGGCAGTAGGTTGTTTTTGAACCACAGAAAATAATTGCCTGAACTTGTTTTTTACTTCTTTCAGTAAGTTAAATTAGATAGATTAACACAGCTAATGAGAAAAGTACACTCATCTTTAAATTTATACATGAACAACATGGTTTGCTTACAGAGGAGTAACGTTACTTGCTGTAAAATAGTAAATGCATATTTGAAGTACCCGTTCTCCTCCAGGTCTTTGCTGTCTCTGCTGCCGTTGCTGTTGGATCAGATTTTCAACTTGAGCATCTCTGCATTTTAATCAATCCTCCAGGTATCTGTTTAGGTATAAATAGGCACAGTTACATTTCATAAGCTCGAGAATGTTTCGAGTATTCTCTTGTCATTCGCAGAATATTTCAGGTATCCAAGTAAAATTTGGGCATTCATTTACTCTGGAATGCCAGAATCCAGGTTTGTGTTCTGTTTTTCTGATGTGTTGGTCAGGTTATCACTAAATGCAATGTAAAAGAAAAGGGTGTGTGCTGCTTGGGCAGTTTATGGGTTTTTTTTTGCGCTCCTTGTTTGAAGCATTGCTTTCATATACAATAACACATATCTGCCTCCTTAGGAAGTGATTTGAGAAATTACTTGATTTCCTTGGTCCCTGGTTAATTTTAGGTTGCCATGTATGATGTGAAGAATTTTGTAATGTTGTGGTGTTTTTTTTCCCTGTAGTTTGTTATCTTTCCTGTTTAGTAACCAAGGATTTGAGACTTGACTTTGTCAGTAGAGGTGAACAAATGTTTCTGCATAGTTGATTCCCATGCTTTGCTAGCTATGTTCTATGTTAATGCTCATGTTACATCTCAGTATCCTTTTTTGATGTCTCCTGGAAAACATTGAATGCTATGTCAATTATACAAGTTCTGCAAACTTTGTAGATATTTATTATGGCATTCCTTCTTTGAAGCAAATTCTTCATCAATAATGTAGATAGAAATAGCTCCACCAGGGCCCTCATTTCTACTGTCCTATCCATTTGCCTAAAATCACTTTTTGTTTTTGTGGTTATTCAGCTGTTGTTGTTAGTGCACTAACAAGGTGGATATACCAGAATTTCACACTTGCAAATGAATTTCTTTTGCCCTGTTACCTCAGATATCTTAGAAGAGGTGTCTCCATGCAAGCTACTGTTTTCTGTTTGCTTATTTTTTTTTTCTGTTATCCAAACAGAAGACTGGTTGTGGGATTATATCTTAAAATATATTATTCTCCTTCGTGAAAGTGTTCACTCTAAATTATTTTAGTTGAAATGAGCATATGTTTGGGCTTCAGTTTCAGACACTTCCAGCAGGCCACAGGTGTCTAGCTGGTCCAGATGGTATTTCCCCATATTTAGCTAGTATTTCTTGAGCATTTAAAACAAGGTTCTAAAAACAGCATCAGTGGTCAGCAGTTATACAGTACTTACTGACTGCTTGGGTGAAGAAAAGGATTTAACATTATTAAGGATTTAGCATTAGTAGTGTTTGAGTGTTTATTTGCTGTTAAATCAGTTACTTCATTTATTGCGGTTCTTCTAAAGGGTGTTTCTTACTCCCTTTAGAAAAGGTGTGATGGGTGGGTTGAGGCCGAGCAAGCACCCTTTCACAAACACATTTAGCTGTTGTAATGGCACAGGAAGAATTCACTCGCAAAGTTCATCTCCCTTCCCTAAATGCCTGTTGTGTTTCAGCATAATACCCATCATACCAAATATAGTGATTCATAGGCTTGTCATTTTTTCCCGTTGGTTAGCACCATCTCTATAGCAACTGCATAAGCTTCTATATAGATGCATGGTGGTATTAAAAAAAAAGAGAGTAAGTATAGAGAATACTGTTAATGTTTCAACACAAGTGTCATTGCTAAGGTCGTTGTTGATCTCTCCAATTTTAAAATGGACTAAGACATTGTTTGTCTGTTTGGGTAAGATCCTCACTGCTGTTAGAGTCTTCACAGGAATCATGGCAAATATTCCTTAAACGATTTTCCTCTTCCTGCTTGAGGCTCTGTGGTGCACTCGTTTCAAGAAGAAATCTTTTTTTTTTTTTTTTTTCCCCCAAAAAGCATGCAGCAAAGTAGACATGTACTAAGTGAATCTTTAATTCTGTAGGTTTGGAGACCGTTATTCAGCAATGGTTGGCACTTTGTCATCTCTCATTTGTTTAGAAACTTATCCCTAGGATCGTTTGTCATCTTGTTTTTTGTTTTGGCTTTGACTTTGCTATAAAAGAATTTTTGAAGAGTTGTGTGGCTATTTGAGTTGTCTTTACATCTGTCTGTGGATTACAGGCTTCCTTCAGGTTTAGTTTCCATTGGATGTAATTTTTTGTTGAGTTTTTAAGTACTTTCTTCCAGGTAACTCCATAATTTTGCTGTAGTGCATTTGTTGCTGTTAACCTCTTTGGATAAGAGAAGATCCTCTGATGATTGCTAGCCATTTTTGATACCTGACGTCTTCTGTTTTAGAATATTTGGTGTCTAGACCCTCAGTCTTCATAACCTTTTTTTTAATATATATACACACATACTTAGAAATTGTAGATGCTGCTGGTGCATGAGTGGTGGTGACAGTGGATGACAGTTCCTGTGACTTATTGATGGTACCAAAGAGTACCTGTTGTGCCCTTTCAGGGTTTGCAGGTGTAGTTGCCCATAAAATGTTTATATATTTTGCCATTTTCCCTTGTTAAATGCTTAATTTCTGTTCAGAAGACAGAAGACTTGTGTCAGAGTCCGGTACTCCCTGACCAAGCTCGTTTTGCTATTCCACACCTGGAAAGTGTAAGTTTTTAATATTAAAGCTTACTTGGAAGCTCCCCAGTCCCTGGGAGTTGCTCTCTGAAATTTTGTTGTTGGTTGTTCAGGTTTTGGAGTGTGCGTTGGGCTGAGCCGTGCGTACACTTTCCCCCATGCTGGTCTGGCTAGCTCAGGGACACGTTCACACGCTCTTGATAAACTCCTGAAGAAACATTTGCACCAGCTGATCCACTCCCTGGGCTGCAGGCAGTTGATTCACTCAACTGTCACAGCTCTTTATCTTAAACAAAGGCCTCCCCTAGGTCCCCTTGGTGTTGAGATAAGTCAGCTTTTTCCTTAGCTGTCGCACCCGGTGTCATCCTGAGCTTCCAGGGCATCTTGCCCTCACCCATCTCCTCTGGGATTATAGGAGATTATTGGTCAGTCACAATGTGCTGCCCACATGCATCCATTTGTAGCCTCTTAAAATGATTTCCTCCAAGTTTCCCTTCTGTTGGAATTTCTGCTGTGCTGGAGTTTTTGTTACTCCATTTGTAGAAGGGCCCCAAACATAAGAATCAAAAAGGCTGTATCTAAAGACTTTAAAGGGTGAATGTATAGTATCGTTCCTGATACACAGCCTGTAATGGTTCTGCCTCCTTAAGGTATTGTTTGCAACATCCAGCAAAAAAGCAAAACTGTGGATCTAGATGCCTCTCAAGAGTAGTGTTATTGATCCTGAAGTTCATACTAATGTAGCCTTGAGTGTCCTGTTGCTTTAAATACTATTTTTATGCCATTTCAATATGTTGTTCATGGCTATATTCTTCCTTTTGTGGAAGCACTGATGCTGCACTTATTCTGAACCATAATAAAATACTTGCAAACAGAACTCGAGTTATTCAACGTGGTATCTTCTCCTCCTCTTGTTTGCAAGCAAAACTGATTGCCGCAAGGCCGTGCGGTGGATGTCTTTGAAAAGCTAATTGTGGAAAGGTTATAGATTAGGTTATATTATACTTCTGCATAGTTTATTGGAGCATTTGCCTCTGCTTAAATCTTTCCTGTTCTGTTTTCTTTGCTACCTGTGATTTGTGCAAATAAATGTCAGTAGTTCCTGTCTTCCAGATGTATCTCCCAGGATTTCTCCTATTTTGTGTGTGTTTGGTGTGAGGAGGGATCCTTCTCTGCTTTCTGACTGAATAAGTCTGTGTTCCTTTTTCAACATTTAAAAATAGACCATTTATTTTATTCAGAAATTTGTTAGATTGACAGTAGGCTTGACTTCTGGAGAAGGAACTGGAGGAGGGCAAAACCTTAATATTCTCAATGTACTTCCAGTGCTTAAATAATTGGATTCCCTAATACTTATCCTTGGGCACATCAGAGGAAAAAGCAGCAGCACATCAGAACTTCACCTTTCTTTTCAGGCAGTGTTAGACCCAAACTGAAGCAAGGATTTTTCTGGATTCTGCTGTGGAAAGGATTCAAGCTTAAATGTCCCATTAGGCACTTAGCTGCAATGGAATGGCTATCAAATATGGCCTTGGGTGAATCTGTGCAAAAACTCTGGATCATTGAAGACAGTTGCTCCTACTTAGCCTAGGTCATCATCTTTTGACTTGAGGAAACTATTTCTTTTCCCCTGCACAGAGAGCATGACTTGGAGAGGTAGGACAGCACTGCATATGGAAGCTCAGGCTTCAGGTTGGCACAAATACATGCTTCTCTTGCGTGTTTTGTGCTTCATGTGAAACCCTTTCACGTCCACATTTAATGCATTTCTGAGAACTTAAATTGAAGAGGAGAAACAAACCGGAGGTTCAAATTACTGAATGTAATTTAGTTTTTGTTAGATTTTGTAATTGGATATACTGGGCACGCACTGAAAGCTCCCCGACTCAGAGGTGCAGTGTGGTGATGGTCGCTTCACGTGTCCTGTTATATTGTTTGGAATAACTCTGCTGTTGATCGTTCTTCCTGCTGCTGCTGAGTACAGCTTAGCATGGTGTTAAGCAGAAGGCCAGTGGAGAGAAAAATCAATATTTTTTAATTGTTCTGGTGTTAGGATTATTTTTCCACTTGCCTAGAACAGTTTGGTGGCCAAAATTGTTGCTGGGCCTTCCCTTGTTTTGGGAAGGGTACTGTGGTCTCATATGTAGTAGAGCTCTCAAAAAAAACTATGTAATATTGCGCGTTCTAGAACGTGGAAGTTCATAAATGTTAGTTTATATTCTTGTTTCTGCCTCTCATGCTTTTTCCTACTTCATAAATATTTAGTATGTAAATATATTTAAAGGTAGTGTAGCAATGGGTACAAAATGAAGGCTGGATGCCTTTGAGTAATAGAGCTTGACAAAAAATTTATTTTTAATCCTGGCTTCCTCTTAACATAAAGCTTTTTTCTGAGCATTTTTCTACCTATTAAAACAAAGTTGAATGCACATTTTATTGTATGCCTGTGATGGTCTTGCCAGTCTGATAAGAACAGTTTTTAAAGTTTGAACTTGAGTGCTAGAGCACAGTCTGTTATTGCAGAAAGGGCGAGTGTGGCTGGGGCCGTTGGCTGTAGCCTGGGATGTCCAGAAGCCTTGGGGAGGGAGGATGAACAAAGTCTGGTTTCCTGTGGCATATGCAGTTGCTCTCTCTGCCTGCTTACCTGGCCGCTCTTCTCAGCATGGTGGCCAGTTCAACCATATTTAAGTGTTCATAAGAATAGAGTCCTTAGAAGTTCATCAAAATCAGTGGCTTGGTAGGGGAGGAAAAACCCAGCTCAGTATTCACCACCTCTGTATCCTCCACCCTAATGTGGAAATCTATGGCATAAAATTTCCATGCTGACCTATTTTGTTATTCTGTTCTTAGGTCAGCACAGCCACAAGTACCTATGTGTCTAATACTTGAAGTACATGGGAAGGTTCAAACGCAACTGCCCTAGCTCACAGTGCTGGTAGGGAACGGTCAAGGCCAAGGGTTGACATCTTATATTGGGTTTTGCAATATAAGGTGTGCAGTGTGAGGAGGAATATGTTGCTGGGCTCTTTCTGGATGTGCATGGGTTACAGAAGACTAATCATTAGGGAACTGGGCTTTCACTTTGTTGCTTACAGAGGAATCCCTTTCCTTGCTTGTCCAAGGCTGCTCTGTTGACTTACAGACTTCTATAATATACATACTTTTACAACTGCAGTTATGCTGTGTCATTATAAAGCCACAAGCACCTTCCTGCCTGGGGACAAGAATGATGTTGGGAACACGCAGAGCGTCTCAAGCTGGTTTGGAGTTGCGGTGACTCTGTGCTCTACTGCACTACATGAAAGAGAATTGCATCAGAGTTTTATTTCCTTGCTTTTCAGTTCAGTAAATGGCAAGGAAGGGGAACAGGGAAGAGGCATTGGGGAGTGAAGCGTTTGGAAAAATGTCCCATGAGAGAATCTGGAGGGTATTTGGGACAGGTGAAGGATGATGGTGATGGAAACCAAGTCACAAGCCAAAGACTGAGGGTTTTTTTTTTTTTTTTCTTTCTTTGCCATAAACTATTAGTACAGTTAACTGCTCAGTACAAGAGAGACGTGGAACTTCTAGAAAGGGTCCAGCATAGAGAGACAAAGATGATGAAGAGACTTGGGGCATCTATCGTATGAGGAAAGAGTAAGTGGGCCTGGGCCTGTTTAGCCTGGAGAAGAAAAGTTTGAGAGGGGATCTGATCAATATGTATAAGTACCTGAGGGGAGAATGCAAAGAGGATGGGGCCAAACTCTTCTCAACGGTGGCCAGTGACAGGGCAAGGGGTAATAGGTACAAACTGAAACACAGGAAGTTCCATCTCCATGTGAGGAAGAGCTTCTTTCCTGTGAGGGTGACAGAGCCCTGGAATAGGCTGCCCACAGAAGTGGTGGAGTCTCCTTCTCTGAAGATCTTCCAAACCTGCCTGGATGCCACCCTATGGCATAGAGTCCTTAAGGTTGGAAGGGACCTCTAGAGATCATCTAGTCCAACCCCCCTGCACACGCAGGGTCACCTACAGCAGGTGGCTCAGGACTGCGTCCAAGCAGGTTTGGAAGATCTCCAGAGAAGGAGCCTCCACAACCTCCCTGGGCAGCCTGT
>VZSV01000179.1:844981-856973 GCA_013398735.1 Nothocercus julius | reverse complement strand
GAATGGTGGTTCTGATCTGCAGAAATCCATCTCTCTATAGCTCAGATGGGGCTATTGATAACCAAAGTACCTACCCTGTTTAGTATTTGGCCAACACTTGCTGTGGGGTTCCCTGTTGCAATTGATCTCCTTCCTGTATTGCATTACTGCAGTGTTTTTTTTTTCAAGTTATTGGATTTTTGAGGCTATTTTATTTTTCAGACACTGCAGTTTTTTGCCTTTGGGGTTTGCTTGTTTGTTACACTTCTTCTACATCGCTTGCAGATAGAGCTTTTTCACCCACTTTTTTTTTTTTTTTTCAATAATGTAAAAGACTTAAATATGAAATGCTCTAATGCTGTTTTGTCTCTGGGAATTGTTTGTACCTACCTATCACTTAGCTTCACCATTAATTTACAGACTGTGTATAGTTCTGAGTTCAACTGCAAACCTAAATGAGTATGATAAATAAGGTCAAATTTGAAAAAAGACTTGTTACAAATGTGCAACTATGAAAAGTAATTTATGACCTCCTTTTCACACTAGAGGGCACTAATATCCCATGTAATTTAAGTCAAAACCAATTTTTATTGTGTTTATAGTGTTTATAAGTTAGTCCTATGACTTCTATAGTGAGGCGAGAATTCTTAATTTTTCTGCAGCCTTTTCTCTATAGAAATGAAAACTAAAAATAGTTGTATTCTTACATGGATGCGTCAGATGCTTGCATTAGTGATGTTTTTATTACCTAAGCAGTAATGTGGGTAATGATTTCTGGAAGAAGGGAAGGGAACTTTCAGCTCTATTTTTCAAGCGCTTTCATTGTGATCCTTTTCACTCACAGCTGGTAAATAGGAATATAAAATAGGAAGCGATTGGATAATTTTCTATTTAAAAAAATGGAGTTAAGATCTTGAAGTTTGTAATCCAAGAAAGTCAACTGATGCTGCAGGCATAGGAAGTTGCGGGCTAATTGCATGCATTTACATAGCAATGCTTGTTATAAAGGAAATGTGGGGGGAAAGAATCTCTGTGGGTAGCAGTTTAGTAGTAGGTTGTTGTGGAATCTTAAGTTGTTTGTATCAGGACGCTTAAGGACATTCTAAAGTTACCTACTTGAATCTAGCGCTTGGGCCTCGTGGCAGTATAGCTGTTTAAAGTAGTTTGCGTTTTATTACAAATTTCAGATACTGAATCTTTCTTAAAAACACTGGATAGACTTGTGATTATTTTTGTCCTTTGTAGGAATGGTTATTCTGTTGCCTTGGAGATGATCCTGCTGCCTTAAATGTAGGACAGAAGATTAATGGTGTGGGCAGTATGGACCTAATGAACGGACAGTCAAGCAGTGTTAATATTGTGGCTACTGCTTCAGAGGTAAGGATTGCCAGACTTGGTTCTTGAGTATTTAAGACAATAAACTTAACTCTCTTTTGTAAGTGTTTTCAGGAACTGTACTGTTCTCATTTCTGTGAGTGGGAAATGAAATGAGCAATATGTAGTATGGCGATGATAATAAGCCTTGTTAGGTTTTCAGAAGAAAATGTTGGGACAATGCGAAGATCCCATCTGAGCCAGTGATTCTCTGCTTGTTTTTTTTCATCTGCTTCTGAAATTGGGCATTTTGATTTTTTACTGCTTCCCCTGGGAAGGACTTAAATTGATACCTCTTCCTGACACCCACTCAGGGAAAAATCTTCTGGGTGCTTTCTGGTTTCTGTCTTAGGAGTACTGAGAATAGTGCTTGGAATTGAGTGCCTAAGGGCACACATCTCCAAGATGAGTCTTGGTTTGCATTCAGAACAAGCAGGGGATGGAGGGGCACAGTGATTGCATGTTCTAGGCATATCTCCAAAATAAATAGCTCATATCTGTGTTCAAATATGAAGTTAACTTCTGGATATGACATCTCATACCTTAGCGTGACAAAACTTTTTATAGTAGTTGAACAGAGAATCTAGATTTGTATCTATATAGCGTAACATAGTATGGTATGATTGCTCATAACATAGTCTTCAAATGAACTGTTAATTTTTGAAGAATGTTTGCGTTTACAAGGAAGCCGGTGTCTTTCTTGTAAACAAAATAAGCATGAATGATGCCCAGTAATGTAAGTGGTGTGCATTGAAAACCACCTGTAAAGTCTACTGGTGCCTGTTTTGACACCCTCTTATTTTAAGTGTCTCTGTCAGGGGAAAGTATGTCTTGTCTTGATAATTTGCTAGGTAGAAGAATTTCAGTCATGTTCAGGGGAGGGAAAAATGATTGTAAGGATTAAAAAAAAGAGAGAATAAAAACCCGTGCTTTTGTTTATCTTTCTGCAGAAGAGTAGCAGCTCTGAATCCCTAAGTGACAAAGGCTCAGCTGAACTGAAGAAGAGCTTTGATGCTGTGGTATTTGATGTTCTCAAGGTTACGCCAGAAGAATATGCAGTAAGCAACCAGTTGTGGGTGAAAACTTAGGGGAGGAGGGGAAAGGGGGCAACTCTTCTTCCCTTATCTGCTTCTGTTTTGTGCTTGACTTCTGTTGTCCCTGAGGTTCAAAAACAGAGCCTGTACTACAGGTCTTCTGTGTGCGTGTTCTGCTTGCTTAGTTTTTGGGGACCATGTTGTCCTGGGCTCTCCCTAGTCTTTTTCATGTTTTTCTTCTATATAGGATTATGTACAGCATAGATTAAAGATTCGTAAAGGTGTACTATATAGCTTAAGTCCAACATGAGGGCAATACAATGTGTTTGGTTGCTTATTTTAGTGGCAAGAATATCTTTGACCTGAGTTTGTTTTCTTAGGATGTTGTAATGAAATATTTTGACTTTCATTATATCTATCAGCATAAATAAAGTTTGAGATTTCTGTTCTTCAGTTCTTCCATTCCTCAGTGATATTTAGGCAATTGCAGGTGTTGGCAGATGATATACATATGCCTAAGCTCAAGTTAATTATATCAGTTTTAATGATGTAAACTTAAAAAATTCTGAACTCACTAAATATTAGAAAATAGTCCTGTATCACAATAAGTCATATAAAATAATTATTTTATAATATTGGTCAACCTTGGGGAACATGATAATTATTTTTTCCACTTTTCAAGGTGAAGCATACTTGTGATTAGCTTATGCTTGAGCTGTCTGGGTGGTATTCTTTACTATGTTACACGAAGCCTGTGTGACATTGTCAAGTCTCTTTGCAACTCTTTTCCCCTAAAATATTGTTGGGAATAGTTCTGTTGGATCTGTCTTATCTGTGATGCAGGATTAGAGGTCCTCAGGGCGAATCATATTTATTTCATCACTAGTCTGCAAGTATCAAAGGTGAACAGTAACAAAGCAGTGAACAAGCTGGACTGCTGCTTTTATAGAGCTTTTATTGGGGATAAACATTGAGTATTTCAGTTTGTGTTGTCTTTTGCTACATTTGTTGTAGGAGAAATTGTCAGAGTTTCTACATGGTTATAAGCACTCATATTGCATTTACATGTGCTTTCTAGGCTGTCTCTTACCTAAGTTCCCAAATGCTTTTATTTTAATGCCTATATTCATTTTGAGGAGGATGCCAAAAATGCTTCAAGATGAACCTAATCTGCAGTACTTGGTTATCTTATGCAAAGAGAGCTTTAGTGCTGCTTAAATATGCCTAGTTCTCATGTAGATATTTGAGTATTGCTCTGTGATGCCAGGAAGCAAGTCAGACTGAGTTTGTGCAGGCTTCAGTATTTCTCCTGGCACTCAGAAAGATGTGTGGTGTTTGGCTTTGGAGTGTGCAGTTTGTTTATTTCTTTTTTTCTTTATTTTTAACTCATTTTGCCTATCTTGGAATTTAAGGCAGTATATAAACTATGCAAAACTATTCCTGAGCTATTACGGTTGCTGTGGGATCAGAAGAGGAGCTCCTAGCTTTAGAAGGTTCTAGATGGATGTGGCTTTCAAGGGATTTGAGGTGACCACAAGTAAATTAGACAATTTCTCCTATGAAGAATGTGTTCAGACCTGCATATTCTTCAGGAAATCCAAGACTTCCTATCAGAGGACTCTGATCTACTTTGTATTCCCATGGGAGTAGGAGGAGGATGTCTCTCCCCGAGGATGTCCTGAGGCTGCACATGCGTTTTGCAGCAGCACCATGAGAGCAGAGCAGCAGGCTGAAACAACTAGAGCCAAGGCACCCCCATGACCACTGTATGGTCACTGAGATGTCTTTTTTTTTTTTTTTTTTTTTTTTTTTTTTTTTTTTTTTTTTTTTTTTTTAATTCCAGGCTGGATTTAATCTAGTCTCCTGGATCAAATGGTCACTATGATGAATGTTGTTCAAACCACACCATAGTCGAAGACGTAGAGTCTGTGCTTTTTTATTTTAAAAAAACAACAACAACAACAACAAAAAAAACTTTTCCATATAATAAAGGTGAATTTCAGGAATTTTCGGAGAGCAATGAACTTTGCCAATTCTTTGCCAAGAAAAAAAATTAAGCATTTTATAATAAAATTACATGATTGTACTTTTTTTTTAATGCTGCCTAGTATAATATTCTGCTTTCTTAATTTCCAGGAAGATTCCATGTTTTAGAAAAATCATGTCTTTATCCTTAGCAAAACTAACAGTAGGCAGCACACAGCCCGTTGGCAAGATGGGTTTTTTTAGTTAATGGTTATTTCCTTAGCAGGTTTACCTGCTTTTTCCACTAGTTCTGGCTTGTTTAGGGGCTATCATTTTCTGCCCATTCTTGTAGAAATGGGTAAACTAGCCAAAAACTCATGTATCGTGGAGGAAATGCTGTGTTTGAGCTCCTTGTTTGCATTTTGGCTGCTTTCTTCCTTTTGATCCTGCCCTAATAGCAAACTGTAAAGTCTTTATCTGGGTTTTGAATGGTCACATGAAGACTGGAGTGCTGCAGCATGGTCAAGGTTTGGGGGAGATGGGAATTGATGAGAATACCGAACTGTTAGTAAGGTATTTCCCTTGAAAAAGGCATGTCCATCTCGCATTGGGCATGGATGTGTTACCAGTTGCTTTTTCGGGATGAGGAAGCAGCACGGACAACTGACATCTGTGATATATAGGGAAGGCTGAGATCAGTTTCTGCCTGCACAGTGAGGGCTGCCTTCAAAATGCCTTTTTTTTTTTTTTTTTTTTTTTTTTTTTGAAGTGGTGAATAGAGGAAATACTACAGAGCCTGCAAACTATCTTATGCACAGAGAGAAAATACAAAGTGACAAAGCCAGTGCACTAGCAATGCAAGGAAGTTGCTGCACAAGAGCCAGCCTGACAGTTGTCTGTGTAAAGGGTAGAGAGTCGTGGCTCATAAAACAAAAAATCCTCTTTCAGAGTGTAGATACCATAAGGATGGGAGTTGCCTAGTCAAGCCAGCATCAGCATTGGGAAGTCTTGCTGCATATCACTGTATTTTGGTAGCAATCTACAGAGGGGATAATTGCAGTTATACTGGAAACAGGCAAAAATCTGGCACTCGGCAAGTAGGAGAGAGACTAGAATTGGGCGGTTTGACAGTTGTTTGTCATGAGAATGAGCTCTCACTGCTATGAGACTCTAAGACGACTTTTAATTTTCCAGTGTTGGAGACAACCCTGTTGTTTTAAAACTTGAAATCTGTTTAGTGAGCTAGTGGGTGGGTAAGAGACAAGATGGGCTAGACGAGCTCCACTTGTAATCCTGTATTTTCTATAAGCTGCTTAGCCAGCCAGAGAAAAGACTGTTTGTGTGTTTGCGGAGGGGGAAATGGTGATTTTTATTTCCATATCCTTCCTTTTTGGCAGTCATCTACCATTATCATGAATGCAGAGTCATTATGTAAAACAGGCTTTTATTTAGGCTCGTGCTCATTTGCTAACAAGATGTGCCAAAAGTTCTTCAGCTCTTCCTGAGTTTCTAAGAGAGGATTGTTGTGGGAGATGGGTAATATTGCAGCTGCGTTGCCACTGCAAAGACTTGAAAATGCCCAGTTGGTCCCTCCAAGGGCCGCTGTGCAAAGGGCCAAGTTAAAGCTGAAACAAGGGAGATCTTCAGGACTAGCTGCTGCCATTGAAAAGGGTTTGTTTTAGTCCACTGCAGCTGACAAAAACAAAATTTCTTGGAAAATGCATTGAACGCCTGCATGTTTTACAGGTTTGGGGAAAAAAGCAGAATGCCTTTCAGTGGGTATAAAGCAGGAGACATTTGTTTTCTGCCGAGGAGCCTGCAATCAGCTTTCCAGCTGTGGCTCCCAAGGACACTGCCGCTGTTTAAATCTGTCTTGAGCCGTTCACTGCTTCACGGAACGGCCAGAGGCTACAGTCCTGGTGCCAGGAGTGCCCGCTGGTGCCTGGCCCTGCGGAGGCAGCTGTTCCGGGCACTCCCAGCCTCGTCCCAGGGAACGCTGCCCGTTCCCCTTGGAGGGAGAGATGCGGCTTGGAGTGTACGAGGCCCAGTTTTGTGGGTGAAGGGATACGCTAAAGGTGCAGGGGCTGCTGGTGAGCCTGGAAGAGGGGGGGAAAAAGGAAAATGCTTTGGGAATATGGGCTGCAAATTAAGACACTGGTGAACCTCAGGCCAAAGAAATACTTTTTTCTTTTTTTTTTTTTTTTCTTCCTCCAGTAAATTTATATTTCTTAGACTGCTACTGTTTAATTATTTTGGCAGGTTTTTTTTTTTACTCACTTTGCCATTTTATACTTAACTACTGTGGTGTAAATATTTGAGGCAGAATTAAGGGAAGCTCGCCTTTATAAATCCATTGCTTTCTCTTCCTGCCAGTTATCTAAGAGCGATTATTTATTCTTTGCGGTGGTCTTCAAAAATGCAATGGGAGAAGCTTGCATTAGGAGATGTGCATGTTGCTTTTCTTTTTTTGTTCCACTTAAACTTTATCAGATGGATGCCTAGGGGAAAAAAAGAACATTGCTTAGTTTGTAAAATGTATTCAAGTCAGGTTTCCTTTAAAAACCTTTAAGTGAAACGCAAGAATTTTCTTGGAGACTTTCTTAAAACAATCAAGCATGAGGATGCCTTTCGGTGAATAACAGGAGTGTTTCTGGTCACTGAAGCAGGTCCCCAGCACTCTGGAACCATGTTGCTTGGGGAATAAAAGTGGAGGAATGGATCTTACCCCAGGAGCTTCAGAGAAAACAGGACTTCTGATTTTATGCATTCCTGTTGCATTTAGCTTTATTTCACTGAAGAATCCCGGTGAGTGTACTCCAAATGAGAGCAAGAGGAAGCAGCTTTATTATAGTGTGTGGAGGAACTGTTAATAAGCTCTGGAATAAACTTTGTGAACCTAAGTACAGTTTCAGTGAGGAGCAAGATCCCATAGTATTCGCTTAGGGCAACAGAATTGTTTTACTACTGATACAGTGCTTAACACACTCGGCTATTCTTTCAGGGAGGAAAAATATTCTGGGAGCTCAGAGAGACTGTGCTTAAGCCAAGTTGGAAGGCTTAGATATTTTTCATTCAAAAAATTCAGATTACAGAACAATTTATGAAGTGCTGCTTGCAGAACCAGCATGGCTTAAAGGAAAGTCGGAACGTGGCACACATTCTTCAATAACCAAACTGTCCACTTAAATTTTTTTTTTTTTTTAAATCTCAGACACAAACTTCTCTATTTTTAAAAAATATTTCTTCCCCCGTCCTCACAATGAGCTACTATGCAGGAGCTAGTCCTTGTGGCAGGCACGTGACAGGTAGGCAAAGCTGCAATGCAGCAAGTAGCCAGATAGAATGAGCTATTGCTTGAGAAGATCTAGGGACCAGAAATAGGAGATTATGGTGCAGATTAAATGGAAATTTCCAAATAAGGGTCTGGAGGAGGGAAAGGAGTCCTGCTTCCTTTAAGAAGGGAGCTCAATGCATGGCTGAAGTAGATTATGGCTTTTGGGGAAGGAAGATAGTCCATATGTGCTCATAGAACAGAGAGGAAGAACTGGAAATATATTTATATTTTGTTTCATGAGGCTTCTATATATTCCTCAAAGAAAAGTGCAGTGAGGTGCGGTTCTGGTTCCTCTGGATGTAAACTTGCTGCTTTGTTGGCCTCGACAGAGGGCAAAATGTCTATATGAAGCTGTGTGCTTGTCACGTGAGTGATTTGATGTACGTTTTGATGTTACCAAGTCCACCCTCAATACCTATGACAGCTAAAATGTTTTTAAACTCAATTGTGAGGATTTCATTGAAACGTTTTACCTAAGAGTGTGCAAAAACTCCTGTGGTTATACAGGGGGGAAGAAAGCATCTCCCAGCTGTGCCAGTGCCTTATTCCACTGCCTTATTACCTGCAAGATGGTCATTCACAATTTCCAAAAGAGGGTTTTCTCTTGCAGGGTTCTTCAGGGGGTCAAGGATATATATTACTCATATATATTTAAAAAAAAAAAAAAAAAAAAAAAAACCAAAGTGCATAAGAATTTATATTTGGTTCTCTCAGCTCTCTAATATATAAACTTGCTAGACACATGTGAGACAAATATCAAGTTTTCTTATCTTTGTTTAGGCAAAATGCTTATTTGAAAAGAGCTATTCAGACAACAGCATGAGGTAAACACTGGGTAAGATTAAGCTCTAGGTTTAATGGTGCACATTTCTTGAATGTACAAAACTGAGATCTCAAAAAGCAGAGGGGTTACTGTTGGCTTACTTTGTGTAATAAATTGATGTGAATGCCTATGTTTTTTGCTTCAAATATAAAAACATTAGGGCCACATTAGGGTAGGGAATTTGCCTTGGCTGGATTAAGGTGCTGGAAGGAGGACAGTCAATTTATTGCATCTCTGCACCACAGAAACAGGTGTCCTTCTTCATGGGGGTTGGTATTGCTCATGGTTTGGTCTTGCTAAAAGTTATTTAGCGGGCTTGAGCGGTGCCATCAAAGATAAATAGTGTCCTGTGAAATGCTGTCGATGAGAACAACCATCTTTTGTTACCCTCATTTTTGGCTCTGCAGTGAGCAAGCGCTTTTAAAGAGGTAAACAGGTGTTTAGGCTTTATGACTTTGACTAATGTTTAAATGTCTGTATAAAATATATTTTTCAACTCATATGCGATAGTGTCACACGTACAAACCAAAATCGTTTTGTGTCTGTGAACTTAGGGTTTCGAATTGGGAAAATTTTTCAGCTTTCTGCAACTCCTAACAGAAATGGCAAGTGGCTGAAGAAAGGGACCTCCCTAAAAGAGATTCCTCCAAAAAGTGAAAAAGTGACAATGTAATATGATATTGAAGAGGGGTATTGCTTTTAGTGAAAACAATGAGTGTCCAAAACCAGATAAATAAACAGCCCATAGCCTAATATACAATGCTAGAGGTAAGAAGTCTTGCTTTGTTTGTATATAATCCTACATATATTAATATCAATTGAAAAATCTGTTTAATAATAAATGTTAATCCCGAACTTTGTCATTTGCATATTTTTTCTCAATATTAAAATGCCATTTGCCATTTAAAATGTATGCTGTTTTTGATATGTGAATTCTGCTGTGCAGCTATTACAGAAATCCTTGTTCCATAACTATTTGGTATTAAATCCTATACTGAAGGAGTGATTTGTGGTCAGTATTCGGGTGAATATTTTTCTAATATAACTAGGACAGTTCAGATCAATTAAGAAGAAAAATCTTGGAGAGCTGGAAAGGAAGAGCACTTATTTCCTAGCCTTTTCTCTTCTGCAGTTTGTATGAACAACAAATGAGTCTTCTGCTTTATTTTTATGAGGCTAATGTTGTAATTTTGTTTTACTGGGGAGAGCTGGCACTTGAATGCCACTAGTTATGGACCTGCATGAGTGTTTGTCAAGATGTTTAAGCTACCCTATGCCTTTATTTTCTTGCTGTTTTTTCCCTGCCCTTGTCAGATGTCCTTCCCTGCTCAAGTAAAGAAAGTGCCTTTCCTATTTCATTCCTCTAAAGATCCTTAAATGTCTCAAGGTGTGCTAGTATGTTGCCAAGACTGTGGTGTCTGGGTGAAACATTTATTTCTTCCAAGATCAAGTCAACTTTTATTATGCCTCCTAGTAATTGTAATAAGAATAGACTGTTTTCAGTCAGCATGTTGGTTTTTAATTTGAAAGCAATCTTCAGTTTTTGGCAGAGGATTATTGCATTTTCTTCCTTTAGTTGCAGTGGGTACAAGGGAACAGAAAAGTTGGAGGCAAAGAATATTTTGGACTGCTTTCGTGTTCCTGACTTGATGTTCTTATCAATTGTTGACTCACTTAGGCATTGGTCCATCTGAAATACTTGACCTCATTTAAAAAAATAAGATACAATGCAACTTATTCCCTGGAGATTAGTGTTCTGGTTGATCGATTGTTAAACCATTTAAAAGCTTTCTGGGCTTAGTTTTTAAGTTTGCATTTAAATATTCTCTGGATATTAATAAACTGTACATATAAATCATCTACCTTGTAGCAGCTGCATGTCGATCCATGTTGGAGGATCAAGAATGTTCTGGTTATGTAAAAGTTTATGTACAGGATTTACTGCTACTAAAAAAATGCGTCAAGACAAGGCCATTTGTGGGTGTATGTTGTTGTCTGTAGTATATGATTTCATTTGCATGAGTGTGATTTAGTTTCACTTCAGCCCAAGTTGGGGGGAATATAAAAAACTTTTTAAAGTGCTCTTTAGAAGCAGCAGCAGGTGACTGAAGTCGAGTACCCGCCTTAACGTGAGGCCATGCAGCTTAGAAGAGGAAGCCTCATCACTTCGGTGATGCTCTTTCCCAAGGAAACAAGACTTCCAGAGAACTATGGTGGCAAAATAAGTGCTTTTCTCCCCCAAAAGAATACCAGATTGCATCAGTGTGTTGGTTACAGAAATTGCTACAGATTGGTATAATTTCAACACGTATTTGATTGCCCAAATTGATGCTGACAGCTGTCTGCTGCAAAGTGCAAATTTTTCTCTTGTTTGACCAAACACATCCCTTACTTTATCAGAGTATTTGTTCTTACACCTGCTTTACTTCAGCTAGAGGATCGTAGTGTGTGTATTTGCTTTTCTCTCGCTCTTTGTAAAATTGGCTTCGCCTCAGAAGCTATTTTGTTATGGCAATCGGTGGGCATTAGCTTGTGAGTCACAAAGCTGTCAGCCTCTCTTGCAGAGCACATAAAAGGAGGAACTGCAATTTTCAAGGATGCAGGACAATATCTATGCAACTTACCTCTGAGGAAACCAAAAAGATCTCTGGACACAGTGTTAAACGGGAATTGCAGTGTCTGTGTCAAATGGCAGGGGCCTTTCCGAGCTGCCTGTGTTCTCTTTGAAAGAGATGAATTCTTTCCTTTGCATATAGGCAGACAGGAATGCCAAGGTCTGTGCTTCAGCTCTGGCTCTATGAATACTTTTCAAAAGGCAAAGCTTTTTAAAGCTTATTTAAAGCTTATTTAAAAATAAAGTCCTTTGAGTTCACCTTTACTTACTGTCCTAAAGATAAGACACCCTCAATTTAAAAATACTTGTTAATTCTGACTCCTTGTAGGTAAAATATCTGTATTCTGTATAACAAACAGCTGTTTCTGTTGCCCTGCAACTGAACAATTACTTAGATTTGCTGGTTCCTATGCTTCAAATACGGACATAAAGACTGAAGAATTTTAAGGATATTTCAACAAAATTTTGCAATACATAGAATAAGATTGAGAGTTTTAAGAGAAACATTGAGCAATTGAAGTTAGGTCGTTTCCTCTGCAGTGTTTCTAAATGAAAAGCGACTTGCCCGTGGAACTGCAAGATTGTGCTCATGAAAAGTTTCTCATAATTTATTGAACTTTTCACCGCTTGATTCTTTTGTGCTGCGTGGTTCTGCATTGAGCTGTAACCTCTGAAACTAGCTATCGAATAAAGCTGAAACAGAGAGAACACCTACAGTTGTTACATTAACATGCTGTGCTGCATAGGATCAGGGTTAATTTTGAGCTTAACTTATGTCTTTTTATTTCAGGGTCAGATAACACTAATGGATGTCCCTGTATTTAAGGCAATTCAGCCTGAGGTGAGTAGTTCATGGGTTTTGTTTTCAA
>VZSV01000179.1:816691-832749 GCA_013398735.1 Nothocercus julius | reverse complement strand
TTTTTTTTTTTTTTTTCAGTCTTGGGAAATGTTTTTGGTTGACATCTGTTTTCTGGTTAAAGTATTAATGTCTTTTGTCTAGTTGTGTCCTTGATCAGTAGGACTTTAGGAATAGCTCTCTGTGATAGAGTTAAGGAAAATGCTGAGCTTGATTCAGCCATTCATTGTGCAGCTATTGAGCTGTATAAGCAGGGTCGATGAGCTTTGACTCTCAAGTGTGACAGAAATAGAT
Organism: Nothocercus julius; assembly: GCA_013398735.1. NCBI lineage: Eukaryota > Metazoa > Chordata > Aves > Tinamiformes > Tinamidae > Nothocercus > Nothocercus julius. The sequence continues at coordinate 832,517 of VZSV01000179.1, read as the reverse complement.
CACTTAAGGGTTAAAATTTTCGGACAAGCCGTGTCAATGCAACTTGGTCCTTTTTCAACTTCTGCCAGGTAGCCTCTCCCACACTTCTGCAAGTGTTTCTCATACCAGTTCCTAGGCAATCTTGGCTTTTTGTCATCTATTTAAGCCTTTGCGAAATTGCAATGGTAACTTATAGTGATGTGTACTACAGGTTTAGATGTCTTTCTCTTGGAATTTTCTTGGAATGGGCACTTCCTGCCCATTTTTGAACCAAATCCTGCTACAGTAGTGATCTTCCTTGTGCTTTCATCCAGGAGGACGAGAGCTTGCAGCCACCTACAGTCATCTCAACTTCAGACCTAGTAAAGCTAATTGTTGTAAATAGAATTACTGCTTCCAAAATAAAAGTCACTTTTTTTGTGTGTTGGAATAGAGAGTTTGAGGAAGGCCTTGAGTGTTTGCTTGGTAATGTAATGTTGCTAGTACAGGATGGAGTGCACTGTCATCTCGCAGCGTGTCTGACTGTGCCTCAGTGTTACTTGTCTCATTACCTACATTCCTCCAGAGGTCTGTGGCAAGTAATAAGCTCTTCTAGTGGACAATTTGTCCCATTCAAGATTTGAAGATAATGATGAAGCTTTGAGACTGCCCCTCTAATATAAAGGAAGTATAGGTGACTAGCTTGGACTTGGAAAGCATAACTGAGTAAGTATTAGACGGCTGCAGTTAGGTGTGGTGAGTTCTGCCCCCTTCCACGAGGGTCCTTAAATGTCAACTCTCCTTTCTGGCATTTCACAGAGGTTCTCGTAAGTTCTGGAGTGCCCTCATTAGAGGCGGAATAGTCAACAAGGCTCTGACTCCTTTCCAGATGCTGTAAAAGTGACCTGTCAGCCTCTGCTTTTCTGGTCTCTGCACATGTACACTGTTCCTTGCATCCTTTGAGCATAAGGTACCAGAAGAGGCAGTTGAAAGATTGTTTAGAAAAAGCAACGGCTCCCAAACAGAAGAAATAAGTCGTGCCCTTTCGTGCATGGTAGTGCTTGTAAAGTTGTCAGGTTCTTAGCACTTTCATGTGAATTTGGGGAGTGGAAGCATGGAACATTTAGGGGAAAAAATTATGACTTGTTTGGAGGCTGCTTAAAGAGTTCAAGCTGATGCATCAGACTTGAAAAAAATTGTGCAGAACAGCATACTATGAAGAAAATGCAATTTAATTCCAGGCTGAATTTGCACTATTACCATTTCTGTTAGCCTTGTTATACCACTCACTCAAAACAGAAAAAGACCCTGTAAAACTACATACAAACCTTCTAGACACTAAATAGAGACAAAGTAGGTTATTATAAGCCATCTTTGAGAAACTTCAGAAAGGGAAATGTCATGTTTGGATGGCTGGAAAGCAGTCATACCTCTAGTGTTTCTTTGCCCTGGAATTGGCAGGTGGCTGCTGTCTTACAAAATGTGAGATGGTGCCAAAGTTAGGAACGCCAAGTGCTGTAACGTAAGAGCAGCCTGTCTCAGAAAACAACTCCCTCTTCAAAAGCGACCTTCTTCTGGAAGTTGGTGTCCCATTTGCAAATGTTAGTTATCCTAATGAAGACAAATGTATAGAAATCCCGGATAAAAAGAGGTGTTGTTTAAATAGTGAATTACAGCTTTCTACAAGAGGCATTTCACTTTACTGTGATCATGTAGGTTGATTTAACTGAAAGAGAAAAGGAAATATGATACAAACTTAGCCATCTGAACCTGCCTAATTTTTGCACTTCTGAGGGTCTTTATACAGTGGTGAAATTCCAGCTTGAAGACTGGAACACTGAGTCTTCTGCCAAATTTTTAGTATAGGCATTTTCTACCCTTTGTTAAATCTTAATTCAAGTCCTTGAGTGTGGTTTTGCAACAGTAGCTCAACTAGGTGTGTGTCAGCTTACTTGGTTTCTGAGTCTTACGAAGAGCTTAATTGCTGTTAATTCTGTCAAAGGAAGATGTGGGGGGAATAAGGGACAATGAAGGAGATAGTAATTTAAATTACATATTTGAAGTGGAGATTCCTGTGACACTGCAAGTCAACTGCTTGCTTACTGGCAGAACGAGTTACACAGTCTGTAGCCAAGTTGTCATAGGTTTTTGGAGAGAAAAAAATTCATCAAATCCTTATTCCTTTCCAGACCATCAAGTTAATGGATGTGCATGTTTATGCATTCATTGTTTTTAAAGTTGTAGCTTAGTTAAAGGTCTTTATCAGATCCTAGTGCTATTATTTTGAATTCTTTTTTTGAGAAAGCTTCGTATTCAAGAACGAGAACATATTTTGGAAGTCGGGTTTTTGTACAACTGGATTAGAAGAAAAATTATAAGCGCTTGAACATCAACATATGGAAAATGGCAGTGAATAAATGAATGCCTTAGAAGTTTGCATAGATGAACAATACCTGAAATTGCGATGTGTTTCAATCAGGTGACTCTTAGGAAAAGTGGTATTTGAGGAGTATCCACTTCTTAGGAATAGTGGTATTTGAGTCGGCATCAACACTTACCCCTTTTTAAAGTTTAATTTAAAATTAACTCCCAAGCTAGTTTTCTCTGCAGGCTTTAAAAGTACTCATCCTTAAAAAGTAAATGCTATAATTTTAAAAACGTATTTGAAGAAAAAAATCTGTCCTTTAAGGGCAAAAGAGAAACTGGAATAATCAAACTTTAGCTTATTTGTTTTCTCCTTATTTTCTAGTTACTGAGTCGGAAGGATAAAGCTACATTCGAGAAGCTGGAGTATGTTATGAGTAAAGAAGATAATTATAAAAGACTTAGAGACTATATCAGCAGCTTGAAGATGACTCCATGTATTCCTTATTTAGGTAAGCCGAACCGTTCCTTGAGAAAGCATTGAAGAAAAACACATTTCACCAATGATTGCAAAACCTGAATACCCTCTCTTAAACAATACACAACTCCTTCAGTATGTAAGCAAGTATCTGTTTGGCTTTCATACTCTGTGTATGGCAAGCAAAAGCTTCCCTAGCTTCCAAAAGAAATTTCTATCAAAGCTTCCAATCAATTCAGGTTTTACATACAGTATCAATTTTCTAGGGAATGTTTTTCCCTTATGTTTTGCTTGAATTCTGGAGGAGTACTTAAGCTGTGAGGCCTGGTAGTGTTCCTCGAGAACTAAATGCTTGAATGTCACGCTAGCGATGGCCTTTAAATAATAAGAAACTATAAACCGGCAACCTGAGATACACGTGGATCCTAGTAGCTGCCTAAAATTAAATGTTTCCCATTTTTTGCTTTCAAGATAACCTCCTGTGATCACTAAAACTCAGTTTTAGTCTGTTACCAAAATCTCTTTTTTGGGGGGATGCTGCTTGTGATTTTTTTTTTTTTTTTCCCCCCCCCATTTTTTTAGCTGGGCTATTGATTTTATTTAACCTGGCAGTAGTCTTTACGCTGAGATCCTTGTGCCTGTCAGTGTTTTTTTTGATTGCTTCATACTTTGATCCTTCATTGACCTTCGTTGACATTACTATCTGGAATCATACACCTAAACCTATGCTTGAAGTTCTGTGTTCTTTGTGCTTGATTAGAAAAATACCTTGTTGTGGTGAGCCAATAACAATTTAAGTCCCAGGCGTCCCTGTGAAGTTGCCTTGCCTCCTTCTGCTGTCATTCACTGTGCCAGGGAATTGTTTGACACTGTCCTTTGCACTTTGAGTCTTCTAATGTTTAATGCTGTACAGACAAATGTTTTGGTTATTTGTTTATTTTTGAATTTCCTTCCTTTTTATGCCAGTATATATATATATGTGTGTGTGTGTGTGTATACATATGTGTGGATATGTAAAGCAAAAATGTTGGAAAACAATTTTAAGTTCTACTAGAAAGAACTCTTTAAATACAGTAGCAACTTCTTATCAGACTTTTCCTGTAGAAAAAGCTTTGGGCTTGACAGTTCTTTGAAGTCAAATGTGTATTTCCTTTCTGCTTGGAGCAGGGAGGAAAGAGTTTTGTCTTTGAGCTTTGCTGAGCCCAGATGTAGTTAAAGAATGTTTTATCGGCATTCATACAGTAGGAATTCTTCCTAATTCTGGAAGTTAGGAATTGTTCCTACTTCTTCCTGGGTGTCCTCCAGCCTCTTTAATTTATTGTCCAAAGGAAGAATGAATGTGAACTGGTGCAGTCCCCCTAAAACTAATTTTATAGAGTTTAAGTACATGATAAAAGCAACAACATTGTCTCACACTCTTTGGAGTGGATCTATCTTGGCAGACTGGCCCCTGAGTGAAATTTTTATCATTTGACCAAAGCTTTAATCTCCAGTTAGACTTGAGCAGATTTGCGATAAGTGTGGGGGATGCTTCAGCCTGTGCTGAAAACCTTTTCAGGAACATGAGACAAACTCTGAATTTTTGAATTTTCTAATGACTTCAGCTCAAAGCATTTGAAAATAAGTTATCATACACAGTGTGGACCAACCTTAATAAATGCTACTCTGTCACTCCTTTAATTGTAAACTGGTAGCTTAAATTGAGTGAGTTCTTTCCTTTCAGAACCCAGAGTTTGTACAGCCTGAACTTACCACGTTCATTTTGTAATAAGGTTTTGATAATTTCATCCTGCAACTTTAAACTGGGAGACATTCCCTATTTTAGATGTCAAATACATAACATTTAATTAAAAGGCTGAGTAGAAGCTAATTTTACTTGATCAGGGGGTTGTAGAAAATATATTTTTTACAGACTGTTTGCTTAAACCTTGGGGTTTTTTTTTTTTTAGCAGAAGGTAGATTTTTGTGGAAAAATATGTTCTCTTCCAAGGAGAGGAAGTCTGTAGGTTGAAGAAATGAGAACTGTCGAAAGTGTTTCTTGAAGGAATGCTTCAGAGAATATTTTCCAGCTTTTAAATTTACCTGAACTGCTCTTTTATCCTGCTGCCACAGGAGAGGGGAAAAAAAGAATACTCCATAGGTTGTCCAAATGAAGGACAGTTTCAGTGTTGTAGTCTTAAACTTTTGTTTCATTTAAAATTCTTGGGGTCTGGGGATGGCGTATGCTGGCTCGAATTCTGTGCCCTCTGCTTCTGTGTGGGAGGAAAAGTTCATTTTCTAAACCTTTAGAGTCTTGGCCTCTTAGTATATCTGAACTCTTGTTCAGATTTAATTGCTGCTAATTTGGAGCAGGGGAGGGATCCCTAAATTAGATGTCATGATCTTAACAAGGCTTTCTGCCAACTGAGTGAACATGAAGGTAAGAAGAAGTGAGAGAAGCACTGAGTAATTTGGTCTTCTAGAGTTTATCAACCATTTCTGCAATTATCTTATTTGGGACACTTTACCTAAGTGTGTTATAGAAAGTAGGATATGCAGATCTTGAGGAATTTTTTACACCATGAAGAAATTTACATTTTTTTTTTAATTCATCACTTCATTTTGAAATAATTAATTTTGAAATCTTAAACAGTGACAGGATATGAGATTTTCAATGAAATAATACCAAAAATAATTAAAATAAATTGTTAAATAATGAATTTTCACATTAGAGAAAGACGATGTCATTTCACATAACTATATCTAAGGGTTGAATTGACCTGGAAAAGTATAATCTTTCTAAGTGAGAAAACATAGAGCTTTTTTTAATCTGTATTTTTTAACCAGCTTTAATGACTGTTAAGGTAATGCGTGTTGGACTAGAATGAAGGTAAATACGCACTGCAAATGCAAACACCTGCTTCTGTGAGTGTCTCGAATCTGTAGGCTCTAAAAATACCATCTCTCACAGTAGAAAAGGGTTTAAAAAACAGGGCAGAGGGAAACACAGCAAGAAAAAAGAACAGTTGTAGACCTGCATTTTGCAGAGGCGGATTGTGCAAAACAATGATTTAAGTGTAACACTTTATTCCTTTTCTGAAACTCAAGCTGTTAATGTTTGTATTTGATCACTGGAGCACTGTGGGAGTTTGCTCCTCAGTCTATAGGTCTGATCATCATCTGAACTGCTTTTAAGGAGTAGGACCCTCCCCGGTACTCAGCCCAAAAGATGCCATCTTGGTATTTGCTCCTGTAGTGGCCGCCCCTGTACCACACGCCGTTGAGGTTGGAGTGGGCGCACGCGTTGTACCACCAGCCGCCCTTGTGGAAGTGAGCGCAGTTCCCTGGGGAACGAAAAGGAACAGGTCAGCTACAGCCCACGAGCACGGAGACGATGCCCATTCCCTCCTCCATGCCCCCGGTGCTTCTCGGAGGGAAGTCTGAAGCGCTTTGGATCCTGTTGTGCTCATCTCGGTTGCTGCTCTTACCTAAATCATGTGTTCTACACTAATCCCCACCTGTCAAGGAGGGTATTAACACATGTGCCTAGTGTTCCTGTTTTGCTGCAGATGCAGTGAGACACCTGAAAGCTAAGGAGGTGAGGCTGGCATTCAAGGAACTTAAATGATGTCCTGCTCAGAAATACTTAACTGGCACTCCTGTCATTTGATGCAGTCCCAAGTAGCGCTTGGGGCACCACAGCTCTGCAAAGACTAAAGTTTAGTAATTTTGGTCAGATGATTTTAGATGATTTCCCTAATGATGATTTCCCTTTTAGATGATTTCCCTAATAAGGAGGAGGGAACAAGAGAAGAGAAAGAGATCTCTCCCTTTTTCAAGTATCAGTGCATAACTAAGGCTGCTTTCCTGTTGTTCAGGATACTTGCTCAGTGGTGGCCACAGTGCTGGTCTGAGGTGTCACCTGCAAAGGTGCTCGCATTTCAGTCACTTGTGGAGTAGTAAGGATGGTATTTAAATATAGGGCTTACTCGAGGGCGTTTGCTTGAAGAATTTGAACAGAATTTGCATTTGAGCTGTGCAGTGGCTTGAAGGGGGCTTCCTCCGTGAGACTTTCATCATTACCTGCTTAAAGCAACTTTCTATCGATTTTTTTTTTTTTTTTTTTCAGAATTTCCATGGTTTGTGTGTTGTATTTTTTTTCATGTTAAAGGTGGTATCTCCATAGGTGCCTGCTGTATTGACTTCCCCCTAGCTATAGCTCCCTTACCTGTGTACATGTCCCTGTCTCTGTCCAGCGTTGTGAACTGCTTTCCATTGTGCCATATCATGGAGTCGCCGGCGTTGCCCTGATACGTGCCCAGGCGCAGCCGGTAGAACTCGCTCTCGGGCTCCAGGCGGAAGCTGCTGTATTCTGCATAGACCTTCTTGTTGCTCCAGTCTTCCAGTTCAATCAGGAGCCTGTAGTTGTCCTGGTTGGTAAGCATGTAAATATTTTCCAGTCCCAGCCAGTACTCTCCATCGATGTTTCCGAATCCTTTCTGCACGCAAGAACATAAGAATGCCATGTTAGTTTAGTCTATCTTGCTCATCAAAACACTCAGTGGGAATATTATAAAACAAGGGCTCTTAGGTACTGGAGGTCTTTTATGATTTCTCTGTGCATTTAAATGTTTTGTTTCTGCTGTTTGTAGCTATGTACTCTGATCTGCTGGCAGTATAAGGTACTGCCAGAATCGGTAAAGGCAGCAGAAATAGCAGGGTCTGTTTTCTGTGATGTCCTCTCCTTTGGAAAGCAGAGCGAAGAGGGGAGCTGAAGCAGTGTTTTGCATAGTACACCAGGGGGGATCTGTAAGAATATATGAGTAAGGAAATGGAAGGTGGTATGGCTTAGCGTGGAAAGAGATTTATAGATTAGCAATCTCATGTTCCAACCGAACAGCTTTTTGTTGACTTTTGTGTCCCAAATGATGGTGCTTTTTACTATAACTTAATCAGGCAACTTGTCTGTAACCTTCACTAGACTTATTAGAAATCAAATTTGAAGGCGTTTTTCCTGTAGAATCGTGAGCTTTCAGTATGATGACTGTGAAGTGTTATTTTACACCTACCCTCTCTTGTCCCTGAGGAAAACTACTTGTGAATGTGTGGAGTTCCAGCCGAGGTGGGTGTTTATGTCACTTAACACGAGCGGTAACTCTTGGGCTTTGTAGTTTCGGGGCTCCCCCGGCCGCCCTTTCTCTGGCCGCTGACTGTGCAGGAGCTGCAGCGGTAACACTCTGCGCTGGATCGCTCTGCAGGGCAGTCTCTCTCGCTCCCCAGGAAATAAACATCTAGACTCCTGACTCAAGATGCAGTTCCACGAGTGGCTTTAGCCGCTCCAGGATCTCACTGCTGCCAAAAATGGTAGTGCTGCCTTTCTGCTGGCTCCTGGCCGCGTCTGCGGCGCCTTCCTATGCGTCGCTGCTGCGGCTGGGCAAGCAGCAGGTTCGCAAAGAGCAGAAACATGGGCAAGGGCGAAAGGAGAGGGCTGTCCCTTCTGCTGCTCACACGGGTCTTCGTTTTGCTTTCTCCCCGTTTCCTGCCTAGTGTGTAATTGCTCCAAGGGAACATGCAGTCACTGCCTGAGACGTCCTGCCTGCTAGTTTTGTGAATCAGAATGTCAGTAAAGCCCTATAGGCAAGTTAAACATTCGCATAACTTGAAGCATGTGAGGAGTCCCACGGAAATTCAGACTCCAGAGTTGAACTGTTCAAAGCAGAACTGAGCTCAGAACACATACACAAACATACACAGGAGTGTTCTACCAGCCCTGGGTCTGGAAGAAGCTTTCAAAGTTAATTCTAAAGGTGGAGGTGATGTCCTTTAATTCATTATGAAGAAGCTGATGCTGAGGCCCTGATCCTGCACAACCGTTGATATAACTGTTAACTCCTCCACTGGCGGAGACTGCTTAGACGAGACAGCTCAGCTTCTCAAGCACTGCACTGTAGCTCTCAGTGTCTTAATAGAAATCACGTGCTTAATTAGGTCTTTGTAATAAATGACTTCGCAATCACTGTCTAGAGTAACATCTCTGCACAGTCATGTTGGGTATTAAAAATACAGAATATTTCAGAGCACAAGTTAGTTAATGAAAGCAATGCATCTGAGTAATATGCTTGCCTCTGAGGGACTGCAGTCCTTGTTGATTATATTTTCTGTACAATTCATTTAAATTGTCTGACTTAAGCAAGTAACCCTTTATTTCCAACACTTCAGTATTTGTGATTCAGCTTACACGTTTGCAGTGAACAACTGCACTGGAAATATTGCCCCCCCCCCTTCCTTGAGAACAGTTAATAATTGCTGCCACCCCAAAACAGCTGCTGGTTTTCTGAATTCCAAAATTTACCTTATAACTGTCCCAGTTCCTGAAAAAGTTGACAGATCCATCTGTTCTCTTCTGAATAACTGCCCATCCTCCAGGGTCCAAGCTGTTCTCGCACCATAACTGCATCGGTTCATTGCTATTTTCAGGTTTGATCATATAAATCCCGCTGTTGGAGTACCCAGCTTCTTTGGCTTGTTGACAGTCTTTGAATGGACCTTTTTGAAAAGAGGCACTGTGAGCTGTCAGGCTTGGCTATGCAGTATACAAAGTGGTGAAGAATATTCTGTGTGTCAGGGAAAGACTTGGAGGTAATGGGAAGCCAATAGTAAGGTTAAAACTACCGTGGAAAACAATATAAAGTTATGGTCTTGGATTAATTGCACACATACATATTAAAAATGTATATCCTCTGTGTTTTACAAAAGCATCGGTCTGCTGGACAGTTAATAACTCTTCATGTATCAGCTGGGGTTTTAACTTCATGTACCCTGTCAAAGGGGCATGCTCTGACTTTTGTTATTCAAAAAGTGCTCTGCAATTCTCATTGTAAAGATGAAAAAACAACTTAAAGGTTTGATGTGAATGTGCTTCATTACCCTAGTGCATCCTTTTGCAATTTGCTGAGGTTTAAAATGATAATGGGGAAAAAAAAAAAATTCCAATCCTCCACACACCTGAATATGTACAGTTTTTAGATAGTTTCTCTAGGAAATACTTACTGTCAAATCTATTGATAAGAGAATTTAGTGAAATAAGGTATTTTCATGCTGCTTAATTTCTTTGCCTTCAGGCACTTTCCCATTTCCGGACTCAGCCAGTAGGAATTCTTATAAGTTTCATGTGCTGCCCTGGTGTGATACGTGTGGAGAGATTGTGGAGAAGGTTTTGAGCAGCTCCCAGGGCTTATTTGCTTCTGTTCAGGAAGGGGAACACTACTTTAGACCATGGGAACACTGGCTTTGCCAATTGCATCTCTATTTACACAAGAGCATCTAGTCCCTCTTTAAGAAGTGTGCAGCTTACGTGCTTCTAAGATCTTTTCTTTGCTCTGTTGGCATTTCAAATTCTCTTTTTTTTTCTACCTTTTATAACAGATTTTATGCCAGCTGTCATGACTTCTGCTGATTTTAAGCAGTTGATTAGACAGAAGTTACTTAGCCATCAGAACTAAACCTGCTCTTCATTACTTATTAGAGAGGGATGCCCTGAGTAGATTGGAAAATAAAAACTCACTAAATCTGAAAATAATTCCCTACTGTCTGACCTATTTAAAGACTGATTTTTCTCAAACTTGCTTGAAAGTGTTGCGAAGACTGTCACAGGCAAAGGTGATGTACAAGGAACCGTAATGACAGGTGTGAATTTTCCTTTAATTAAAGCAGAGGCCAAGTGAAAGTGGCCCTCACCACATGCTGAGGCTCAATGAGAAAATCAAATTGATAGTTGCAGGGGTTTTTAGGATTTAAGGTGGTAGATGCCGGTTGCACCTAATTAATGGGAAATCCTACTGAGATCTTATCTTAGAGTGGAAACAGCTCGTGTGCCCCAGAGTGGTTACACGGAGCTGCCTGTGCTGCCGCTCCCCGTGGCTGCTGCAGACCCTCTGCCTGGCATCTACTAATGTTGACAGCCAATATTAACGATGGCCTTGTAGGAAAGGGCTATGGGAGTTTTGCTGGAAGAGCCTTTGCCATGGCTCGTAATGAAAACGTCCATGTTCGGGGCTTATATGTGGAATATGTAAGTCTCAGTCTAAGTCTGGGCTTAGTTCTGTCTCATTCCCTTTTCATATACTACCCGAAGCAAATTTGGATTTGTGTAGCTAAAAAATATTGTAAAAACAAAGCAAAAATGACATTAGAAGAAGTGAAAATAGAAAAGAGGGGGTTTTTTTTTTTTTTTTTTCTTCTTCTCAACTTACGAGTTGAATTCTGAGATTGGCTCAGTAGGTCTGCTCTGTATTATTTCATATGCTGTCAGCTGGAGGAGGAATTGCAGCCTTCTCCATGAGACCCAAGCAGATGTTGGAGTGATTTTTTTTTTTTTTTAAGTAGTTTTTGAGGCAGACAAAATTGTACTAGTCTGTTTATGTAATGAACTTAGGTCACTACTAAAATTCAGCTGGCATTAAGGTCACAGGATAGAACTTGTCTGTTTTTTGATTCGCAGTTTGTCTGTGCTTAAGATAAATTGGGATTTGTTGGGTTTCCTTGTTCTGTAGTCATAAAAACAAATTTAAAAAGGAAATTCTTTGCTGTCTGTAATGGTTTTAAGTTCAGGGCATAAGAACAAATGCACTTTTAATTCTTGTTCATGGGAAATGCTGACATTGGGGTACGTGGGCACTCTGATTAATTTAAATGTAATTTAAATAATGTAACATCTGTAACTTTCCTATTAAAAATGCAGTTAGGTACATGATCTTCATGAGGTTCTGGTGTGAGTAGTGTGTAAATGCGTTGTTATCGGAATTGCTGCAGAGTGGATTTCTTGGGTGGAATTTTCAAGTATCCCTTTTACCTACAGTTATATTTTGCATTCTAGCGGAACTTGGGTTTGGATACGTTGGCTGCTATTGCAGTGATTGTGGTTTTCCCATTCACAGGAATACTTTTTTCTCAACTTTGAGTAACTTCTACTTTTATGCAATTGATACAAAATATGTTTCCTAGAATGAGTCATCCCATTTTTCTCACGTATTTTGAATTTCGCTTCCAACCCACATCTCTAAAATGCGTGTTGATCCTTTTGTAAACTTTTGAACCTGCAAGTATTTATAAGGTGAAATTTCTTCAGAAGCAGTATGAGAAATACCCTGAATTCCTGATCTAGTTTTTTTGTTCTGTCATGCTCAAGTCTTTGACAGTCCTGTTTCTAATAGGGACTCTTGGATTTTCCTTTGTTTATTTGACGTATTTATGAATTATAAACAGTCATTATCTTTTACCTGGAAATTTCATTTTTTTATTCACACAGTCCATTTTGTTTCTGTACTCCGTTAAGGGTGTTTATCTTAATTTCAAATCTTGGAGATAACTGGGCATTGCCTTGCAGTTTATGATAAATTATGTTTGTTTTTCATGATTGATGCTCTGCCAGCAGCAGTAATTCCCAACCCTCATTTCCTCAACGTACTGCAAGGAACGCTTAAACTTCCGATTCAGGGCTTAAATATTAATGAAGGAAGTTGCATATTCTTAAAATTGCCTGCGATTTATTTGTGTTTCCTTGCAAATATGGCTACAAAATCAGAACTTTAAGCAGTGGGAAGAGGGAGCAAAAACTGTGGTGGATACTGTAGAGGAAGATCCTTAGTGCTGTTGCTTCACTGTATATGCAACAAACACAAAGAGAGGAAAAGATGCATTTTAAACAAAACTCTGAATTATTGTTTAGAATCATACTTGGCTGTCTGGCCAGACATTAACGTAATGCTTTTATTTTTAGCAGTTTGCTTTTGTCATGATGTATCACTGAAATTCTCATAACATCTGGCATTTTAGTTGGGCTCATGCCTGAATTTTTCATAGATGCTGAATAAAAGTAATTGCTCTTTACACCAGCGCATATTTACTTGCAGTGTTGTAGAGCAGTCATAACTGTGTCTTCTGACTGTGACTAAAAGCAATTTAAAAAATAAAAGGCATTTGCTGTGCAATCTAACAAAAGCAGGAGAAGTTAGATGGTTACGTGAATGGTATGTTGATGGTTACTTGAAAAGTATAAGAAAAATATGATAAATCTAAGGGTTCAGAAAAACATGCTATAATTCTCTCCAACTTTAGAATGATGAAAGTGTTTGGGGATTCTGTCAGGGAGTTTAATTTGGAAAGAATATTTTTCCTCGTTGCTGGTTTTATTTCTAGCTCTAAACGAATCTGTGCAGTGACCTGAGAAGTGCAACTTGTGAAAATGTGGTAGTCGTCTGAGTGTATCTTCTTATTATTTATGGTATTAACTTTCCCTCTTTTTTAAGCATCAACTATTTCCTCAAACCTCATACAATGACAGCATAAGAATGAGACTTTTTGGGAAGCTTAAATCTAATGTTTTCTTTGTGGGACTAGGGGAAGAAAATGATAGCTGGGGAAAGGGCGAGCTGTGCCAGATGCTTAATCGTTGTTCCAGTTGCACAGTCAAGACAGTTCTTCTCTAAAATGCAGGAATTTCAGCACAGGTTAGTGGCAGTGACGGGTAACTCACCTTCGTTAATTAAGGCTAGCGGGGGGACTCTGAAAGGGCTTTTCGTGGGTGCAGTGGCCGGTTCGGGGGGCGGTCGCACGTCCCTGTCGCGGGGGTAGCCGGGGTCCCGCTGTATCTCGTTGCCCCCCAGCAGCACGGGCGGGTAGGGCTGCCCGTGGGGGACGTGCTGCGGCACCACCTGCACGAGCGGCGGCGAGCCGTGGCTGTCCTGGCGGGAGAAGAGCCGCAGGCACTGCTCCTCCAGCAGGGAGATGGTCACCGACTGGTTGTTCACGAGGTCGGTCAGCGCAGCGTACTTAACCTCGAGCTCCTTGTATTTTGTTGCCATCTTCAGCATTTCTGTGGTGACGTTAAGGACTTTGTTTTCCAGCTGGGAGAGCTCCAGGGAGTTATCACGCTTTCGAATTATCTCGTGCAAGAGTTGCATGTAGAGTTGAGTGACCCGGGAGTTCATATTACGGCTTTCTTTCCTCAGTAATTTTACTTCATTGACAATGTTTCCATCCACATCCACCACCAGCTGCAATATGTCAATCTCCCGCTTCTGCTTGGACAGCACATCCTTCAGGTTTTCTATATCCATTCTTGTGACTTCGTCTTTTCTGTTACCAGTAGCCGGTCCATTGGTGTTCACACAGATGGGCCCCGTGATTTTTTGTTCTGGGACCAAGAAGGTGTAACCGCATTTCTTGCCGTCCTCTCCACTGCCCGCTGAGCGGGAGTGTCTCCGTTGGGACGCTCTGCTGAGCTTGGAGCGTCCTCTACAATGTCCGATAGACAACAGGAGGAGCAGCAGTGCACCCAAAGTCCACTTACATAGCTTCATCTTCAAGCAAGTATGAGGGGGCTATTGAACAGAAAGAAGACAAAATGTTTGGTTTCAGATCTCGTTATATTAACCACTGTTCTGGAGGAAAGGACTCGTTTGCACCTGAGCTATAACTAAGACTAGACTGCCTCATCTGATGGCATTTGCTGTGCAATGTGTATGTGGACAAGTGTTTGGAATCTGTTGCAGGGAGTTAGTGTCCGTCAGATGGTGTTTCAAAGAACAGCTTTCTATTTTGAGCAGCAAACCCTAAAAAATTGTTGGTTATATTAGAGAATTTGTAATGAAAGCGCTTTCAGAAGCAGTGTTCTTTTTTACATTGCGCGTTATGTTTTCATTATAAATTTGGCTGCTTAGATCTGTATTCTGTGCAACTAAAAAAGCATGGAGTTATAAAACAGTTTTTGCAGAATATCTTCAAAGAATGAAAGCAAAGAGACAGAAGAGTGGCTGATTTTTTTTATCCAGATTACAAAAATTAAAATGTTCGTATTTTGGATTAAGATGGCCTTTCTGTGCCTTTTTTTAGGTTTACGTATGGGCATATGGATATAATGTATGTACTGCAAGCACAGCTATTCCCCTGTATATACAGGTACATACACTTTTCAAGTTTACTCTATGTAAGCACACATACTTGAAAGACATGAAATACATATTTAACCTGTTTTTGATACTAGTGTTAGATTAGTCTAACGTAGTTGTCTTCAGTATTGATTAAAACCATATTAAACATATTAAAACCATTCAAGTAACCTTAAAACCTTAAAAATGGATAATGTGGCTTGCTCAGTCCTTGCCTACCTACTCAGCTAACTTTTAAGACAAATGTTCTTAGACTGTTGTTAATGGATCTGAAGTAGTGTTTGACCGCTAAGCGCAGTGGTGAGCACCTTCGGAGCGATCCTGCCTGGGAATGTCGCTTAAATGCTCTGTTGGTGTCTAAAACTCACCTTGTTTCGCTGGCAGTTGTGTTATGAGTTCTGCTTCAGGGAGGAAGAAAAGGTATTTGCTCTTAACACATACTAGAAGTTATTGCTTACTTGACATAAATAGCAAGTATACAGAGAAGGTTGAGAAAATGTATTTCTATTTAAATATTTGTCTGTATATTTTATTGCTAGTATGTAATAGCTGTTTTGGTATATGAGGCACTGCTAGTAAAAACCGATAAATAGCGTTTTCAAAAGCAATTTGTTTAGGATTCTTTTTAATATTGGCCTGCTAAAGGTATGCTTTGTATGAAAACATTGAAGCGTTGATTTTGGTGCAACTAGTTGCATAATTTTCTTTGGTTTCAAACATTTTGAATAACACTTGGGCAGTGCTCTGGAAATTCATTACATTATGAATCTTTTTTTTTTTTGCCTGAATCATGGTAAAACATGGGAAATGGGATTGTATGATACTCAGCTTGACAAAGAGGAGCTCAGTTAACTCTCTGGACTTCAATTTCTACATGTCCTCTAAATTATTTTTCAGTATTGTACGTGCAATGTTTTCCCATGCAGAGAAAGCAACTTCATGACACACTAAGGATGAAACTGTAGTGGAAGTTGAGTATTCAACTCTTTCTGCTTCAGTGTGTAACAGCTTCTTAGTATCCCCAAAACAACCTATGTGAATAACCTATGAATTAGTAGGTAGTTATTATTAAAGATCCAGTACCATTGTTGAAATATGG
>VZSV01000179.1:773645-809479 GCA_013398735.1 Nothocercus julius | reverse complement strand
ATACACATCTCATGTGGGTAAGGTTGGTGCTGTTTAAATACATTCTGGAAAATAATTGTGTTCCCCTGTGAGCAGAAGAGTGCTAACAGATGTCATCTGTTCTCTAGATATTCCTCTGTTGCCTCATGTCCAAAAGTATCTGAACTCGGTTCAGTACATAGAAGAGCTACAGAAGTTTGTAGAGGATGACAACTACAAGTAAGTATGAAATGCTGCAACCCACCGTAATTCTTGCGCAGAAGTAGCTTTTGTAACAAGAAAGCCTGAGTTGATGGATCTCAGGTTATTTTAGTAAGTGATTTGGCATTCAGCGAAGCTGAGGGCTGGACGTGTGCGGCAGGAGGCGGCAGGAGAGGCGCTGACGCGGAGCCCTTGCGCGTGAGGCAGGAGTCTGTTCCCTGGCCGAGCCGCTCCAGGCGCTTCTCACCCTTCCTGCCACCACGGTGCTGTTCAATCGGCTGCTTGTGCAGCTGCCTTCCGATGGTGGGAGGGCGGGCACCCTGAAAGAACAGATTATCTTTGTAAAAACAATCATTTATAAGCGGCCCGCGTTTAGTAGCCCTAATTAGAGGTTTACGAGATGGCGGCAAATAGGCACCCTTCAGTTTGTGTCGGAGGGCAGTTAACAAGGGCTCAAGCTGCCGGCTTCTCTTCAAGGCTCAGTCTTCAAGGGCGGTTGGTCCTCTGGCGCAGCACTTGTCCCCCGTGTGTAGGCACTGAGCTTTAGTTTCTTGCTCCAGTGTTCGATAGCCTGCTTTTAAAAGTCCTCTGTGCTTATCTCTGGGAGTCAAGCTGCATGGTTAAGTATTTGAAGCAGAAAATGTTACTTAACTGCGGTGTCTGGTTCTCCATATAGTCTTCATGAATCCCACAAACCGCATCTCCATCTTCGCTAACTGGGAATCAACAGTAGTGGCAGTAGTGTTGCTGAGGAGCCTCCTCACCCTGTGCAACCCCAGTTCTGAGAACTGGGAAGAGGAAACAGTTGCATGTAATGCAGTGGCAGGATTACTGTTAAAGTCTGATTTTACACCTATGAGTAATGCATCTTCCCAGACTGAAATATATGTGGGGACAGTGTATTTGGAAAAAACATTGTTACCAGAGGAGAAGAACTTTTTATCTCGTAAGGTGCTTATGAAAAGGCTGAAGTTGGAAAAACATCACTGTGACTTGAATTCCTGTTTTGTCTTGCTCAAGAATCTTATTCAAGAAAATTAGAATTTAAAACTGCCATGAATTGCACAAAGCTGGGAATGAGAGAGAAGAGCTGTCAGATTTTAAGCTTTTTCCTCTAAAAGTTAAAGAGTGCTTTTCTCCACTTGCTGGTTTCAAAGCTTTTAGTTCTGCAGATTGAGCTAGCAAGACATGCTTGGTCTCCTTTGGAGTTACCTGGTGGGCAGTCTATCCCCTTTGCAACACTAATGGAAGTAGCACTGAAAAGTGCTGAATTATTTTAGAAAAAGCTTAAATCATTGACCCAGTCAGGATGATTATGTGTTTTCCAAAACTCCAAAGAAGGATTTTGTTTTCTTACAATAGTAATGGCAACGGAAGGGTTGCCTGTGCACACATGTGCTTGTGCTTTTATTACCTTGCAGAAAAGTTCAAAGTAAAAACTATAGTGAATAAATGTTTTTGCCAAGCTGGTGGACAGTTTGGGTTTTTATGCTATGGTAGGGGTATCTTCAGAGGTATTTTTTCATCCAAAAGGGGAGGTGGGGAAGTTGGGAATACTATGTATTGAAG
This sequence comes from Nothocercus julius, assembly GCA_013398735.1. Taxonomy (NCBI): domain Eukaryota; kingdom Metazoa; phylum Chordata; class Aves; order Tinamiformes; family Tinamidae; genus Nothocercus; species Nothocercus julius. Next base: position 807,730 of record VZSV01000179.1, on the reverse strand, counting down.
ATAGTAACTGTGCAAGTTTTGTGTTAACTTCATAATGTTTCTTGCAGTTACAGAAACAAGAAACTTTCAATTGTAAATCAAAAAAAAACTTCAAAATTGTGTTCAAAAAATGTACTTTTGTATCCATTTCCTCATGAAGTAATTTTTTACTGCTTCTTTAATGCAGGCTTTCCTTAAAGATAGAACCAGGGACCAGTACCCCACATTCTGCTGCTTCCAGAGAAGATTTAGTAGGTAAATGCTTAGTAACTATGAGAAGACTTCAGCTGGTCAAATACTTTATTTTTGAGTTGTGAACAGAGAAGATGTTTGCTTGAGGATAGTGAAGAGGTGTGAAGTGTAAGCACCGTGTATTGATAATAAGAACTCTAAAGTTGGTCTCTAAGCTCCTTTCAAGGAATTGGATCAGCTTTTTAGGTTCCTGTGTGTGTTGTTGCACTAACTCAGTAGCATCTTTTGGAGTGAAGAGTTACTAAATGCTGCAGGTTGTCTGTCTAGGCAGAACAGCTTCATCTAAACCTCTTCTTGGAATAATATCCTTCCAGAACAGTTTCATCTAAACCTCTTCTCGGAATAATATCCTTCCAAAGATGCACGCTATTTTTGATCGATATCTGAAGTGGTTGAAGATAGGTGTTTCATAATGTGAAGATCAATAGGATGTGTTTACTGTCAATGTGGCTATTGCAGTCATTTTGAGGATGTTTTATCCTGCGCAAAAGGGACCAAATACATTTTTTTCTAAGTATCATTATGCTTATAGCAGGGAGTTTTAAGGCTATATGCTATCTCTTACAATTTGAGTTTAGGAAGTTATTTGTGCAGCTCACCCAGAGTGTTCTTAGAAGTAACTCAGATTTTACTGCTGCATTTTCTTAGAATTGCTTTCTCTTTTGTTTTCAGGCTCTGAAGTCGGAGCATCTCCACAAAGTGGACGGAAAAATGTTGCAGCTGAAGGAGCCTTGTTGCCACCAACACCTCCTTCACCAAGGAATTTGATACCCCATGGGCATAGGAAGTGTCATAGTCTGGGATACAAGTCAGCATTTGATTTACTCTGAAAATCCTAAGTTTTGTGTTGCAAATTATGTATCTTTCAATATAAAAGCATTGCCTGAAAAAAGTAGTATTGTTTATATACAGTATTTCACTTGAAGCCCAATTTATGGGAAGAAATCAAGCTCAGAATATAACGGTAGCTTTCCAAATGAAGACAAGTAGTCAAAATAGTCTGTGTGGCTATTGTGGCGACAAGAATAGGTCACAAAACACAAGATGTTTTGGGTTCCTGTTTCTGGAATGAGCTGTGATTTCCTATAATCTGATTTTTATAAAACTCCTCTTCCTGAAATCTTTCCCATGGATCTCTTCATCGCAGGATTGAAGAAAAAGCTGCCTCCTTCGCATAAGTCATGAGTGCTGATGTGATGTGATTTTACATAAGGAGCAGTTTCTTTGTTTTTATTTTTACTGTTCAGATGATAAAACTATTACTTAATAGCCAAATTGCAGTGTAACTCATTCACAGTAAAACAGTCATTTTACCGGTGTTCTTATAGTGATAGTGGTAGATGTAGGTTATTGCATGAGCTTGTAAAATAATGGCTTTAGTTCCTTTTTCTAACTAGACGTAATTCTAATGTTTTGATCATGAACCCTCTTGTCGCTTTTCCAAAATGCAAGATTGTAGATAGTTTGTAATTCAGCTCTTACCATTTTATGAACAGGAATGAAAGTGCAAAGTTTAATCATGTAAGTGTTAAGAGAAGTATAAGAAACAATCATTTTAAGTTCCCATTTTCTCCTTGCTCCCAGAATGCTGTCCAGTTTTGATATTAACAGCTCACACTGGGAATATGATTTGTACACTATTGCTTATGATGCAAACCATGACTTTGTTTGGGGTTTAGAAAATGCTATATGGTATCTTTTGGGATGTTTAAACAGCAGCTTTTAAAAGGCATCAAAAAATAACACAATTTTATCCTTATTTGTTTCTAGTTTCATACACAAAATGAATACGGCCGAATTTAAAAGTGCAACGTTCCCCAATGCAGGACCAAGGCACCTACTGGATGACAGCGTCATGGAACCTCATGCCCCTTCCAGAGGGCAGGCGGAAAGCTCCACCCTCTCGAGTGGGATTTCGATAGGTAGGAACTGTAAATACAGTTGGGCAGCAAATGAGTTTTAATTGAGATTTTTATACTTGGAGATTACAAACTTGAGAAATGTAGGTATGAAAAGGCAGGGGTGGAGAAGAAAGCCTAGGGCACTTTTGTATTTATTTTTGTTCATTTATTTTGAAAGTTTTTTGATAAATGATCGTTCTTCAACACCTTGCTAGTATTTCTGACATGCCAGCAGCTTGACTGTGATTGTAATTATGCACTACTGCTGCTTTAAAAGACTCAGAGGGCTCAGAGCTGTTTTAAGGGCGCAGAGCTGTTCTAGACCTTTATGATCTTTTCTTACTGAAGGATCTGATACAGTCTGTCTTAAGCTCATTGTTTGACTTCTGATTTTTGTAAGAAGAGTTTGTAGGAGGATTGTATACAGTACTGTGTCTTTGTGATGCTCTCTGTAAATCATGAGGGCTTGTCAATTTGTGTGTTTGTCAGCCTTGTGCCAGAGTTTGCCTTTTCTTAACTATTTGTTAACAGCACATTAACTTACTTCAGTGAAGCAATTTACAGGCATGTTAACGAAGGCATGTTATCTTTTTGTTTTCCAGTAGTGGACACACTAGGTTCAGATGCATATGGCCGCTTCCATTTGCATTTCTCCAGTTAGTTCTGTGGCCAATGCTTTTAATCTGATAGAGATGAGTTACAGCATCACTAAACTTGAGATTGATGGCTGGATGAAATTATCTTCTGTATATTAGCATGCTAAAACAGAGTGGTTAGTTTAGCTGCCTGCTTCTGTTTGCAAACAGTAAGGGTGTATAGGAGTGGTGGACATATTATGGTACTAAATGTGATCCGTAGTAGTTTTTTTTAATGACAGTATAATTGATCTTTCAAATATTAAGAATGCACTAATTTTTGCATTGAATAATCCCTAAAGCAGCACCAGTGCAGAAACTCTCCAGGATATGGGATAAATTGAAAAAAGGCCCCTGTAACAAGACAACCATAGTCAAATATCTTTGTCAGATGCTCCTCTTAATTTCAAGGACCTGAGGCTGCCTGTAGGTTTTCCACTCATTTTGCAACCTAGTATGTTGCATCCAGTATGCTGGGCAGATTGTTTTGCTGAAGAGCTTTCCCTAAGATTTCAATCTAATACCTATAAAGTATTGTACATGTAGAAGTATGACCGCACACACTCAGCCTGGTATCAAAAAGGAAGTTTTAGATTTTTTTTTTTTTTTTAGTAAAGGAAACACATTTGGGAAACACATTGTTCTCAACCATTTTGGCTGCAGATTCAATTCTGACTTTAGAGTGTTTTCTTTTTCAGACTATTCCTTTAACCTTCAACAAGATGGATGAAGGTTTTGAAAAACGAAGGCCCTTGAGCATTTGCTTGAGTCTTTAATAGAATCAGAAAAAATAATGCTGTAGATGCAAAGAAAGGTATTTTATATCCAAATGAATTAATTGAAGTCCCTTTAAGAGCAGTACCTTTTTAAATCTAAATGGCATAAAATACTTACAAGAAAATCAGCATTTCAATGAATTACTCTATTAAGTCACCATCTCGGAGTACGTGAATTCTACAAAGGATTATATTTCTCTTTTAGCAAGTGAAGTAAAGGTGTAGTGTGTACATGTGCTTACAGGTTTTTGGCAGCCTCTGCAGTGGGGCAGAGCTCCGCACAGCCGACACTTGTTTGATTCCTTGCCCTGTACAGCAGGGCTCGGGTGTTGAGGACCCCGAGTTGTCAGCCGTCTGCTTGGGAAGATCAAAGGGGTGGCAGGGTTGCAGGCAAAGGGAGGGCTTTTTAAATCCTGTTTAAATGTATCCATAAGTGCTTGCTATTTAACTTTCTTGCTATTTGCAAACTCCTTATTCGTGGCAGACTAAATTCAAGAAGCGTTTAATACTTTAGGTGGTAAAATGCATATGAAAATGGATAGATTTGAGGCAAAAAGAGGGCTATACACAGGGGCTTTAGGATTCTCTTCCTTTCTCAATCTTTATTAGCCCCTTTGTTAAAGGGCCTGTTCTGATGTGTGATCTGGACAGCTATTTTGAGCCCTTGTTTCTGTCCCATCTTTACCCAGTTATGCACTTCTGGTTTATGCAACTCCTTACCTGTCAATGCTGTTCATGTGTGTTGATTCTCGGGCAGCTTATTCGTTGAGCCGTTTGCCGGTCTTTACCCCACATTTTTTTGGCTAGCAAGCCAAACTTGAGCGTATTGAAATTTTATTGCACAGTAGCTAAGTGGTGCTGCGGTAATTAAAATGTCTGCGGGGATATTTTGATAGAATAGTGGACTCAACAAGGCAGAATGTATCTTGTAGGAGATGGGCTCCATCTCCCTGGCCTCAGGAGGGCTGTGCTGTATCAGGAGGGCTGGATGATCTGGCCTACTGACCAGTTTTGGGGTTTTCACGTTAGAATTCTAAGTTGTACTGGGTCGGTGACCAGGTGGTGACTAGTGCTCTGAAAACACTGTATAGCTGGAGCCAAAAGAGGTCGGTTGCACAGGGGGGAAAGAATTTTTGGTCTGAATAGTTTTAAAACATTTTGGGGTTGGTTTGTTTATATTAACACCTGTTGAACTTTGGGGACTAGCGTGCGGATGAAGGAAGCCTGTGTTAGGCGTTCCACATCCCCGAGCTGTCAGCAGCGGGTGGATGCTGTGCCTGGAGCCGGGAAGTGAGCGTGCCGGGTTGGGGACGTTCCCGTCTCACCCTCCCGCCAGCCTGCGCTCACCCCCTGCGGGTCACTGCGGCCAAGGCTTCTGCCTGCGCTCAGCTACAAATGCCACGTGCAGCTGCAGTCTCTGTTCAGCCATGGGACCATAAATCTGCTTTTAAAAAAGCCTGGAAAGTCTCAAAAGATCTGCACCATAATTTGTGAAAACCACTTGTGTCAACTGACCCCGTTTCTATGACAGGAAAAAGCCTTTATGTTAGATAGTAGTAGAGAACAACACAATTCCAGTTTCTCTTAAGGCCATACAAGTGATACTTAATTTTATTTCTGTAAAGAAAACCAAGAAGACTGTCTTGTGCCAAGTGGTTTCTAATGAAAAACTGAGAGTTTTATAAAACATGACTTAATTGAAAAGATTTAAATTACCTAGGATGTGTTATTAAGTTTAACCTGAAGACCTGCTTGAGGTTGTCAAGGGAAAAAACAAATATTGAGTACATACTTGAGAAGAATTTAAGAAGGTGATATAATTTTTAAGTACTGAATGAGTGAAATATTTCCAGTTGAGGTGGTGGTCAAATAGTGTACTTAATGTTTAAGCAGAAATTGGCTAGGCACCTAACTTCTGCTAAGTTAAAAACAAGTTTCTTTCACTTTTGTTTTGGAGGGAGGGATGCAACATGTAATTTCTGCCTTTTTTAGGAAAAGTATTTTTGTCTGTGCATCAGAGCTTTTGTTGTGGAAGTCTTCTGGAAATGTTTAGAACCTTAAAAATCCTGTAATGTTACTTATAGATATTAAAGAAATATTGGAGACTTCAAACACTAGAAATCAATTGTTTCCACAATTTTGTTACAGATTTTGAAAAACGATAGGTTTTGAAACATCCAGCTGTGATCTGGATAGGAGTAACCTCCTATTTTTCTATACTAACATTTTGTATTTTAGCTTTATTTTTTTGCACACTGGGAATTAACAGTGCTGTGACAAAAATTATTGTCCTTTTACAAGTGGAAGTGGTTAAAAGTATTATGAAGTTCATTTCAACATTTTTTTTAATTGAGAGTATACTTTGTACACATATGCCTAGAATTGTTCCAGTTAAAAACAAAGCATTTGTAAGTTAGAGGAACTTTGAAAAAAGGCAGGTATATTTAAAATACATGTGTGTGTGTGTGTGTGTATGTGTGTATATATTGTTCATATTTAAATGCTCATTTTCAGACTGAAGATATTTACTGTAACTGTAAATGTAATTTGTTATTTACCGAGCTGACACTTTATTTAGTGGTTAACAAATTACTTGCACTTGTATTGAATGATTTCATGAAGTATGGAAGGAGCAGAAGCTCTTGTGAACTGATGTAATAAATGCAAATCAAATTATTGAAGATACTAAAATTTTAGGGAAGTATTTATTACACTTTTAATCTTAATATTCTGAAAGGCAGCTGACGTAATAGAACTAATTAGTTTGATCGTGAAATAAAGTATCGTCCATTCTGATCTTTAAGGTAGCAGTGATGGTTCGGAACTTAGTGAAGAAACATCCTGGCCAGCATTTGAAAGGTAAGAAAAGCTGCCACCCAAAGCAGGCTCTTCATTATCTAACACTTTTTTTTTTTCCTTCCCCCTCCCCCCCCTTTTTTTAATGTTGGAATTAGGAATTAGCTTAGAATTTCTCCATCTTTGAGAAATGATGCTTTATTTTAGTGATCTGTGATCTTCTGTGTGTAAGATTTTGAGAGCCAATATTCATTAAACCATAGCAAAATCACATAGTAAGTTCTGGTTCCTGAGAAGGAGGTGTTCTGCTCACTAGTAGTTAGCAGGGCATTCCTACTTGGATGCTTGTTTGTAGCTCAAATTCTAAGCAGACAAGCTGGAATATCACTGAACCCCAGTCTGTTCTTATATATTTGCATATCTACTATGCACATGACTTATGTTTTCCATTTTTACTGCCCCTGAGACATTACCGCCACCCTTGCTCCCTTCATTCTTGTCACTGAGATCACCACCCATTATATTTTAATCGTATCAATATGAAATGTCCTTAAGGTTCTGTTGGGGAAGAAGCAAGAGCATTTCATGGGAGCAGAGAAAGAAAATAGGGTGAGAAAGGAAATTCATAACTTGTGTGTGTCATCTTTGATGCAACTTACAGTATTAGAAAGGGTTTCTTCTTATTCTTCTTCCTTTATTGCATTACAGCGTTAGTCTAGCCCAGGTTATTTCCTGGATCTGCAAAAGTTCTACAGGAAAGCCTTAGACAAAGTAGTGAGCTGAAGGCTTCCATACCTCAAGAAGCATGGGAAACTTAAGTTGTAGTAAACTTCAGGCTTAAGCTCTTGTTTTTGGAGAGTAATAATGTTCTCCAGAACTGTTTGGATGGACTCCTGAAATACAGCAGGGATTTTTTTCATCTGTCGTATAATGAGAACTGGCTGGCCTAGACTACCCATGAGCTGGAAGGTTTGGTTGATGCTGAGCATGAGTCTTAAGTTTCCTCCTCCTCTAAATTCCCCCGTCCTTCAGTATTTTCCTCTTTCCTGAGAGCCCCCTGGGAACTCCATTTGGGGTTGCCTGTTTCTGAGGACAGGCTCTCCTGTCAGCCTTCTAGGAGAGGAGTTGACTTCTTCTGGAGCATTCAAAGCATCCTGTGTGAAATTCCTGCAGACACACAACACCTGTCTATCCTTCGTATATAACAAGGAAATAGGTTTTGGATTGTAATAGGTAATACTCTGCAATGTGTATGTTAAGATAGGGAGAGAGCATCCCTAGTTTTGATCCTTACAATGGGCTCCTGTTGTAATCCAAGGAAAGGAAAAGCATTAGTGGGCTGACAGCAGTTAAAGCAAAAGTGGGAATATATCCAGTTGTCTTAGTGAGTGCTTCCTATATCATGTGAGTGGGAAGATGATGTTGCCCAGTGATTTGGCAACAGGTTTTTTTGTGTAGGAGGGCTAAATCAATGCAAGAGCCTAACAGGAAGAATGAGATGCACTTTGTTACCTGGGAAATCTGTGTGTGTGGAATATCAAATATTCCTCATTTTCCAAGCCCTCCTGTTGTTTGTAACTGGTAAGTGCAGAAAGAATGAGACTTGGAGTCACTGATGATTTTTTAAGAGCAAAGGAAACTTAGTCTGAAACTGGAGAAAGAAAACTTTCAGGGCTGGCAGTCCCTTTAGGCTGATCAAAAATAGTCATAAGAGACTTAGAACTTAAGTCCTTGCGGTTGTATCCTGTGAGGGTAATACAGTAGGTGACACTTCAGTCCCACTGGTTGCCATCCTGAGTGTCTCTGAGTAGATTGACTTCAAATAGCTCAAATCCAGAGCCATACTCTCCTTGTTATACAAAAACAAGCTTAAAGGTAAGAAATAAATGTATTTTCTCTGCGTGCAAAATATATTACAAACAGATATACTGCTTGTATTGTAGTTTGGTTTTCTTATTGCTTTGTCTAAATCTTGAATGTATTAAAATATTTCAAAGATCTCTATTATCGTGGAAGTTGGGTTTATTCTGGAAAAGAGTAGTAGGTGGTAATTCATACATAGCATGTTGCTAATTCTCTGTTCAGCAAAGGAAGTAGTTTCACCTGGTAAGAAATGAAAGTTGTGCCTTTTGTTTGATGCTGTGATATTTGTGTATATATTTGTATTTCTATTGACTTAAATGGAATTCTGTCAACTGGGGATCTGGTCTGGAAAAACAGCTTTGAATGAAGCAAAGTAGAATCCAAGCCCTGGATACGGATAAACATCTATTAAGGGCCTGAGATGTGAGATGCGGTTTAGAGCCTGCATACGTTGGAGATTTGAGGTGTTGCTGCGTGTACCTCGGTGTTCTTGACACTGTGGTGTTTTAAGCAGTGTCAGTCAATGCCAAGGTATTGATCTGCTGGCTCCCTTCCAACAGTATGACGGGCTTTCTCGAGTGAAATGGTCATATTTTTTCCTGTAACGTGTATGATGTAACTAGCTGCTGTATCATAGCAGACAGTCCTGCTTTTCGTTGCGTTGTTGGCGTTACCGACGGATTTGGAGATGTAAAGCCAAAGTGTAAAGTTGCTTAGCCCTTTTCTTTAGTTCCGTCCAGCCCCACAATCTGTGCCTACCCACAGAATGTGCAACCAATGTCTTTAGTCAGCAAAGCTTTTTCTCATATTGCCCCTTTTTTATATTTTGATTTAATCTAAGCAAATGCTGACTTTGTTCTTAGAATGCACTAATCTTTCATGCCAATAAAGCACCTCACTATTAGGAGTCCTGATAAAGAGCTCAGATAAAAGCTCTCTACCTCTTCGTGCATTTTTCTGAGTAAAGTTATCCTCTGTAAGAAGTGGCTCAACACCAAAGTTGTTACTGTGTTGTAGGAATCGTGCTATTTGTGTGAATAAAAGTATATGTAATACGTACAATTTATAATGGAATCCAACAGGAACAGGTTGTACCATTCCCTCGGTCCGGGGACAAGAGTGGCACGAAATGGCTATCGCAGCCACATGAAGGCCAGCAGGTACAAGCTCCCCTGCAGACAGAGGTCACAAACCTTCCCTCTGGTGTTGGTGATCTGGTTTAATAGTGTTGGTGTCTTTTGGTGTTACCTTTCTAACTTGCGTGACAAAATAAGGGCAGAGACCTTTCTTAAAACTGAGCTTTCCTCTTCTATGACTTAAATGCCAGATGGGCTCGTTCTGGTGTGCAAATCCAAATTCTGAACCATTGCACCTTCCAGTCAAGATGTTTTCCCACGGACGGCTCCTCCGCTGGGTGTCACTGGGTGGTGGATGGCACTTGAGATCTCTTCCTTGCTAACAGTTTTTAATTAACTGGTGCTTAATCTGTGACTTAATCTGTGAAGAGTCGTGCGTTAAAACAGGCTCCAGCTCAGCGAAGAGGGCGTTTCTTGCTAAATTTCTGTTTACACTCGTGCTAGGGCAGGTAAAAGGCAAACCATGGTTTGTTTCCAGCGACATTTGAGACACAGTTTAACTTTTCTAGCAAACTGCTGGGTCCAGCAGTTTAGATGCATCTTCTGACTGGCATTTACTGAAATTGCTCCTGTGGTAAATTTCTTTTCTAACTGAAAATGTTATTTAAGCTGGTCAGTGTCATAAGTTCAGTAAAACCAAGTTTTCATTTCAGTTTTGGGCCTTTGCTCTTTGACCCTATGCAGGGTGGAGGATTAGTAGAGCACCAGATGTATTAAAGCACTTAAAAGCTGTGGTTCAGGTTTCTCTCCTTTATCACTGCTCCTGCCACTGTACTCGCTTTCTGATATTTTTAAATTGTGCATGTGTAATTGAGCTTTTGCTTCTTCTTTGGTGTGTTTGAGTCCAATATTTCTAACAAAAACCACTGGCTTTCCTCTTGAGCTCAAGGAGAGGCTTTAACACATGCAAAATATTATGAATATACTACGAATGTTTGCCCATTAGAATTAATTGTTCTTGAATTTTAGTTGTCTTGAATGTTAATTTTTTTTAGTTATAGATTACCTGCTTGGCTAATTAATTTTATGATCACTTCTGCTTGTGATTGTAAATTCCACAACAGCAATCGTTTTAACAGCCAAAGTTTTTTTCCACCATTTAGTCCATTAAATAAAAAGCTGGCACTTCTAAATTAAAATACAGATGTTTGCATTAGCTTGAAGTAATGATTGGAGAAGTACTTCAGGAAAAATTTGTTTTCACACTATTTTTTTGCATGCTCCTTTCAGCTCTCTAGAATCTGAAGATTTGGCTGTTCATTTGTATCCAGGAGCAGTTACTATTCAAGGTGTCCTCAGGAGGAAAACTTTGTTGAAAGAAGGCAAAAAACCTACTGTAAGATTTCTGAATTTATTTTCTCATCTTTCTTTGCCCAGCTATGAAGCAAAAATGGCCCTGGTACAACCTAGCTGAGTGTCTTGACCTCCTTTGCTTTACTGATTAAGGCTGAGGAGCACTGCCACCGTTTGCATTCCTTTATTTGGTGGGTTTATTCAGATTGTAAGGCTCTGTAGAAAGAGAAAGCGAAGTGCAGTGTGGTGTAAGGCTGCATACACCTATAGATAACTTTACAACAAAGAAGGAGCGCATTTTATCTTCCTGAATGGCAGGTGGGTCATGGCAATTTATTAACAGGCGGTAACCCTGAGTAGTTGCCTTGCAAATGTTTTTGATATTAATAGTAAATCATATGGCAGTGCATATAATAAAGCAAAGATAGGTGCGTTCGTTTTAGCTTGATGAATTGTACCATAAGGAGTGCAAAAAGTAAAAGACAAGATACAGAAAAAACAATCTTAAATTAGTGAGGGAAAGCACATTTTATTTTTGCTTTTCTATTTTCTTAGTGGATTTATGGGCCTATATGAATCTAACTAGAAACAGCAGAAGTGATGGAAAGAATGATGACTTGGCTTGACAGTGCTGTCATTTTATTGCAGATTGATGTCTAATATTTGATAGCTCCATAATACAAAGCGTGTATATATATATATAAAATATATGTATATATATATTTTTTTCCTCTAGGTCTCATCTTGGACAAAATACTGGGCAGCACTGTGTGGAACTCAACTCTTCTACTATGCTGCAAAGTCTCTGAAGGCTACAGAAAGAAAACATGTATGTAAATAGGCATCTGCCAAAATTAAATATGCTTCCCTGATGTAAACAGAGTAGTTTAGGACTTGCTTGATTTCTAGTCAGTGCTACCTGCCTTCCAGTCACTCTGTCACTTCGTGTGGAGATGGCTTAATGGAAATACCATGTGCTCCTACATGCTCCTCCAGGAACATCTGCTTTGCATGTGCCATAGATCTCTCCAAAACTGTTCGTCTGGAGAGAGGGAGTTATACTTGTGTCTGCCTGCTTGTCCAAGGTAGAAGTTGCATCTTTTGAGGCTCCCCAAGCGTTGCAGTTTTTTGTTCTCGCTTGAGATCTAAACAAGCACTGATATGGAAAGCTGAGAAGTCACTACGTATAAAATTAAATATATCCTGATCTTATCTGTGGCAAAATCATACTCCTCTCTGCTTTTTCTGTCTCATCCTGTAGCCTGTTAACTACTACTCACTACAAAACACTTTGTATGTTACACAGAGCCAGCTCATCACATGGTGTTGGCTTTCTTCTCGTTCACTGCAACTTTATTTGAAAGAGCTAAAAATACTCTGCTTGTGTGGGAAAGTATTAAAAGGATTTTTTCTAGATGTTCTAGGGATGTTTTGCTGTGCATAGTTCACTTTTCACTGATTAGTTATAAAGGAATAGTATGTGCCACAGACTAGCTCTGCTAGAAAACTGGGTGTGTTTCGAGAGGGGTCTTTTTCTGAGTTCATATTCTACTGTAACCATTAATTCCAGGCAGTTGCACTGGCCAGTGTTTCAGTTTAATTTATGACAACTGTCACTGAAGAACATTTGCTTTACATAAAGTTACATAATTTTAGAAACTGAGATGTGCTCTGGAATCCTAGAAAGGGGACTATCTTATTTCTTTTTGGCACAAAATACTGTTTCCCGATTCCTAGCGTTTCTGTATGCAGAGGGCAGAGCTTGGGATTTCTGATTTAGTAGACTTCTGGATATTTAAATTTCCTATGCTTGAAGTCTGTGTGTACTGTTACCTTAATTTACAAAATTTGAGCAACTTCCATTTTCTGTGGAAGTAGTTAATTAGGAAACAATATTCTTTTACTCAGTCATTTGAAAAATACCTAGTTATTTGTAGGAAGGCTTGCCTAGTTTCTTTACCACATCCATCTGCTTCACGATTGCTGGCTTTGATTGCTTAGGTGAAAGCTAAACTGATCCTATTGAATTCGTTCTGTCAGTTAAGAATGACTGTCCTGGTCCAGGCTTCCTGTCTCCAGGGTGTCTAGAAAAGAGTATGTGTTTGTACTCATTTGCCTCTGGTATCAGTGAAAAACTTACGGAAGGACCTCCTGAAAAGAAAAGGTATTTGGAAAGAGCAGACTCGTAAGCTGTTATGAGCAGAAATGTTGAAAATGCGAACTGTTAAAGTAAATTAAAAGACACAACCCAAAGAAAACCTAAACTGACATTATGTCACCGACGGTTGCTTGTTTTCTCTGGAAACTCTGAGAAATGGAAAAGATTTTTTTTTTTTTTTTCCTAATGTCAGGCATTATGCTCCTGTTGCTGATGTGATGCCTTTAGGCTTTATGCCAAAACTGTATTTGTTTTCTCTAAAGAACAGAATATGCATTCTGTAAATGTCTTTTGTTCATTGTTTCTTCTGTGTGGGTATGGAATGATGGAAGATTTTTAGCAAACTTGAACTTACTCAATCAGAAGCCTTTTCAGTGCCGCAGAGGAATATCCCTGTGCACCGGGACTGGGGCCGTGGTTGTGGGCAGCCTTTTCTAGGCAACCCTGCTGGAGCCAAGGAGGTTGAACCAGACGGATCCCCAGAGGTCCATTCCAACCTCTCCAGTTCTGTGATTGGGTTAGACTAAAACGTCCGTCTAACATACAGGGAGAATGAGGGGGAATGCATGGCTGGTAATTTTATCCTTTGGGAATTAAGTATATGACATTTTTATATGGTGCGTTTGCTTAGCCATTTCCTTCCGAGTAACAGTTTTAATCAGTTAAGTGGTTTTACTCTTTCTTTAGGAAAAGTAAAAATAAATATAAAAATTCAGCTCTGGTATCTGATCAGCTTGAGACTCTGTTAGTACAAAAGCCTTAGCTTTGGTCTCGACAGTGGAGTCGTATCCATTTAGAAGGCTCTTTCTGAAATCATTTTCTGAATTTGAAATATCATTTTGATTAACTTTTCTTATCCCCCAGTTCACTGTGATTCGTTGAAATATCTACAGCGAAGCTGCTGGTGAACTGAGACAAGTTCTTAGCAAGCTAAACATCTCAAAGAATTTCTTGCAGCTTTATGCTCTCCTGTTTATTTGTTCAAGGATATGCCAGCAGATTAATAACTAAGTTTACACTAGGAGACCTTAAAAATCCGTAATGTGGGTAGGCTGCTTATGGGGGGTGATTGCTGAGCTGAGCTGGAGCAGTTATGTTCCCAGGAGAGAGAGAATAAACAACCATGTTAGAGAGCAATGCCTGTGAAAGCAACTTGCTTTAGCAATTGTTGCTGGAGAACCGGACTGATTTTTTTGACTGTTTTTAGTTATTTAAGGGAGGAAACCTTTTTTCTGCTTCTGTATACAACGAATGGTATGAAGCCCAGGCCTCAATTTGGTTTCCCAAATGTAGTAATGATTAAAAGACAATCCCAAATGTAGCTGTCAGTAATTGTGTTATTTTAATCCAGTCAGTAGCTCCTTGCGAGTAGATGTATTTGCTCGAAAGGTTGTTCTCACCCAGAGTGTAGGCTTTATGCTGGAATTTAAGGTCGAAGCTAGAGAGATCAAGATTAGGGAAATAGGACGAGACTTGAGTTTATTAAACAACCTTAATACTATAGGTGATCAATAACTTTTAGTTAGCCCTTGTAGCACTTCTTAGACTTTCACTGGCAGTTTAGATTTCCCGCCGTGTCACTGCAGGGTTATTGTGCAAAGCCCTATTTTCTGTTCTGGAGCTTATGATGATGGTTTGTCAAGACTCTTGGCTTCAGTCGTTACTTAGTTGTAATTTCAGTAGGAAATTTTAACGGAGGGAGAAAAAACCATCAGTGGGCAGCAGTTCCATGGGGTTTCCTCTATCCAAAATATCCCCGGCATCTTCCGTGGCCATGCAGAGATCTCCGTGCAATTTCTTTTCTCAAGACTTTAGTGACAAGGAGAAGACTGCTGGAAACAACAAACTCAGCCTGTGTTATATAAAATTTTCTGGCTAGAGCTCTCGTGGTAAATAACTGCCTTGATTGTAGGCATGCGTTTGGCTGTTCTGCTGCTATTGCTGCAGGCCGTGGAGACGGAGCACTTGGAATGTGCAGACACTGGAAGCTCTTCCAAGCTGTAGTAGCCAACCCCTTTGGAAAATTACCTCATAAAGATCCCAGTGAAATCCAACAAAAAGGACAAGAAACTGAGTCCCTTTTAGACGACAGCAGGCCAGTTCTCGCCATGCTTGTGGTAAAAGAAAAAGGAGCACTTCCAGTGGGTGTTCTGGGCATGATCCTAATCCAAAGGAAGAGGATGCTGTAGATTCCTGGGTGAGACGAATTCTGGTAGCACTGGGTCAACTTCAGGGTAGGTTGGTTGGTTGTTCTTGCGTAGCACTCGTCAGGTAAGACTATTGTATGGAATGGGCTTTGCATGCTAAGTCGTGCATGGTAAGTAGGTTTCAGTTATTAACGTGGTAATGAAAAATTATCTATAATGAGTACGTGAATCCAGAGAAATGAGGTACGGCAGAATCTCTGAAAAATGTTTTGAGGTCACTTAAGGTTTCCTCTCGTGCTTAATTGGTGCCTGCAATAGGCCTCCATAATAAAAATGTAAAGCAGTTCACCTTTAGAAAAAGTTATTAGTGAAAATAGCCATATTTAAATTTAGCCTTAGAGAACAGCATTTTCCTTGAAAAAGGAGAATACATGAATAAAAGGCTGTTGTGGGGACTGGGATGGAAAAATTTTGTGGCAGTGTAGCATATTCAGGAGATTATTCCATGTTCTTAGGTATTTCAGAAAGCCTTTACTCAGGAGGCCCCTTCTCCATTCCAAGCCTTTCTTCTATGTGTTGTGTCCAGAACTGTATCCATTTATTGGAGCTATAGGGACCTTGGTAGCCCTTGCTCAGGCCTTGGGCTGGCACACACTGCTCGAGGAGGTGCGTTCAGCCACCGAGAGAAGGATTTAGTGTTAGAAAGCTCCAAAATCCTGATGGGAGATGAGGAAATTTGTAGATGCCAAGAGGTTGGAGCGGGAAGTCTGTTCACAAATTAATTCAGAGTTCTTGATTCACAGATTTATGTGTAAATGCTTTTAAGCTCTGAACAACAACAACAAAAAGCTAGTTATGTGAAGCCTTTCACCAGAGCTGTGCAGTGTTCTATGTGTATACCAGGAGAGTGGCATTCCAGTGGCCTGTAAGAGAAAGCAAAGAGGAACCAGAAACTCTGAACGACAATGAAGCTTTCATTGCTCCCGCGCAAGCAAAGCAGACCTACAGTTAGTGCAGCTCTGCGTCAGCCATGAGTGACCTGCCCTGCAGGACCACGTGCACGTGGGATGCGGCACGGGGGGACCGCATACACGGTTAACATCTGTTTAAAAAATACATATATATATTATTTTTTATATAATATATATGTATATATATACACACACACGCACACCCCTATTCACGCTCCTGTAAGGCACTTCGAAGTTTTCATTTTTCTGATTACTTTTAAATATGTTGTCTTAATTTTGAAGGTGGTGTTGAGAGACCATAACAAGCCCTTCATATGTAATTCCACTCCAAAAAAAAAAAAAAAAACCCTCATGAGCAATCTCCTTTTTTTTTAATTCCCTTTTTAGTGCTCCTTTCAGGTAGAGCTTGCTTACATATTTAATTGCTCACTGCAAGGCACTGATAAGTGATTCTTCAAAGAAATTCTGGTTTCTGTTTGGAAAGAACTAATATTTGGGAAGAATTCATATTATTCAGGCCTCACTTTCTTTATGTAATGAAATATTGTCTGATGCAGCTTTGTAGTTTATTTCTTTAAAAGTGTTGTTTTCTTCTGAGGTGCCTCCCAGAGAGAGCAGAATGACTTCAAATCACATATGCTCAAGTTTGACAGGTTTTATGAGGAAAGGCCTTTTTCACAGTTTTATCCACAGCGCTACCAAAAGCAGCCATGCATTTCCAAGGTCGACAGGCAGGTCTTCACTAAGAACAGACGTCCTCAATTTCACACTGAAGTTATCTGTACAAACATCCATTCAGAGTCTCCACGTTTAGTGTTTCCACTGAGGCTCTGAAAATCTGATGTAAATGTGCTGGTGGGAACTCAGAATGGGGTGTTTCCTGCGAGCGTAACTGCACGACGCACAGGGGGAGGCATGCAACTGCTGTGTCTACAGAGTTAAAAGGTTGGAGAAATGGGACTGATACATTATTTTGAACATGGTTAAGATGGGTTGTTTTTCAAGTGTTGGCTCAAATTTTGTTCATTTAAAGTTTTTCTGAGCTTTAAAAGGTAGCCTCTTATACAACTCCAGCTCAACTTTTTTAGATATTTAAAATCTCTAGTTAATGTTATGGTTTAGATTGGCATAACTGACAAGAAATTTGCAATGGAATTTTTTTAATGAAATACTTAGTGTCTTGTAGAGAGTATTTGTTATAAACTCATATTTCGCTCTTGATAGCCTCAAACTAATTGGCAAGAACGGTACCTCTTGCTGGTGCTCCCTTATTAGACTTGTAACAATAAAGCAGTGTTATTTTTAAAGGAATAGAGAGATGTTTAGCTTTAGAGCTTCTAAAATATAACTGTAATTAAAAAGAGGTTACTATTAGATTGTTGTTAAAGAGTAAGATTTCAAAAAAGCAGGAAAACACATTTGATAGAGCAGGATGTGCCAAGTTGGTCCTTCTGGGCTCGGAAGTGGATTAAAGCCCTGCAGAAGGCAGGAGTGCTCAGTTTGAATGAAAAGCCCACGAGCCATAAAGGTGGTGGGAAGAGGAGATTTGGCAACTAAAGACCCGAGAGAGAGAACTAGGTAATGAAGAGATGACAAGACTGAGCAAGTAGTGAGAGGTGGGTTGTGCCAGACTGCTAATAGATGAGAGTCTAGGGAGAGGGAAGCTGGTGGGTTGGAAATGAGTTGGATTTAATGAGCAAGTAGCCTGGAACTCAGTTGCAACGCCTGAGAAGCAGAAAATAATACTGACCAGGTACATAAAAAGGAGCTGCTGAGAGAAACTAGTGAAGGGAAGACAGGTACTGAGCCTGGAAGAAGTGGCAAAAGTTCTGTTTCAAAGAGCGAGTAATACCTGGAGCAGGAAGAAACCTTGATTTTTAATATCCTGTCAATAAATGAACAGGTAACTTTTTGCAAACATGCTTATAAAATATTCCCCTTAAATGATTTATTTGTCAAGGTGTAATGTTTAATTACACAGTTTCGTTGTCCCCAGGACTCATGCTGTGTGTAATTACAGACTATTATAATCAGTAGACATGCTGACTTTGAGCAATTATTGCACAGGTTTAGTTCTTCTGTTTAACAGTTGAAAGATCAGTTTTTTAATGTTTGGTCAGCTGCTTTGGATTTTTTACGCTGATGGCTGCATGCGTGCAATAATATGGTGAGGAGATGTTTGTCACCACATGGTTTGGATTGTGACGCTCCTGTTTATTTGTTCAGAATTTCATTCATTGTGGAAAAATCTGTTTTCACTAATTCCATATTAAAATCCTAGCCTGCATTAGTTTTATGAAGTGCTATGCTCCCATTAAATTTAGTAATGTTATTCTGCGTCTATAACGGCGACATTGAGAGGAGTCACCTTTTTGAATACTTCTGTGCAGTGGCGTGAGTCAGGCTGAAGCTTTTGACTTTTGGTTTGTCTCTGCTTGTGTTTTCAGTTTAAATCCACACCGAGTAAGAACGTGTCCGTAGTGGGCTGGATGGTGATGATGGCAGATGACCCTGAGCATCCAGATCTCTTTTTGTTGACAGATTCTGAGAAGGGTAAGTACCACCAACATCCAGAGCAAGCACTTATCCTGCCGGGTGTTCGAAAGCAACTATAATAAAATTTGGAAGGGATATTACCTTTTACTACTTCAACTGCTTTCCAACATGTCATGTTTACCTCTAGTATGTTATGGGAACAATTACCCATAGAGATTCCTTAAAGAGACTTCCTTTCTGCCTCTAACAGTTCTACTTACATATTTTTAAGTATTCATCTGCACTTTTTAGACTATTTTGACTATTCAGAGACATTTTGATATGCATGAAGATAAGTGACAATAAAAAGTTAAGTTCTGTACAAGACTAGGTGCTTGACCAGTCCCCACCCCCCTCCAAATAAAAGCAAAGTCCAGAGTAAAATGTCTATTTAAATGTAGCACTCTTTCCATGAAATACAGTGCAACTTGACTATTTTGCAGAGAAACCAAATGATGAAAAAGAACTGAAAAGAAAAGAAAAAAAAAATTACTTTATTCCAACATAGAGCTCTGGTTTCTGTTTAAACTATGAGCAAAGAAGTTTTTATTTTTCCATAGCACTTTAAGCAGAAAGACCATCAAAAGCAGCTGCGCGGGAGTAGCTTAACATTATTCATTGCTTTGGTCACTTCCACACGCCAATATATTTAAATTTCATTTGTTGCAGAGTGTCTATCCTGTGGAATTGATAGATAAGTTACAAGTTGTATAAATTATGAGTGCTGATCTGCCTAACTTCAGCAACAGCAATATGAAACACTTCTGAAATAATTGGCCTCTTTGGGTCCAAGCATGCAATCTAGTGCTGTATGATACTGGATACTGAAAATACTGGCCTGAAATATGTCAGCATATTCAGAACTAATTTTCAATTATTTTCAAAGGTAGTTTTTTAGAATGCATTTCATGAAATTATATATAAAAGAAATTGGAATAATGGTATTGAACTACACCATATTTTAGTCATATGGTTCTGAGAAATGTTTTCTTCTGTTTGACTGTGGTCTAAGTTGAAATCCAGAATGTCTGGGAGCAAGACGATCCTTCACGAGCTGAGGCTTCTCGTGCACTGGCTCAAACATTTTAAGTTGCTCCTGTGCCAGTCCAAGTGTATTGTTACAGGAACTTTTTGCTATTAAATACTTTGGTAGCATATCAGTTTATGTTTATTTGCATATAGGTAGAATTTAAGTATAGTAGCATTTGTATTTCTTCTTCACTTTTTTCCTACCTCTCTCTCTCAGGAAATTCATACAAGTTTCAAGCTGGAAACAGAATGAATGCAATGCTCTGGTTTAAACACCTGAGTGCTGCCTGCCAAAGCAACAGACAACAGGTGAGCGCAAAGCGTTGCAAAAAAGTCAGCATTGCCAGATCTTCAAGATGATTGAACTATAACGAGTTGCTTTTAGGAAGAGCAGAGTGCTTTGACCAGCCTGTATGCTGATTTCATGTGCTCATTGATTTGTCATAGCTTTCCTGTGTAAACAAGTCCCCAGAGCTGCTGTGGTGAGGAAGAAGGGTTATTAGCCTCTCTTGGGGCTGATTTCAAGCAATTGGGCAATTTGGGAAATGGAAGGAATGCTCTAAAAATCTCTACCTGGTGGCAGTATTTTTGTCATTGCCTCTTCAAAAAAAGGCTATTCTACAGTCATAAAAAGCTGTAAGTTGTAGCATTCAATATCAGCTCCAGATAGCTATCCAGAGGATCATTTTGTCAGCTCTTTGGCATGCCTGTTTGTCGGTATTACTAAACTGTAGGAATATATTTTAATCCTGAGTATGTTTCACAGACTTTAAAAGCAAAGGTAGAATTTTCTGAGAGTCAAAAAGGAAAACGACTCCCGCTCCAATCCTCCTTAATTCTCCTGTTTCCATATAAATTCTTCCTGACTTTTTCACATCTGCAAAAATACCTTCTGAGGTGATACTTGTGTCTTACTGAAATCTTCCTTCTCCTTTGCACATGTGCGTGCATTTCCCCAAGGAAAAGAGTTACTGGATCTCCTTTGCCTGCTTCTACTTGGCAGTGCTTAAAATGGACAGGGGAACAAAAAGATCTTTCCAGGTCATTTTCTGTGTTTTTCTTCTCATTTCTGCTTCCGAGCAAAAGCTAAGGAGTCAGGACAGGTGCACTAGCTCCCTTGAAAGCACCTGAGACATTGGCAAGGAAGCTGGGTGTTCCTCCCTGGAAAAGATGGGAATAGTAGCAACTAGTGGCAACAGAAGTGTTTGCAAGGAGATGGTGACTGCCTTTCAACTGCCCTCTGAGAAAAGCTTTTATTCAGTAAGACTTAACAAGGCCCTATAATGTAAACTTGCTTAAAGCATGCAGCTCCTACCTTGTTCATACATACCATATGGGCTCTTGCGTTACAGTTGTGCCTAATGTGCCCAATTAATGCATAGGACCTCCATAGAAGAGGCAGCAGTTTGCACAAACACTGTCATATAGGTAGCTTCATAGAAGCAGAAAAGAGTAATTTTTTTTTAATGAGTAAAAATGATCTTTCAATTTTTTTTCTCTTTATGCTGATTTGTCCCCTGACCAATACTTCCCCTAGAGAAATACCTTGTGGTATTGTTGAAAATGGAATATGTTGTTTTGTTATTGAGAGAATGACTGCCTAAGAAAGGTGGATGCTTTTGACAGTGTAGGCACTTAACAAGTTGAATGCTATTGGAAATGATTTTAACAACTGTAAAAGTATTAATGGTGTCCTAGCTGACTGTCCTTCCTCATAGAGGTGAATGATAAATGTAGGCAAGAAATACTTTTGCCAAATGTCATGAAATGGGGTAGTTATTGTCAGTATGTTGTAATGCAAAATAGCTTTAGTATTCATGAAATGTAGTGATGCCTGCAACCAACACTTAGGTTTTCTGTAGGAAAAGCCTAGAGAAGTTTTTATATAACCAACTTTTTTTCTTTTTCCTTTTTTTTTTTTTTTTTGGGGGGGGGGGAAATTAATCTCAAAAATACTAGAGGATATCAGTCATATGCTGGGGAAAAGACTTGTCAGATCCTCTAAGTGCAGTCTAGCAAAGAGTAAAGATTTATTGGTACTGAAAGGCAACACATGTCCAGAGATCCACATTGTAAAAATGGTGTAGATCTATCTCATTAGAATTGCCTTAGGATATTAAATAGGAAGCTTGTTCAGAACCGCCCCCCCTTCTCTCTGTTTGGGTGAAGGGGAGAAAGGTTCATAAAAATGACAGACTTAGTTAGGAGAAAACTACTGACTTGCTTCCAACCTGCCCTTGTTCTGTCATTTGTGACAGCGTTGCCTTCAGCACGCCCACTTTCCTAACAATTAACACAAGAATTGCTCTTCTCCCCATTATTTGGGAAAATCTATGACGAAGTTAGATTTTTGTATTTTGTGAGTTTCAAAGACTGTCTGACCTGTTTGCTGAGAAACTTCCAGCTGGGACTTTGTAAATAGAAGTCAGGTGAGAAGGTTCTGCTTGTGCAGTCTGGCACTGAGGCTGATCATGTTAACGTAATTTCATCTGGGGTTTAAGTTTCAAATTTCACCAAAATTAACAAGATATAATCTAAAGCAATATATTAAAACCACAAGCCATGGTCTAGTTTAATATCTTTGCTCTGCTTGGGCTTTCTACAGCTTTAAGTGTCCTTGAATGATTAACTACAGTTGTGTTTTTCCCCTTTTTCTGAGATAGGATGAATGCTACAACCTGCTTGTGAATAGTCTATGAAACTGGAATGTGAAAAGCTGCTACACAAAATAACATCTGCTGTTATTTATATTTTTTACTTTCAGGTTCCTGCCAACTTGATGACTTTTGAATAATGGGCTAATTCAAAGCAAAAGAGAACAGTTTGAACCACCTCATGTTAGAGAATGAGGCCCTGATGAAAGGTGTGCCAGCTGTATGTGCCAGAACAGAGCCTGTCAACTGGATCTCTGAACTCTGGAGCCCCGAACAAACCACTAATGGCTGAGGAATAAGTCCCCTATGGGAAAGAAAAAAAAACGGAGTTGCAACATGAATTGCCATGGACCATGCTTCATAATGTTCTCTGAACTGACCTGTGGAAACCACTGCCTTAAAGAGTGAAAGAAAAACCACCAAGAAACACCAAATAGTGTGTGTGAAACTTCTGGCGGTGCTGTGCTTGAGTTAAATAGATTGTAGCTAGTTTGGGTTTCTTTTAACTTTATACTAATTTTGGAAATAACTCACCTTTTTAGGTATTCTTAAGAAAACAAACTGATATTTAAGGGTTGCATCAAAAGCTGGGTTGAGCCAGGTAAAAGAGGTACTGCGTGTTCTGGAGATGCTGTTCCGACTGTAGCAGGATTCCCAGCGGGAGCTTTCCCCAGGCACGTGACCTGGAGCAGCATCGCTTCTCTCAGACCTGCGAGTGTGCGGATGGTAACGAAGGCCACTTTACCGTAGCAGCTGGCTTGCAAACCTGCGTGCCGCACCGGGCAGGAGCCCCAGCAAGTGGCACAAAGGCTGAGCACTTAAACACCAAAATTCTTTTTTTATTTTTTTTTTATTTTTTCTTTTTTTTGGTACGTTGTTACCTAACTCCTGGTTGAAACACAGTTCACGTGTTTTGGGGTGGCTGGTGTGTGTGAAAGAGACCTTTGAAAGCATTGTTGGGTCAGAAGTGAGTGTTTTCCTCCTTTTTTATTTCTATGCCTTTCACACTTCTGCACATGAAGGTTTCATGACCTTGCTAAAGTTCACCGAGGTATTTTACTTCTCTGGGTATCTTAATTACCAGCTAGGGAACACTGTCAGTGTAAGATGTTTCATAATATCACTTAAAAGACATACATTTTAAAATGATAGAGGCACGATTTCATGCGTTCATTCTCTCCTTTTGCAATTACTGATTTTATTATCTATCTTGGTCAAAATATATGACCTTGTGCGTTGCTGATGACATGGCCTAAATCAGACCTTATGTACGGAAGCTGTGTGGATCTTCAGGGAAGTACCTAACTGAACAAGGAATAACTTAAGGAAAGAAAGGGTTTAGGACTATCAAAATTCCTTTCTTGAGAGAAATGATTCTCAAGTCACTGAAATTACTCTCCAGGAAAAACATTGGGATTGTAAAAAGGGAGCCATGCTTTACGTGTGTGTGTTATACCGAAGAATTTGGTTCTTGCTTTATTTGGGTTTCCTTGAAGTCAGATGGAATGTCTTAGATGGTTAGTCCTTATTTAATCTTCAGAAATATGATTGTTTTAAAGCAAGGAAACATGGTCCAAAATATGAATTTTATATTGGAACTTCTAGTCTGTGAAAAAGCAGTAAATGTTCCATTGACCTCGTGGTTTAGTGGCCGTAAATAAGCTTGCAGACTCCTCCATGATGCTGCTTTTTGAAAAGAAACCAACTATCTACCAGTCTGTGGCAGAGTTCTCTGACAGTGTAATAAAGGTTTCTAGTACTAGTGCTTATTTTGAAAATGTACAGTTCATTTATTGCATCAGAATAGAAGCCTGTAAGTCCCCTGGTTATTTTTTCCAGAGTCAAAATTAATCCTGCTTTGGAAATGATTAGTTTCTCATTTCTGGGGGAGGGAAAAAGAGAAGGATAATCCAATCTCACATTAAAGAAAGAAAAGGCACACCAAAAAAAAAAAAAAAAAAAGAGAACACACCTCTCTGACCTGAAGTAAATACTGACAGGCTGGATTATGTTTCCAAGAGCTGCTCTTGTGGATTTGCTCTTGGTGGGGAGAAAAAGTAGGAGGATGTTTCTGTTTGAGCTACAGCAGAATCCGTGGGGATTTGTGTCCCTTGCAACTTGTTACTGTTGTCGTGGGCGATGAATAGTCTGGTGCGATCCGAAAGGCAGGGGTTTGGGCAGGAGGTTGCTCGTGCTGAACCGCTCTTCGTTCCCGTCGCCCGGGGTGACCCACGTTGGGTGCCCGGTGAAGACAACCTCTTCGTAGCCAGCAGCGCCGCGCTCGTAGAACTTGCACAACTTCGGGTTGGGTCGTCGCCTTCATTTAAAAAGAATTACTTAATGTGTGTTTCTTCTCGACAATAAGTGTTCTTTAACAATGTGTGTACTTTTTTTAAGCATTGTGGATAATAGCTCTGTGAATTTTGGATTTTTTTAAACAAGCTAATACAGAGTCACTGCAGCATCTCTGTCCTCCTGTCAGTGAAAGGAAACAGGCAGCCGGGAGCCCAGCCTGACATCTCAGCTTTGCTAAACACAGAGCCAGATCAGAAGGTGGTGTTTGTTTTCCTGTTTTTCCAGATGTTTTATGGATTTGTGGCAGGAGGATGGTGGAAAAAACAGTGCACGAGTCATGTAGTGCATTGTTATTGTCACATACTTTCTTCTTGGGCCTCCTACTCCTCCTCGTTATTTTCCCACTCTGATACGCTGTTTTTCACAGGACAGATTGACTCTTGTGGACGGAGTCTCTTAATATATTTCATTACAGTGATAAGAGAGAATAATAACAACACAGAAAACACTATCGGCATTTGTTAAAATGAGTAGTTTGGTGCTTTTCTCTAGTTTACCTCATTTTTAGCTGTGTCGTCCTGAAGGGCACAGAAATACCGCAGTGTTAGGTGGCTGGAGGCAGGTGGCCCTCGGAAAGGGATAAACTGCCCCAGTTCAGCTTAGGAAAGAATCAGACGAGTCATATACAGTGTAAAGAAAATCATAATTGCTTTGTAAAAATGCTGATGATAAAGCCAGTGCTGAGAAAGCAAGGACAGCACGTCGTGTTCGGTAAGACGGTTCCGCAGGCCCTCTCCATGGACCAGTTGTCTTCCATTTACGCTGTAGTGTCCTGCTCGAGCTCGGCAGCAACTGCTGAAATAGTTCAGCTAATCTTTGACAGCTCATCTTGTGATTTTTTTTGTTTGTTTGTTTTGAAGTTGAAGGTGCTTGTGACAGTTCCCTGATTGCAGGAATACGGACAAAAATCATTCAGAATAGCTCTTCGTAGCAAGTCTTTAAATGTTAACCAGCTGCTGACTGCTTTTGTTAGTTAAACCAGAATCATTGGGAAACCATGAGCAAGACAATGTCTGGTTTAAAAAATTCATGCAAATGCAGTAAAAATACACTGGGCTGCTCTTACTACTGATGTTGAATACCTACTGCTACCTTTCATCTTTCCAGCTTAATCCTTGTTCATTTTAGCTGGGTTTTTCAAATTTGGCTTCTATGCCTGTGTTCTTAGAAACATAATAAGGATATTTGTGTTTTGGGGAAAAAAAAATGGTAATTTGGTAAATATAGCTCGTCCCAGGCATTAGTAGTCAGCTCTGCAGCTTGCACGTTAGACAGCTCCCCAGTTGTGCAGTTTTAGCCTCTTGCTTGAAGAATTGGTGCTTGTTTGGGGGAATCAGCAGATTAACTTTCCTCCTTGCAACTCAGCTGTGGAGTATGTGATTTTTTGCCAGCAAAAGCATTTATGTGTATTTGAAAACATACACGGAGTAAAAGCAAGCACAAAATACAGCAGGATTTTTAGTTATCTTTCCTTACTAGAAGCCAGCTATTTTTTTTTCTTGCAATGTCAAACTCTATTTGCATTTATTCGTTAGGAACCATGCGGCTCTATTAATGAGACAGAAACAAATGTCGAAAGGAAATGCTCTCCAGCTGAAGTCACTTCAGCAAGTCTTTCCAAATCAAGATGAGAAATTGTGTGGTGTTTTTTTTCTGGCTCTGTTGGTGCTTTTTTTTTTTTTTTTTGGGCTTTATTTTGTGGGCTAACTCACTAACATTAGTAGTTCTAATCTTTTAATGTTTAATCTATCTGGCTATAAGTATGCTGCCCGTTTTAAGGAGCAAGACACCAGGACACTAAATCGCATCAATTAATTTGCTCGTTCTCCTTACAAGGTCAAATTTTTAAGTTTTGTTATTTAAATACCACCCTTTCCCTTTTTACTCTAAAAATGGCTTGTGCATGAAGTGATTGGCTTGGGGAAGTGATAATTAAAGGAATCTGTACAAGTGTGCACTGAATTTGAAGAGCCCAACCCTTTTGAAAACCATAGTTGTAATTTCTACACGTCAGGGCGTTGAGTGCAGCCTGAAGAGCAATTCTTTTATTTCAGTGCTTGGAGTATCCTGCAAAGTGCAGGCTGAGACTGTCCCCTTTTCCTAGAGAAGGAGGAGACCCTCCTTCGGACCAGTGAGTTTCTGCAGGAGGTTGTTTTGGTCAGTAAGAAACAGTAGTTGTGGCTTGAGCTGCTTTGGTACCCTCTGTGTTGGACTAGTCTCTCGTTAGTGAAGTGCAGCAGTACTTGCCAGCTTGGGTTTTTACAGCTTTTATCCGAAATAGCTCAGGCTGCTTTACTTCTACTTAGTATGTCTTAAATAGGTCTAGTGGGGAGGAGAAGGAAAGCAGAAAAGGGCCGTACAGGCCATGGCCTAGAGCATATGCACAGCGGATTTATCCCTTACAAGCTTATTGCTAATTTACAATAGCGGCTACCAGGGGAATGGCCTGGGAGGAGGGAAGGCTTCAGTAACCCCAAGTTGCTGTTTCTCGGTGTCCCGTAAGCTCGGGGGGTTTTGCCCTGCCCGGTGCCGAGGGCACCGAGCGGCCCTGCAGCAAATGCTGGAGGCGGCCGTAGGAGCAGGACTTGAGGCTCTTCGAGGAGGAGTGAAAGAAAGGATGTGTTACTCTTAAATGTTCCCTATTCTGGGAATGCACCCTTACAAAAACAGCAGCTTTTACTGTAGCACTGATGGACTCAGCTGTTGGAAAGGGAAGGGCAACGCTGGAAATTAGTGATATCCTTTCTAAGAGTCTTCAAGGCAATAGAAGCGAGTAGGTCCAGGCGGAACCTGGAGGCAGACTGATCAGCTTAGCCGTGAGCGCTGCAGAGCCGGCAGCCCTTCCTGAGGTTCCTTACGTTGCTGAGAAAAGGGCTGGAATGAAATGGCAGTTTCTGCAGATGGCGGCTGCTGGCCAGACCCTGCTCTCAGGTGACTAAAAGCATCGGGAATATCCCCATCCGAGCCTCTGTGAATAACATGTTGCTGCTTTTTATTTTGGTAGTTTCTGGCCTCAAAATGTGTTTCCTGAAGGTATTTCTTACCATTCCAGACCTGTTCCAAGCTAGAACTGAAAAGTAGCATCAACTGATTCATTAAATACTGAAAAAAAGGCTTCCTAGGATGCTCCGTGTGCGCAGACGGGCATCCGAACGCCAGCACTACTGAGGGGCGGCGCGGGGAGCGCTGGGGCATCACTGGGTTGCTCGAATAACCCTGGTAGGACCAGCCATCCCGGGAAGGGGAGCGAGCCTGCCAGGCCGTGCACACAAGCCATGTTTAATAGCAATTCCCTGCTGACGTGAGGCATTTAGCGATAGAGCGATTGCACTATGATCTCCTCGAGTGACGTGCGGTTTGGCTCTCCCCCAGCCCTCTCCCTCTCTTCAACTTTTTTAATACTTTACGTGTGTGTGTGTGTGTACGTGTGAAAATTGTGTGTTTGCATACGCTAGTTGAATTTAAGTACAGGTTTCAAAAATCTTTCCTACTAAAATAAATGATTTAAAGTATGGACCGTGTCTGAAGTTTTGATTTCTCATTTTAAAAAGAAATAAATAAAAAAGCATTGATATTGCAACCAGGTTTGGGGAAATGGAATTTGACTCTTTCGGAATGGTGCCTGAGATCAGCTGGAATTTATTTCCAAAGAACCTCTGAAATCTAGCATGGAAATGCATTTTTGTTAGTCATTATGAAAGAAATCCATAACCCAGCAGGAAAATGGAGATCACTGAAGAGACTTGGATTAATTTCCTTTTACAGATCATCCTGTTAAATCGTGTTTTTTCTCTCCATGATACGTACAGTTTATCAGACATTTCTTTTGTCCCCCTACACATTTACGTCTGACCAAGCTGAAGTCACTGCAAGCAGATCCTGTTGCTTGTCACACTGAGCCTTGGGCCCTTCTCTCTCTCCTTCATGGAGCTGTTACTTTCTAACAGCTCAAGTGAGAAGGCAAAAAGCAGATTTTCCCCTTCGTTACTGCCAGCTCATGGGCTCGAGGAAATGCCTCGTGTCAAGAGTGTGAAAAGAAATGAAGAACTAAATTGTTGGTGGGTTGCGGTTTGGATCCTGCCTTTAAAAGCCACTTTCTGTTTTACAGAGCCTAACATCTTTCTGCAGTGCCTGATACGAGCGGACGGAGCTGGAATTCTCGGACGCAATTTTACGCGAACCACGGCAGGTACCCAGGAATCCTGTGGTCCCGTTTTCTCCCTTCCTGGTCTGTCGGACAGCTGCTCCCAGGAGAGGGTCCCCAGGGACAGGAACAGGAGGGAGGAGGAGGGCGTCTCATCCCCTCCCTCTCACCGGCCGGTTGGGGTTGTGGGTAGATTTCCAGCCTCTCGTTCTGCAACTTCCATCTCTTTTTCTGGTTTTCATTTAACGAAACCCCCAGGAGGTGGGGGAGAAGGAGCTACGGGAGAAACAGATGAGCTAGTGCAGAGCAAGATGCAAATAAGTAAGGTGAAGAGCAGATTATAATTTTTTCTTAATTTGTAGAAATCTTCATTTTTGCATGTGATACCATTTTTAAAGCAAAAGAGATAACTCATGTAAGAATAGAGCCAGCAGTAAAGCGCTAATATGTCTTTAGCTTTCTTTCCAGGTAGAAAAATACTTCACTTTTAGTAAGGAAAAAGGATACAGAGTTGGAATTTTTTAAGGTCAAATAATACATCTAAACATGTAGGTAATTCATTGCCCGCCCGCAGCCAAGGGGGAGCTTGGCTTGAGTGGCTAACTGGGCAGAATCTCCCCAGTATTTTAAGGCTGCTGTCTGGGATATAGAAGAGGCTGATTTGTAGGAGAAGACAGAGAGGGGGACAGGGCGCCCCTGCCCCGAGAAGCCCCGAGCGTCGCGGCAGCTCCGCAGCGGCCGGCGCTGGCACCGGGAAAAG
Organism: Nothocercus julius; assembly: GCA_013398735.1. Lineage (NCBI taxonomy): Eukaryota > Metazoa > Chordata > Aves > Tinamiformes > Tinamidae > Nothocercus > Nothocercus julius. The sequence continues at coordinate 778,346 of VZSV01000179.1, read as the reverse complement.
CTCAGGCGAGCTCCCGGCTGCCTGGCGCCGGGAAGAACCCACCCGTGGTACCTCTTGACTCCGCTGCAGCTCGCGGAGCGGGGAGGAGGTGGGGACCCCGCCGAGCACATTAAATACACCTCTCCAGAAGAAACACGTAGGAGCGGCGCCCCCGAGGAGGCTTCACGGGCATCCACGTGGCGGGCAAGAGATTTCATGGGAAGTCTGAGCAATCCCACCGCGGAGAAAGTATGCGAAGCTCTTCATTCACTGCCACGTTATGGTCCTTTTCAAAACTGAAGGGGAAGTAACAGAGATCATGTGGGACAAACAAGGTGCAACTAAACAACATCTTTTCTTTTTCCTGTTGCTTTGAATGCACAAAGAACTTCTGAAAAAAGCCTGTGATGCATCAGCTTTTCCCTTTAAGCTCATGGAGGTCCTCAGTTAAACATAAGTTCTTTAACATGTTGTTCTCACTGTCATTCCTAGTTAGTTAATGTCTTTGAATGCCCAGATGATATTAACGCAGTAGTTGCCTGTTATCTCAAGGTCAAGTATATGCAATGAAAACAGATTAAAGACTAACATAAGAATGTGCTGCTAGCAAGGAAATAAATTGGATTGTCAGTGATGTTTTGCATGTTGGTAACTAGATGAATTTTAATCTCAGTTCTATTTCAAGAGGTATTTAGGCACCCAGCACTTCCATGTATTACCTGTGCTAGTGTTGCCAAGTCTGTGTCCTAATTAAGTACTGTTTCAAATATGTGTTATTCCTGCACTGGGAAACTTGCTCTTGATCCACATCCTAGAACTCCATGAATGGAAGAGAAGCACCTCAAGTAGAAGGGAAGACTGTCACATGAACAAATGTGCATAAACTGGCTAGGAAGAAAAGGTAGGGTTCCTATCACCCAAGAGGGGCAATTTCTGCAACAGCTGCTCAGAGGAACAGTTGGGACCTCACTGAGTTGACCCCTCACTGCCTTTTTTTGTGGAGCTTTAGCAGATCGAGAAAGGAATAGCAATATTCCTGAGATGTTGACAATGCCAAGATAGAGCACTCAGATACAGGAAGCCCTTTATGGACTGTGCTATTCTATGGATAATCTGAGACGGTTGAAAATAACACTTTTTTCAGTATTCAAATGGTATTATTTTAATGCCTTTGTCTAGTTTGTAAACTACAAAAAAAACCCTTCATTTTAGTCCTCAGAGCTAAAATAGTCAAGTCATGGTGCTTGAACATTAAAGAATTTGAGGTCTCAGATATCTGTGGGCCTGTTTATCTTAAATGATGGGTCTCAATTACTCTGAAAAGCAAATTTAACTAATGCAGCTTATCCAAAGATGCGACGGACTCCTCCTTCTGTTGATACTGAAAGATTAACCAGAAAAAGCCGTGTGCATGTTGCTATTTTGTGTGGAACTAATTACAAGCTATGGAAAAACACTAAGTCTTCTCTAAAAGATCAGGCTCCAAGATTTGAAGTCGTAGCCCGTTAATTGTGGTGACACAACTTCAAGTCATGTGAACGGGGAACCATACGGGATCCATTAGCACACATGGAAAGTGGGATTGGATCTGTGAAAGCATTAACAGTGCGTCCAACTCAGAAGTATTACTTAAAATTAAACAAAACTCAAGTGTCTTAATAGTTAGTTGACAGTGCCAGCACGCTTTAATTTCCACTGAAACTCCAAAGTTGCCATGATCTCCATTGAAATGGAAGTAGTGCGTTCGGCGGATGTCACTAGGAGCTTTCTTTTCTCCCAATATGTTTGTATTAGAGCAACTTCTTGACAGGAAATCCTCGTGAATATGTTTGTCTCGGTGATCTGCTTCTGCTTTAGAGGAAAAATTGCTATAGCAGACAGTTTGCAGGACGAGAAACTCTTCTTTCTTTAATCCCCTGAATTTAAATCCAACATAGGCTGCTAGCTGTTGAGGTAAACGCGTGTTGTTGCTGCTTGGGGCTGGTTCTGGGAGGAGATGCCTCCTCCCAGTGCACAAAGGCTTTTGCCCATGTTGCTGAATTCTAAAGCAGCATCCGTCCATCCATCCTTCCTTCCTTTCCTCTGGAACGTGTCCATTAAATACACAGATGAATCCGGGCAATCCTCTCCCTCGTGCCTAGGGTTGCTTTTTTGCCGCCCTTTGCAGGGCGCGAGGAGGTGGCGCAGCAGGGCCGGGCTCCCCTGGGCCCTGCTCGGGCTCTTCACGTTCCGGGCGCCAGCTCGACGCGTGGCAGCAGCAGCAGCTACCACAATCGGGCACCGTCCGCGGGCTGGTTTCCAAGGGCTTCTCAACGTTGCACTGCAGGAGAGGCTCCCTTAGTCGCCTCAAAACTGTCCCTTCCACGCGCGGTCTAGCGGCTCTGCATGGAAAGGCCGTTCAGCGAACGGGCTCAAGGCCATTTTTCTGCTGCCATGAGACTAATCGCTTCGTTAATGTGCACTGGTCTTTGGTACGACCATTCAGGAAAATGTTCTATTACCTGTATTTTCCAGTGTTGTAAGAAATACTACTAATTCTAGCTCGGGGAAAAAAAAAAAAAAAAAAAAAAAGTTTTGGAGTGCAGAGCACTTCCTTCATCAACACCCGAGAATTTACCACCGCAGTCGAGCGCAGGACTGACTTTTTGCCTGGTTCTATCAGCATTCATCCAAACAGGAGTCCCAAATGCTTTCCAAATCATGCAGAAAGCAAGAAATCATTTGTCACACCTATTGAATTAGCGAACACTCAGGAAATAGAGAGTCAAGTCTTGTGTGTCGGAATCTTCCTACCACCAAACAGGAAAACGTTGCAAGTGAATCTGCCATGGGTTAACCACGGAGCTAAACTCACCCTATGAGGGTTTTTTTTTGCCCCTATGAAGAGCCAGTGGGTTTTAAGTTACTTAAGTGCATGTGACTTCACTTAGATTTCAGTTGCAAGGTGGTGCTTCCCATGGTGCACGTCTCACCTGTTAAATTCCCAGCCAAAAAGGGAAGGTTTTTGGAGGAGAGGCGCGTCTGAAGGAGGAGGCCCTTCCTTATGGAGGAGCAGGAGGGAAGGGCGCACTCCAGAAACTTCTCTCCGTACTTGGTGTGTGTCGAAGTGCAGGCTTAAAACTGTCACAACCTATTTTTCTAGAGCTGCAGCTTTGCAGCCAATGGCAAGTTGACCTTCTTTATCTGAATTCTGGAAGAAGTGATGGCAGTGAGTTCCAAACAGGATTTATGCCAGTGGGATGTAGCTTTTGTGGGAATGTTACCTCTTCTTCACAGGAAATCTTTCCTTGCTGGCTTCTGCCCGATCTCAGCGCCTCCTCTCCAGGGAATGTGCAGAGGTGGGTGCAGGGGGCCGCACCACCCTGCAGGCCGGTTGTGAGGGTGAAATCCCAGAGGACATGAGCCCCAAGCAGATTTCTTCCTCTCCTTTCTGTTCCCTGCTCCCCACGCTGCTTCTTTTTACCGTGATTTTAAGGCTGACTCAATGTTGTAATGCTTCAGATGGACAAGATTAAGCAAAATCCTGCCTCAGATTTCTGATAATCTCCCCTCTGTCTTGTATTAACGCTGCAAATTCGTTTCTGTTGTGCTTGTGGTTGAGGACTTTTTTTTCTTTCCCCCCCTGCCTGAGATTGTCCCCGGAACGCTGAACAGAGAGCCTAATGATTTCCAGGGCCTTCTCTTGACATTTTAGCTTGGGAGAATGAGCAATGCCTCCACTGGGGACTTCCCTGGCAGATCCATGCCTGAACAGCCAGGGCCGACTTCCAAGAACATTAAATTCCAGCTGCTTTTCCATCCAAGGCAAGGTTAGTTTAGCATCCCCCTTCCACCGGTGTCTCTGCAGCGGGAGCGACCCCAGCCAAGGCGTTCGTCATGTTTCGGAGCCTCCCCGCTGCGTGATTTATGCCAAGGGCAGAGATTCCAGAGCGGCGCTCCGGGGGCAGCTCCCCGCAGGTGTGCGGGACGGCGGCCGCTCCATCCCTGTCCTCTTGTTCGCCCTGTGCCCCCGTTTGTCCCTCTTCCCCTTTCCCGTCTGCTCAAGCTTCGTGAAACCAAGGGTTTCGAAAAGCGGCGTTTATTTCCAAAACTGAAGTTTGTCTACAAATCTGTACGGAGACCCAGAGCTCTGAAAGGCTTTGAAGTGGACCCTGTTATGCCCCTGTGTATTCAGCCAGCATGGTGAAATGTTTTGTTTTCGTTCTTCCCAGTGCCTATGAGATCACTCGAGTATGGGGACTTGGCAACTTCACTCTACGTGCAGAGACGGCTGTTTGAATTTAGGACTGAGTGCCTTTCTGGCTAAGGATAAATTATTTGGTGTGTTAAATGAGGATTTGTTGCTTTTTCTGGCATGGATAAGGTTGGTTTATTATCACTGTCCCATCGTGATTTACACCGGCCTGCAGTTCCTTATCCTTTGGACAAGAAAGTGCAGTTTTCATGTTTTATTACATAACAGCATAGTCATTTATTTTGAAAAATTTGGTAGTAGAAAAGAATGTTAGAGCTGGTTTAGACCAAGGAAAGGCCCCGAAAAACTAAGTAAAAGAGAGTAAATACAAAAATAATGGTCGGGTTGGGAAAGCAAAATGTCGGCTTCGGCTTGTGGGTTCCTTTACATAGGAGTCTGTATATAAAGGATTGAACAGTCATTCTAAACTGTGTAATCCCTGGAAAAGGTGAATAGGGGTTTTCATAAACATGTGGAATTCTTAGTGA
>VZSV01000179.1:760146-773300 GCA_013398735.1 Nothocercus julius | reverse complement strand
TGTGTGTGTGTGTGTGTGTGTATATATATATATATATATGTATACACACACACATATACACACAAGGGACAGAATCTGTGGCAGAACCTCTCCATGCTGCAGGAGACAGAATAAATGCTTTTTTTCTTTTTTTTTTCTTTAAATGAGTTTTTGCAACTTGATTTACAATGTCTGCGTTCGACTTAAAATAGTGTTACCAAAAGTAAAACATCTGTACGTAGAAGCCTGAGACGATTAACAGCAGTTTACTGGCTCCCAAACCCCGTGGTGCAGATGGGCCCCGGCACCACTTCCCTCGTGCCGATTTTAAGTGGCACAGGCGGCTCCTCTATCTCCACTGATGTTTGTGACTGCCCTGGGTCTGGCCTCTTGATTTGCACGTAGTGCAAATGAGCGCCAGTGTATGTTCACCTACATCTTTTTAATGGGAAAACTGCTTCATCTCGGAGTTTTTGTGCATGTGCCGTTTAGAGTGCAAATAGGGGCTTCCTTCTTTACAGTATTTGAAAAATCTTCATATCACTGTAAAAAAGAAAAAGGGGAAACGAAGAAGAACCGGTCACCACGGTGCTGGTGACTCCCTCGTGGGGCTGCGACTGTCCTCGCTCCTCACCGGGGGTTTTGCTGCCAGTGTCGGCCGAGCAGCCCCAGGGCTCCCCCGGGTCTCGCGGCAGCCTTGGTGCCGGTGGGGCGGCCTCGGAGGAGGCGCCGCTGAGAGCCCAAGCCGGGGACGAGGGTTTCGTTCTCTCCTTGGTGCGAGCCGGGGTTTGACGAGCGCTGGAGTGGAACCCTGGCCAAGCTTTGCGAGGAGCTTGAGCTGCTGCAGCTTGCTTGGGCATTCGCGCGGGTTGATTTCCCACGCGCGATGACGTTGCTGTCAAGCCAGCGGTGGAGGCTGTGAGATGACAGATAAGTGAGTGGGAGGGGAAAGAAAAACAGAGCAGTAGCCAAGACTGCTGCCCCCTGAGAACTAAAGAAACGGCACCCAAACAGTTGGCCAAGCACCTGGTGGCTGCTTTGGTAGTCCCTCACCGCGAGTGGTAAAACAGCTCTCGGGTTGTAAATCCTAACGTAAAGCTGTGTGTGTTTCCTGGAGTCCTGGGGGCCTCACAAAACCTCTGCTATGGCAGCGTCCAGCTGGCTGGCCGCGCGAGGCGGGTGCAGGGATGAGCGTGGGAGGAGTGGAAATCGCGGCTGAGCCGGGATGGAGGGCCCAAGAGGACAGCAGAGCTGGCAAAGGCCAGAAGGAAAGTCTGTGCTTAGCAGCCTGAGAAGGGGAGATTTTGGTGCTGTGTCAAGGTTGCCAAGCTGAACATGAAGTCTTTAGGCCCCGTTTTACAACAAAACACTGGCGCATTCAGTGTTTCTTCCTCCTGCTCCAGATCGCTGCAGCTGCGGTATGCAAGAAGCCATTAGTGTTGTCTTTTTAGCATGCTTTAAACTGGGTCTGGAGGCTTGGGGAGTTGCTTATTTCGTTTTTTTTATTTGTATTTTTTTAGATTCCCGCTGAAATCCGGTGCTGTTTATATTTAAGCAAAGCCTCCAGTGGGCGGGAGTGAAATCAAAGAGCGTCGTCATCTCGAAGGGCGGACTGGTGAGTGACAGGCACGTCTGGATGAAGGGGGCTTTTCACCAGCCCACGGGGGCAGCCGGCGGGCTCAGAAACACAGCAGCGCTTCCCCTGTCGTCCCTCCTGCCCCAAACCTTTTCCCTGTGGATGGAGCGCTGGATTTCGGCAGCCTGGAGGTCTCTGCGGCCGGGCCCCTGGCGGCTCCTTCCCGTCCGCGCTCCCGGAGCAGCAGCCGTCTCCGCTCCACCTCCTTTCCAGGGGAACGTCAGCTGAGAATTCAGCTTCCCTGCTATAAAGCCCCGTAATTCGGGTGTAATTTTTAGCAGCCCGTTTCCACTCGAGAGGATGGATAAACCCTGTGTTCTCGGTTGAAAAACCCAGGGTCAAGTGCAGAGCTGGTGGCCCTTGGTTGGCCAGAGGACCGGGTTGGGCTGTTGACGTGGGGATTTGGGGAGGAGCGCCCACCTGTACCCACGGGGACACGACCCAGCCACATAAGGCTTGTTGCTCAGCACGCTTTCCCTGTGCCCCCGTACTGCAGAAAAAGGCAGGCCGGGCTCCACGGCGGTGCTGCAACAGGCCCCTCTCCCATGGTTCGCCTGTGTGATGGGCAGAAAGGAGGGTGAGATGCTGAAAAGCAGCTGGCAAAGGTGGAATCGCGTTTGTTTTCTGTTCGGCTTCCTTGCGTTGCGCAATGAGGGCCGAGATGAGTTTTAGGGAGGGTGAAACTGAGGAAATTTGGGGGCTTTTCATGTCCTTGATCCCAGGCTTTGTGGTAGCGCTTTGATCTTAGGTAGTCAGGAGCTCCCATTTCTAATGGGCCTCCATAAAGCTTCCCAGTTAATGTTACCCACCTAGGTTAAGTGGATTAATAGCAATAGCCCTGGCAGGGAGCCTGGGCTTAGATGAGGCTATCAGCTTCTGCCATGTATCTTGTCAAGGATTTGTAACCAGTGGCTGAAAAAACTCTGGGAGCTGCTAGGACAGGGAAATAGAACCAATGGTGTCCTTCAAAACCCCTGCACCTTTCTCTCTCCCTTAAAAATAAAAGGGGAAAGGGGAAACAAGTGCACGTAGCTTCAATACTCTGCCAATCCTCTCTATGCCTCTGTCTTTGCCTGTGTCCCAGGCAATGCTAAAACCATCTGCCTCCATCGTTGCTGTGGAAGTTTTTGTTACAGGGCACTCTTGGCCAAACATCAAGCTGTTTTCCAAGGGGCTGTTTTCAAGGAATGGCTTGATGTTGGCTCTTCATCAGACACAGCGCAGCCCACAGCCTTTCTGGTTGATGCTCTTTGTAGCCTGCCTACGAAAATGGCAACGTACTGGATTTGGAAAGCTTCAAGTGCTCAAGATTAACCATGGCTGAAGCCTTTGACATCTTGACCCTGAGTATCTTCCACTGGGGTAGCATAATTTTTAATGACACTGAGGATATTTATATAGAAGCATTTCCTTTCTTTATCTCTGGCCTGTCAGCTTTAGCCTGTAATATCTTGATTTTGTGATGTTAGATTTATTTTTTTTTACCCTGAGTTGGTTTTATTAGTGCCAATACCAGAGACTACAGCAGCTGAGTGCATTTCAGTTGCCTTTCACATTGGGTTTTCTGTCTTCTCTCTTCCCTTTCCAGGGAGTGCTAAAACCCTATGGCTAAGACCCTAATTCCCAATTAGGAGAGCCGTGTGCGTGGCAAACTCTTTCGCCTAGTGTCAAAATGCCTCTTCTCTGCGTGTTCTTCATTTGCTCTCTGGATTTCTGACGCCGGGTTAAACAAGATGTCTGTAATGTTTCCTTTTTTTCTCCCTTAATGTCGAGGACAATATAAACAATATGCAAACAGTGGCGTTTTGCACTAGTAAACTGATGTTTTAAGCTTCTGAGGAAGCTTCATGTTGACTCTAACCATTGACGCAGGGCTCGGCAGCTCCTGCCGGTCAACGCGTGCCGGCCCCAGGAAGACCCACCTGCAGCCGAGCTCATCCCACTGCATGTAAACGAGGGTGTGCATGTGTGCACAGAGCTGTGTGTTTGCAGCACTACCTTAACAGGCTCTTGGAAGGAAAAGATTTTTGGAAAGCGAGCATTTGCTTGAGTCTCTTTTTTAATACTTAACAAGTTGCCTTTGTTTTCTTGCGGAGTTTGGGGGCTTGGTCATTAGCTCATCTGGGAGCTGTGTCTTCCACTTTATTCCTAGTGTATGAATGGATTAAAAAAAAGAAAAGGCAAAACAACTTTTCACGTTCCAAAGCTGGTAATGCTTTTTTCTTTTTTTCTTCTTCTTCCTTTATCCTTGTCTTTTCACGGTGTAGAAATGGTGCAAAACATTCAACACTTGTTTCCAGGTGATCTGGTCTTTTTCATCCTTCTCCTGCGTCTCGCGACAGAGGCCCCCAGCCATCCTTTGAGATGTCAGGAATTGCAGGGTGAGATTTACGCGGCAGCCCGGGCAGGCACGGGACTACGGAGCGAGGGTCGGGCACGTGGTAGCAACGACGCCTCTGCACCCCAGCACAGCAGTGATTTGCACTAGTGGTGAGAAGTCTTTCCTGAGCAGCAGGATGCTTGGAGGTGCACCACGCAAAAGCATTTAAGGAAGTAAATATTCCTTTTATTTACCCCAAAATAACTTAAGCACAAACTCTGTGCACAAAAGAGACTGAAGTCCTGATTTTTTTTTTTTTCTTTCCACCTTGACTGCACTGCATTAGCTGCTGAGAGCAGCAGCTCCTCAGGTCTCTGGTAATGTAGTCTTCACCTCAAGGAGGGATTTGAAAATATTTAAGCATCTCTCTTGTGAGGCTTCTTGTTTCCTATTTGCTTTTTTGTTGCTAAGCAATGCATTTGTACAGCCTTCCTCCCCCCCCAACGTAAAATTTACAACTCCCAAATTGTCCCACAGCCTGATTCTCCAAGCCTCACATCTGTAACGAGTTTTCCATCTGCCAGTTTTCCCAGGTCGCCCCCATCCATCCGCAAGTCTGCAGAGGAAAAAGCCTTGTGGTTGAGGGATTTTTTTTTTTTTTTTTTTTCCTTTTTTTAGCTTCCATCTGTACTTAATTTTCTTGCAAAGCCACATGTGCCTGTCCGGGGCAGGGAAGCGGGGAAGGTAGAAAGTGAAGTCACTCTCTGCCTGTGCCAGTAGAAGGGAGGGTTGGGCGAGTGTGGCCGCGGCTCCGCGGGCCGTCCACGCTCTGCACTGCCGCCCACATCTGACGCTGCCGCGTTTCTCCTGCTGGGGCTGCTGCAAAAGCTTCTGGCAGCCTCTGGAAAACTTCCTTCTGTCAATATTTGGGTTTTCAAGCCCAAATGAAAAAAGCTGCCATGATGGTTCTTTTTTAAAGGCTAAGAAACAGCCACAGTGGTCCCAGTCAGCATCCCCTCTCTACCATCATCTCGTGCAGCTGTTGCACTGGGTTTTTCTTTTTTAATGTTCTGCAGACCACCAGGTAGCGTCAGGGAGGAGCGGGGCTGGCTGGGAGGCTGCCTGGGCTCCGCTCTGCTGTGGCAAGAGCAGGCAGAAAGGACCGGCTGTGTGAGCAAGGCTGAGCACAGAGACTGCGTCTCCTTGAAAACGGGCAACGAGCTGGAAAGAGTTGGCCCAAGTCCCGGAGCCCGGCCTCGCTTCAGGTCATTGAATGCAATGCAAGGCCCTTAGCGTGCCCAGTGACTTGGCCCTGCCATGTTCCAGCTCCTCCAGGTCCCCTGCGATAGGAGAAGCAGCACGAATTTTGCAGGGCCAGTGGCACCATCCCGTGGAGATGCTGAGGTTGGGCGCTGAGGGGTCAAGGACTCAACCCAGGCCATGGACCAGCTCTTGACCACCTATATGAACACAGGGAGAGCATCACAAGCTCATTATGGTTGGAAAAGACCTTCAAGGTCATCAGGTCCAACCGTAAACCCATCACCACTATGTCTGCTAAACCGTGTCCCTAAGTGCCTCATCTGCAGGTTTTCTGAACATTACCATGCGTGATGACTCCACCACTGCACTGGGCAGCCCGTTCCATTCCTCGACCACCCTTTCTGAGTCAAAATTTTTCTACAAAATCAAATTTCCCCCTCAGCTTTGTGAGGGGGGGAGGGCACGCATGCGTGGGAAAGGCAGCAGAGCAGTTCCAGAGGGATTTTGTGGCCCTCCCGATCGGTGAGAAATCAGCACCGAGCTGCTCTCCCGGCTGTGGCCATTCCCCTCCCTGCTGCTCCCACGCAGCTCGTCCCGGGCTGGACGCGGCGGGCGGCAGCAGCAGCGCTGCCTCGGTGCCCCGTGCGCGCTCCTGCCAGCCCCGCTCCTGTGCAGCCAGCTGCTGAACGGGGGAGGATAATTACTCCAGGTTAAATTATAGATGGATGTGCTTTTTGGCAGGTTATTTTTAAGCCTGGCTCGGTTACGCAGCTCAGGCTACTGCAGGCGCTTGTGTGCACGCACCTTGGGTGCTGGCCTAGGAACGGGAGGGCAGACGGTGACTGGGGGTAACGAGGGGAAGGATAAACGTCCTGTGCTAGAATAGCCCGATAACAAACTGAAACAATGAGACACTAACAACTGGGGACCCAGGATTCATCCCTGCTGATTAAGTGTCCCCAAACTGCATGTTCGCTGGAGATCTGGCTCAGGAACATCAGCCTGGCGCGGAGGCGGCCGCAGCCTGAACACGGGAGCAGCGCGGAGCGGCTCAGACGGGCATTGTGGCCCTGGCCGGGGCTCCGCTTCAGCACAGCCATATTAGCAGCGTGGCCGTAAAATCGCTCTCGGCAGCGGCCAACTTTAAACGGCTCCACTCTGCCTCCGGGTCGGCCTTTCGGGCAGGTTTCAGGCAGAGTGCGGCTGCAGCAAATCCCCTGAGGGGCCAGACGTGTGGCTGTGCATTATCGGGGAAAGAATACTCAGCCCCGGGGCAGGGGCAAGTGAAAGAGTTTTGGGTCCCCTGCTGAGACCCAGGTGTGTGGGGAGAATTGGGGATCCCACTAGGCAGGTTTTGAGTGCTGAATGCCTGCTGATTTTTCCCCAGATCTCTCCAGAATCCTCCTGTTGTGTCTCCTGCCCTGCAGGACTTTGTGCTTCTGGCTCCCAATTTGAAGAAGTTTAGTGCCGGCTTCATGAAGAGCGAGCGGGCTGTGGCAGCAGCACCTCTCCCAGGAGCAGACTCGAAACAGTAGCGGGGTGAGGAAATTAATCCAATTCTAGTGTAAAATGACCCAAATTTGAAATAACACTGACACCCTGTGGAGACATGCGGAGGGATGTTCTGTGAGCCTGGCCAACTGTTCCTGTAATGTGGAAGAAATGACTGGCTGTATCCCTGCACGTCTGCCTTTAGATAAAACTTTTTTCCCCTCTGAAAAGTTTCATCTTTTTATAAAGCAGAAGTCCAATTAAAATAATAAACACTCTCTGTATTTTTTTCTATTAAAAGTAATACATAAATTATCGTGTAGCTAAAACCACAGAAGTTCATTTGCCAAAAAGAACAGCTCTTGCCTTATGAGAAGCATTTTGCAAGATTTACAGAGTGTATCTGTCATGGGCCGAGTTTCACAAGGGACTTTCTTCCTCACGGCAAGAGCTATCGGAAGGAACAGCTCTGCGCTGCAGAGAAGTCTGGACTGCAGCTTTACAAATGCAAGAGCCCAAAAGGGGGTGATTCTAACTGTGCATTTTTAGCACGCAGAGCAGTAGCTCTGTGTTTTGCTTGCCCTGGCTGCAGATGCCTTGTGTGAGTGCCCAAGGCGGTCCTGCAGCGAGGCTCCCTTCAGAGCCCGCTGGGTCTGTGCTCTGGCGTTGCTTTGGGGCAGAAGGAGCCCCAGTTCACACGGGATAAGCTCCCCTTTCCCTCGATTTGAGGACAGGATCCCTGCTGGCACCCAGGGTTAAAAATCAAAAAATAAGAGGATGGCTAGTGAGGAGGTTCCTGGTAATTTGACCGTAGGGAAAAAAAACTGAGCACACGAGAGCACGCCATATTTTTCATATTCTCTCTGCAACACAGTGAAATTGAAATCTGCATGTTCAATATTCACATTGAGAACGTCTCCTCTCAATTTCCTTCAGGCTGGTGCTTTATAATGTGTTTAATTCTCACATTTGCATTGTCTGCAGAGGGAACAACTATTTCTGGGTCAGATGGGGCGGGGTAGGGACAGAAGGCACAGCAGAAGTGAAATGTTATCGTACTAAGTTGATTGTCGCTAGAAATATTTGCACGGAGCAGTTTGTCTTTTTGCGGAGAAGACTGGGTGCTTACGCTCAAGCAGTGGCATGGTGCTTCAGTCTTATGGCATGTTTGGGAATGATGATCAGTCTCAGTGCAGGACCAGCCCTTCATCCTTGAAGATACCTTCCATCTTAGAGGAAGCTCCAGCTCCAAATTAATAGGACCTTCAAAGATGCCATTGCCTATTAAAAGAAGAAGTATCCAGCTCCAGGATGGTGGCCCAATTCTAACCAGCCAGTTCAGTGTTTCCCCTACTCTCATACTTCAGCTGGGTCAAGAAGATCAATATTTAATAGTCTATGCAAAACTGCTGTGCAGGGTAGCACTAAGCTGGCCACCCTGTCACTTTGTTTTTAAGAGGGAGCCCTATCTCGGTGACAGGCGAAGGGATTTCTGTGCAGACCTTGCTTGTCTGTTTGCAAAGAGCTTTGAGATAAAAAGCTATTTATAGACTTTTTAGAAAAATCTTGGGCACAGGCCCAGCTTCCAAGAGTGGAACGGCTCATGGAAATAGGATTAAAGACTCAAAATATGACTAGTTTAGTCCCAGATGGCTGAGCTTACCCTTCAACATCGCCCCCCTCCCAAAAAGAGAAAGGGAGGGAAAAAGGGGATATTTCAAATGCAGCTTCTTCCTTGCAGCCATTCCCAACAGGTAACACGTGTTCCCTCAGCCAGGCCAACGTGGGCCTCTGGGCTGTCATTTGGAAGTATCTTTCCATGCAGTTGTCTCCCAGATTTACTGCCTGGGAACGGTACTGCAGCCTCCTTCTGAACAAAAATAGATGAATTCATCCCATATTCTACACCAGCTGCACAAAGCCCCGAAGAAAAATGATCAAGAAGATGCATGTAAGGATGTGTTTCGCCCTGTAACCATGGAGCACAGACAGTATCCATCATTCCCTTTTAATAACGGTTAGGGAAGTTTGGATGCTCTCTCTTCTCACTAGGAGATAAATTAGTGGCCTGCTTCATTAAGGCAGCTCTCTTCTGCCCCGGATCTACCTCTGCTAGAGGCAGCCAAGTTAGGATCGAGATCGAAGAATTTGGGGTTTGGGGGTCTTAGTCTCTCCCCTTGTCTTTAGGGTTCTTACTCTGGCCTGTCTCGGCACTGAGTTCATTATGGGAAGTTTGGTAGAAAACTGAAGGGTTTTTGCACAGCAAATCACATCCACACGAGTCTGTGGACAGCCTTGAAAACCAGCAGGCAGCTGCTTACAGCTCCTAAGAGCCTTTGTGTATCTTACGGGGGTCACTCTTAAGCCAGGTACCTCTGATTTAGGTATCTTTAATTACTGCAGGCTAATACAAGCATACAAAAGAAAAAGAAATATATACAAAACCCGTTCTACGTGGTTGGCATCTCATGCCAGCAGAGAGAGACTTTTGGACCTCTCGGGTGGATGGGGCTCATTTTGAGAAGCCAGTGAGAGTGCTGTTTTTTGAGTGCAATATCCCTAACACTTACATCTAATGGGAATGGTGCAAGTCTCCATCACAAGTATTGCTCCTTTTCTTCGGCACCGTCCTGCTCCATGGAAATTGCTTGCTAAGCAAGGCAGCCCTCTGCCTTCTTTTTGCTCCCAGTCTGTGTGGAAGCGTAAACTTTCACATAATGCACACAGCTTGTATTTAGGAATTCTACCTTGCAAAAAGGGCATTTGGCTATTGATGTCTCCTGGCACAACTCAGCCATGTTTGCAGGGTAGTTTAAAAATAGGGCCTCTATAAAAAGTATACATATATATATGTCAGGACTTTTTAAACCATTGCTGCAAGACATGAACAGGCAGAAAACACTGAACTCCCTGGATTTTGTTTATGCAGTGTATGAATCAATTGCCCTGCACTGGCCACCTCAGTGCTGCTGCATGTGCAGCCCTGAGATTTTCACAGTCTGTTTTCCCCTTTTTCACCTGGCCCTGTTGCTGGTACCAAAGGATGCAGGATGTACCTGCAGGATGCAGGTTTCTTCTCATTCCTGCACCAGCCACATGGGGAGAGGTCAGAGGAAAGGGGATGTGTGAGGGGTATTTCTAGGCACCGGGCTACGTTTTTAAGGGTGTCTTATACACACATGTGGCCATGGTGAGGCAAAAAGTGTAAGATCAGCCTGTGTAACGTGAACCTGTAGTGCTGCACTGTCTACTGAGCAGCCTACCTGTCTGGGTGGAGAGGCAGAGTCTTAATGTTGCTGGTTGCTAGCATCAGAAGCAAAAAGTTTGATTGTAGCGACTCTGAAAAGCAATCAAAGCGGAGGTTAAATGCAAAGCCGCTGAAGCAGCTTAAGGAGGGGTAACGCAGAATCTGTTTTCTAGCAGCAATTTGCTGCTAGTGGCCTCAGCTGCAGGGCACCCACCTGGCCTATGCGCTCCTTGGGCGCCAGCAAAGCTGCTGTGGACTCATAGCCGAGTAGCTGGTGCTGGTTCAGCTGCTTTTGCTATTCCCATCATCCGCAGCATCCAAGAAGTCCGAAGTCAAAGCGCTGCTCCCCGTTCTTCCCATTGCCTCACAGGAAGAACACACAGTCGGGGATGGCACCTATTTGGTTTGGGAGTTTCTCTGATAACTTGTGATTGATGCTTGACCTTGGCCTCACCCTCTTGGAAATCATTTCTGTAACGTTAACCTATGGTTTCCACTGGTTTATAGTTTTATTTTATGCAGATGTCTTCTGTGGAGCAGCACTTAACACACTTCACTGGGTCAGCGTGGTGCTCTTGACTTTGGAATTTCTTTTGTATTTTATAAATCTGTGATTTTAGTCTGTGGCCTGGATCACACATCTCTCCGAGCAGGAAGATGTGTGCAGCATCTGGTGACAGTGTGCGTGTTGATTTAAAGCCTTCTCTTCTGGGCATGCCGAGATTTTCCTGGAGCAGACAGAATTATTTAACAGTCCCTCTGGCTTCCTTCCCACCCTGGCCCCAGCTTTTCAGGCAATATTTTGACTGCTGTTCCACAGCCAGAGCTTCTTCCCCAGCCCAAGACAGTCCCTGCTGCCAGTTTTGGCTCAGGTTTTCTATGCAAGTTCTCTCAGCTCTTTGTCTTTGCAGCCACCGTCTCTACCTGTCCCCTGTCATCCACATCCCAGCTCCATGACTCCTCCATAACACAACCCACTTGGCCACTTCCAGCTCCTCGTGTTTCTGTAACTGTGCCCAAGTGCTCAGGGCTGAAATATTGATGTGCTAATTAATAATGAAAGCCATAATTGTAGTAGATTTTAGAACTTCAATTTGCTGAGCCGTGAGCAGTGATGCAGTCCCTAACAATGAAACGTATGTGCATTGAGGTATCTTTTCCTCTAGCAATAACTGCACAAGAGAAGTATCCTGTGTATGGATGTCTGTGAAGATGTTTGGTTGTGACTTTTGGAGGTCTGGAGTAGGAAATCATAAAATCTTAGTATGTTTATCAATGGTCCTTTTAAAATTCTGTTTCAAAAGGTTTTCATGCCTAAACCTAAAAAACTCTATTTTTTATTCCTATTTTAAATTCCTAAACCTCCTACAGTGTTAAGGAGACAGTAGGAGATGGAGGTATCTAGGCTGCTGACTTTCAGCGCCGTAAATGACTGCAAAAACAGAATCTATCCTGGAAGAATGGCAATCTGTTAGTTGTTCTCATTACCCTAGTAATTAAAACTTGGCATTCCCTTGTTTGCCTGCCTCAGTTTTCAGATCTGCTTCATTTGCAACTCATCCAAGGATATAGGGATGGTTTCTGCAAGTCTAGATGCAAGGGACTCCGCTCCCCTCATGCAAATTAAAAAACAAACAAACCCAAAAAACCTCAAGTTTTGTCTGAAGTAGCCGTTTGCGCAAACAAAAGCAAGATGCAATTGGTGGAGAACTGGATGGTGTACCAGGTTCCCAGGAAACGCTGCAGGCTAATTCGGGACGAAGTGACAGCAGAGTAGGCAAAAGGGACAAAGAAAAGTCAGGAATATCGCCGGGAGCCGGAGTTTCCTGAGAATGTTTCTGTGCTGTTCGGCGGTGACTCCTGCGGAGGCAGGTTGGCGTCGCACCAGTTGCAATATCCCCTGCCAAAGTTCCAAGTAATTTCTGCTAAATTAAATAAACACTGGAGCATTTTTTTAAAACTTAATTAAGAATAGATAAACACAGAAAAATGAAAAAAAAAAAAAGAAAAAATATTTTAAATAATATTTTGCATAGATTTATAAATTACATTAATCTGAGAAGTAAACTTTAAAAGGAGGCATATATTTTAGGTCTATAGTTTGAGATTCACAGGAATCAGATACCTCTGAATATTTTTGTACGTTGTTATAGGAATTTTTGTCACAAAATGTATTTGAGGCTGATACATTTCTTATATCCATTAACTAAAGTATAAATCCAGACCACCAATTATTTGGAATCTGTAAAAGATTCCCTGAGGAACTGCGCTCACGCAGTGCTCTAAATGTAGATTGCAGCGTTTGGTAAGAGCCTGGTATTTTTAAAGCCCGTTAAAATATACGTTGTCCATTTCCATTGATGTTATTGACTCATTCTGAAATGTTTAAGCCCTTTAACTGGAGTAATAAAACATTAAGCAGTCTGCATAGTTGCTGCTCGGCTAACGTAAGTGAAATGCTCAATTCTGATTAAGCACTTGCATAGCTACAGTCATGTCATTTAAATAATAGTGCTTATTTTTCCTCTAGAAAATGTAATTTACACTTTGAATGGTTTTTCCAGAGGATGATCTGCTGCAAGGCCGTAGTTTTAACCCTCTCATTCTTGCTTAAACAAGTTTCAAGAAGGCGTTGACTTTTAAAGCCCTTACTAAAGCATCTCCTCCACCGAAGCCACGTTGCCACTTGCGTTTAGACGGAAAACGTTTTAAGTAACGCAATGAACGTACAGGGAGCGCTGAGCCAGGCCTTGCCTCACATACGAGGCAGGTGAACAGGGCCCTGGGCGTTCTCGCTAGGCTGTGGTGGCCAGGCCTTTTTGCCCTTAAGGTTCTTTAGACTTGATCTTTGAGTTTTTTTAAGCGGATGGATTTGCAGACCACGCAGGGACAAGAACAACATCCCAGCGGCCATGGCGGAGGCGGCCCCAAGATGGCGCCGCGACCTGTGGGGAGCGGGAGGAAAAGGCGCCGCTCCCGCGCGCCCCGAGGGCCGCTGCTATTGGAGGAAAGCGGAAGCGGCTCCCCACGCCGGCCTATGAGCGGGCCGCGCTCTGCGCCCTTCGCGAGGACAAAGCGGCCGCCTCATTGGCCGAGAGGCGGGCAGCTGGCGGGGCGCTGAGCCTGCCCATTGGCTGCGGGGCGGGGGCACGGCGCCGGGCGGCACCATGTTGGCGAGCCGGCGGGGGCTGGCGGCGCCGGCCGAGGACATGGAGCGG
>VZSV01000179.1:745106-756664 GCA_013398735.1 Nothocercus julius | reverse complement strand
TCCAGGGTCAACTTCACGCTTTCTGAGTTTTCATAATCCTCTTTTTTTTTTCCAGTCTGTCATGACAGAGGCTTCTCTTCATCTTCAAATTAGTCTCATTTTCAAATTAGTCTCTTCCAGAGCTGTGCAAATATTCTCTTATGATGCCATAGTGCTGTTGCTCTTACCAACTTTAATTTAAAACAGTAAAGCTTAAGTTCTCGCTGTCTGTGATTGCATTTTTTGTGCTTGCCTTGTACAGCAGCAAGCTTAGTGTTGGCACCTAGAGCGTAATGTGCAGCTCTGCAGATACTCAGATGGGCCATGGAGCAACCTCAGGGCTGTTTTGTTGTTTGCTGGAGGAAAGCTGCTCATGACCCATTTCAGCAGCCATCAGGACCAAGTCAGATCAGCCACACCTGCTTAAAGCTGCAGAGAGCAGAACTACAGTAAGAGCTTAGTAGGGGTGTTAGGAGTAACTGTGTGACTTGAGGGAAAATATTTGGTGGGGATTTGCTATTCAGCTCAGAGAATTACTGAAATGTCTTGTATCATTTTTTTCTAAATTCTGCGTAGCTGGAGATGCTAAAGTCTGTGTAGTTGGAGCTTTTCATCCAAAATTAGTTTCAAAGCTGTCACACAGGATAAGTGAAGTAAACGATAGATGATGTAAGTAGCAATTCTAGTTACGCTGTGCCATTTAAAAAAAAAAAAAACTCACTTCCCTCTAGAGAAGCTTGGCGTTCTTGAAAATCATCCCAGGAAAATGGGTATCCATGCTGAGCTCCAAAGCCGTGAAACTCTTCTGTTCATTTGGCCAGCATTGGGATGAGAGGCTTTAAATATATATAAACACACACACACACACACACACACACACACACACACACACACACACACAAATTGTTAAGTTTAAAAGTAACATTTGTTGTCTCTGCTGTCTCTCTGGGAGACTGCCTCTATATCTGCAAGGATTCTGGTCCTGTCTGTACTTAAGTCTTATGTTTGCTGTCTAGTATTCAGGTTGTCATGTTGCTTGGAGAAATCATATGCCCTCTAAATGGAACTGAGATAAACAAGAATTAGTTTTAATTTCCATATAAGTGTCTGGCTGGTTGTCATTTGGTCAACTTTGTACAGTGGCTGTGTCACCTCATCACCGGAGAAGCAGCAGAAGCCTTTTCTGCATTAGTCCTGCCACGGCTCAGGGTGCTCTTTGTGGTTTCCTATGATTTACATAGTTTCTGCAGAGAGAAATCCCTGACTCTGAATGTTCCTCTGAGATGTGACAGTATCAACTTCTATTTGGTTCCCAACTATAATCCACTAATAATATGAAGATAATTTCTATATTTGTAATTGAAATACAGCTGATTAACTGTGTGTTATATGGTCCTTATGTGCTAAAATTTGACTGGCAAAGGATTGTTGAGAAGCAAGGCCTTTCCTGAAACCCATAATGAATACAGAAATGCAGTGTGGCTTTAACTCTGCATGTGTGAGATTTCAGAGAAGAGGCAGTATTAAGTTTTTTTTTTTTTCCCATATTATTTTAGTGTTAAGGTTATGGATGTTGTGTATATTTTTGTGGCTTTTAGCTTTACAGTCGACTGCAGAAGCTACATAGTTAGATATAAGGAAATCAGGGCATCCTCAAGTTCTCTTTGCGGATGAAGATGGATTAACTAGAGTAACTGCAAATGAAAGACAACAGACAACCGAAGTCTTTTCTTACAAATTTCACCTTCAGGAAACTAGTCTGTACAGCTGCGCAACTGTTGTTAGATGTCAGAGAAGTCTACCTGGGAGCTCGCTTGAGGGATGAATCTTTAGGAAATCAGAGGTCATAGATTCTCGTGAAAGAGGAGGGCATTTGTGAAATTGGAGCTGTTAACCTGAAGTATAATTCTCTGAAAATGTTTTGCCTGTTGTAGTCACCCTAGCAACACAAGTTGTGATTTCAGTTGAGCAGAGCTGGTGTCAGTCAATTCTCCCTTTTGTGTAGATCACTTAAAGGCTACAGGGAGATGAGAGGCACCTTAGAAATGCTGGGGCCTTAGGATACCAGTGTATATAATCTAGGCTTAAGTACCAGAAATGGACTAGATTTTGAATGTATTGGGATCTAATGGAAAGGATTCCTGTAAACTTAACTATGTTCTCTTGCTTTCTAGGGGTACTAGAAGATGCTTCAGTGGTGCTGCCTCTTTCACAGTACAAGTTATGAATGAAATTCATTAACTAACATCCCCCTCCTCACCCTGAGCTCCAAGAGACTTCCTGTAACGCCTGGAAGAACGAGTCAGGGGAGAAGGGTTGAACATCACCATGAAGCTAAAGCAGCGAGTTGTGCTGTTGGCCATTCTCCTGGTCATCTTCATCTTCACAAAAGTTTTCCTCATCGACAACTTGGACACCTCAGCTGCCAACCGTGAAGACCAGCGCGCCTTTCACCGTATGATGGCGAGCCTGCGCGTCGAGCTGGACCCCCGGCTTGACCACACCATGCAGTCCCCCTGGGAGATTGCAGCCCAGTGGGTTGTCCCCCGGGAGGTGTATCCCGAGGAGACACCTGAGCTAGGGGCTGTCATGCATGCCATGTCGACAAAGAAAATAATAAAAGCTGATGTAGGGTACAAAGGTACCCAGCTGAAAGCTTTGCTAATACTTGAAGGGGGACAGAAGGTTGTCTTCAAACCTAAGAGGTGAATATTCTCTTCAGTGATTGAATGATTGCTACTTTATGTATTTTTATCTCTATGTTATTCATTAGTCTTTTATAAACAGAATCTGTTCATTTCTTTGGGAGACAATAACAGAGTGATGCTTATCTTCTAGTAAAACTCAGTGGCTATTCCAGCTGACTCCCAAGCCCTATAAGTTTGATGCTCAAAACGGCCTTTCTTTAGGTTCAAATAATAACCTCAGTTCTGAGGGAATATTGGTTAAATCTGATGCTTTTGAGCCGTATCTTCCTGATTCTGGAACTGCTGGTTCTGGCAGTATGGTGACACATCTCGCTGAGTAAGAGTCATGACGAGCCTCCATGAGAATGCAGTTCAAGACTAGGGAAAGAGTGAGAATGGTCAGTGGTCTTAAAAGCAGATCTGATGTCCAGTGTTTCTGTATGATGAATGCAAGAATGGCAAGAATAGGTAGAAATGAGAAAATAGGTAATCTAATTTGGTTTTTATGAGAAAAATGTATTTCAATTCACCCATTTGCTCCTTAGTATTGACTGTGGTATTTTATGCCTATCTGAGGCATACCTCTTAAGGAGTATCTAGACTCGATTCAGAATTCGTTAATCTCTGAAAATTTTACATGCCTTGGCTGGTTTGGTAGCCTCTTTACAAGGGCCTCTTTGTATCCAGTGTTCTCCTCAGATTCACACTTGCTGGTCTCTTATCAACCAGAGATTGCATTTGCCGTTTTTGCCACGATGTCAGATTGTGTTTTGATGTTAATGTACATCCTTTCGAACCCCAGATTGTTCACAGAATTTCTGCTTTCCAGCATAAATAGTCTGCTGTTCTCTGGTCAGGTTTGTAGTCTTTGTTTTTAGATATGACTTGGCATATAGTTGAATTACAACTCTTTGGTTTGAATAGGCCCAGGTTTCCAGGCACTTGAGACCACTGTGAATTACTGACCTTTCCTCCTTATTTATTCCTTCACCAGCCTGTCCACTGTTTAATCCCATTAATGATTTTTCCCTCTCCCATAGGCAATCATTTTGAAAGTGACCCCAGGTCTGTTTAACTTAGTGTTGTTCCTGCACTCGTTACTCTGAATGGCAAAGTTGATAGGAATCCTGCTTGAATCACTTTATCTGACTTATTGCAATTACAGGTATGCCAGGGACTATGTTGTGGAAGGAGAACCATATGCTGGCTATGACAGACACAATGCAGAAGTAGCAGCCTTTCACTTGGATAGGTATGAAATTGCTGGATTACTTGGTTTTATTGCCTCTGGTACTTAGTTTGTCAGAGTGTGGGGGGGGGGATCATATTTGGAATGTATTTCAGGTGTAAACTGTTTCTAACCTGTCCCTATAGCAAAATGAACCCAAGAATAAGAATAGTGATTTTTGTGAAGCGTCATTTTAAAGATATATGCAAGAGTCTAATATTTGCAATTCTTTTTTTTCTTTTTTTTTTTAAAAAAAAAAAGGCACGGTGGATAAGGTACTGAAACCACTGATGTTCCACATAATATGGAACAAAGAGCGTAATTGTCCTAAGTCTTATTTCCTAATTGTCCAAGTCCTAATGAAACATCTGAAACACTAAATGTATGATTAAAAAAAGTCTTAATATCTAGGGTGATGATTCTAAATATGAGTCTGCCTCCTGGGCGGGGGAGGGGGGGGAAGGCATTACCATATGGTTGGGGCTAGGGATTTCCAGGTGTTATTGTGGACTCAAGCTGGAGATGCAACTACCATAAGAAAAACAGTTATAGCAGTTACAGGAAACATAAGGAAAGGACTGGAAAATACTAAAGGCTGAATGTTGATAGGTACAAATGTAAGTTTGTGATGAAGTTTCATCTAGAACAAAGGTTTCTCCTTTTTAAAAGGACTGCTTTGCTATTTCAGAGATAGCTTATTAAGCTATTTAAAATGTTAAAAGATGTGAAAAATTGTCATGTGAAGTGACTTAAAATCTTGGGTATAGGTATAATGAGGCACTAATAAGATAAAGAACAGAATAGTCCAACTTAAACTGAGATGTTATTCTTCCTTTTTCAGTAGGTTGTAAGAGATGTATTTATTAGTCCTAATTCATCTTTGGAACGTATTGCACAGGAGAGAGAAATGAAGAGAAATGACCCTTCTGGGAAGGTTTTGTGGTAACTGCTTGTGTAAAACCCAGGGCTGCTGTTGGAATATTCAGATTGTGAACCAAACTGGGATCTTTGAATCATTTTAAGGCAAAAAGTTGATCCTGGAGCCAGACGTCTATTAGTCATTTGTATTCTTTAAGAAAAATAGTGTTCAATTTCCCTGAAATTACAAAAATCAAGCAATGTAAAGGGGAATAATTAGAAGTCCATTTCTGGCTAGATCCTCCCTCTTATGCTACCTCTTTCTTCCTCTCTCTTTGGCCATGTTTTGGTGCTTGGTTTCTCTGACCACTCTCCTCTACTTTGAACATGCTTCTCTACTTCCTTCAAGCACAGCTAGCAGAAACTCTCTGCCCACGTAACTTATTTGCACTGTTGTTTTGAATGGTGGCACATAGATATTTTTATCCCAGGTGCTATTTTTTTCACCAAGAACCTGCAGGATGTTGTATGCTTCCCAATATTGGGGAAGCTCTCTTAGCCAGGATAGTGGCCTTTCCCCTCTGGATTTGAGCTTAGAGATGGGTTTTCCAGATCTAAGTTCTGCACTTGTTTATTTGTAGCTCCTGCATTTTCTCAAGCTGTGCATAGCTGTCTTGCTGCCGGTGCCTTTTGTCTTTATGCTTCCATGATTTGTTCAAGAAGACGTTTTGTGTTGCCCTTTCTTAGAGCTGTTTCGTACTTGAAGGGACTTGCTGCCTGAATATTTCAAAAACAGCTTGCAGCTGTGAAAGAGCAACTTTCCTTGTATCTCTGTGGGCATCTCTGGCTCCTTCCTTCCCATTTTCTGAAAAAGGCACAATCAAAAGTACATTAAGAGAGTTATGTCTGACGTTGTACTTGTGTTTGTAGTACTCCTTTAAGCACTTTTAAAATCCAATTACAAGTGAAATCAATTGTGGTCACAGAACAAAGGCTCTTGCAGACATGAGAGTGGAACCTGGATCTTGTTGCTGCCAGTTTTTTGATTATTCATTCCACCTCTTTTCTTTTCTTTTTTTTTTTCTCCAAGCATATCTTAGGCATTCGGGTTTTTCTACCGTTCTGCCTTCCCTCCTCCCCCTCAAGCCAAACTAAATAACTCCCAGATTGTTTACTTTCAAGTGCAATTGAATTGGAGCTTAAATGTAAGATTTTGTGGGAATTAGTATCTAGCAAATTATAAATGATCTTTCCAGGTGAACAGCCTAAAGGCCAGATGGCCGGTGCTTGAGCCTGTGTACAAGGGAGATGATAGATTTCTTTTTTTTTTTTTTTTTCCTTCTGGGATGAGATCTGATTTCTGAGAATTGGAGCATGATACATCTTGTGTTGCTCTTCTGCAAATATTTTAATAAAGGAGCATCACTGATGGCCTATAAAGCAGGTTTTACGTTTTGGTGTTTAGGAAGGAGGGGTCCTTCGCTTTGGAGAAGAGAGGAGATTGCCAGGGGGTTCCACCTTTCTTCTCTGGTCTCAACTCATCATGATTTCATGCAGTTTCATGCACAGAGTTTGTGTGTGTGTGTGTGTGTGTGTGTGTCTTTTAAAGTTTAGAACTGCTGCCAAAAACTCTTACCCCCCATCATGTTTTGTTTCCTCACGAAATTAGAATCCTGGGCTTCCGACGAGCTCCAGTGGTAGTTGGCAGGTTTGTGAATCTACGTACAGAGATCAAACCAGTTGCCACAGAGCAGCTTCTGGGCACCTTCATGACTGTGGGTAAGTGGATTCTCTGTGTTGTGCAGCCTGGTAAAGAAAATCATGTGAATGGGAAATAGTCATGGGCATTTGACACAGTTATGGAACACTTAACTACGGTATTGGAAGGTGATAAACCTCTTTCAGTCCCATGAGAAATTTGAGTACTTGTATAACCCCTATTTGGTGGGGGAAGAAGACTCAATTTTCTCCAAAATCAGGTGTTTTACTTTGTTTTCTGTTCTTTCTGTTCTTGTTTTTAAGTATTTTCTAATGTTAGAAATTGTTAGAAAGTCTTTGGAGTCGGTGAGTAGACCTGAAAGAAAAAACGGAGTTGTATTTGACTCTAATGCAAACACAATGGTTACTTGGGATAATTTGTAGGACTAGTTCATCAGTTGCTGTTAGATGTTGTCTGTGCCACATCACTACTGAGCATTCGTAACCGGATGCATCAGAACTTGACTACAGTGCTTACAGAAATAATGCTGAGGGGCAATAATGCAATAATGGGAGTTACTAGTGCAAGCTCCTCCAAGGTGGTCATTAGGCACCAAGAAGTGACACATCCTGCTGCCTTAACCTTTGAGCTTTTCATAAAATATTAAGTTACTGCTTTTTCTTTTTTTGACAGGCAGAATCTGGAGACAATTATTCATTGTGTGTGTGTGTGTGTGTGTGTATATATACGTGTGTGTGTGTTTCTATTATAAGCGCTGCTGGTAACCTCACCTACTAAATTTGCTTAACCCTTCTAATTATAAGGTTCAGCATTCAGATAAAATTTGCCTTGCTAACCTCTTTTTGCATTCAGATTGGGTGTTTGCCTCAGGCAGACTTTATTTTTTTTTTCCTAATTTCGGCTGAAATAAGTAGTAGTCAGCAGAAATTCTAATTTAAAGTACAGCTCTTTTTTAATTGCCTTTCCTTAGATTTTTTTGGAACCTCCTGTTCTGCAGAGCATGAACTAAACAGATAGAGATAATTGCAGAAACATTTGTGTCCGGATTGCTTGCTGACCCAAATTCAACCAAGTTTCTGAGGTTTTGAGAAGTGATAGCTCGCACATGCTCAGTGAAGGCTTGCTAGAGCTACAGTTGAGTCTGGGGAAAATGTGCAAATTGCTAGGACAGCTGCAATGTGGAGCCAAAGGAAGAAAGGACAGAGGACAAGGGGAGGTACAAGGAAATAAGGCTCAGTTGAAGAATGCTTTGGAAGAACATCCATGCATGTGGAGTTGGGATTGACTTGGTGAGGGACAAAATAAGGCAGGTTTTAAGGATGAAGCAGAGAAGTTTAAACTAAGTTAATTTCGGCCACTGAAGAGCATCCCTTTCCATAGCTGTTGAGGTACTGAGGACTGGTAGGTGTCACTATTCCCCTCCTGTCAGAAGAAACCCATGAAACTTTGACAGATCCACATGCCTAGATCACGTAGGAATGATAGCGCATTTGTATTTCCGTAAGTGGGTGTGCTCAAGTAGCAGAAATGCGCACCAAGTCTAGGGGCTCCAGCTTCATTTGAGGTGTGTTTTATCTTTATTTGCTTGACTTTTTTCAATTGTCTTTTGAAAAATTTTGGAGAACTGTCACATGGAGTATGTTAAACAAGCAGTGCTAAGGTTGCAAAGTGAAGCTCCTGAGGAATTAGGGATCTCAAACTTGTTGATAGTACGGTGTTGTCTTAAGTCCCAGTATAATTAAAAACATTAGATGATATAGTTATTGACTCCTTTGAAAATTAATCTTTTGTGAAGTTTTGAATGAATAAATGTCTGCTTCTAAGGGCTTCTGCCCTTAGAGAGGAGGAGGAGGAACGAAGTCAGTTGCAGTGAAATCTTGCTGTGGGGGTTTCTT
Organism: Nothocercus julius; assembly: GCA_013398735.1. NCBI lineage: Eukaryota > Metazoa > Chordata > Aves > Tinamiformes > Tinamidae > Nothocercus > Nothocercus julius. The sequence goes on along the minus strand of VZSV01000179.1, from coordinate 748,297 downwards.
TGCTGCAACAACATGCTCCTGAATTTCATTTGGCTTCCCGTGGATTAAATTCTGTTCTTGTGATGTTTGTTTTGTTTCAAAGGTAATAGTACTTGCTTCTATGGGAAGTGCTACTACTGTCGGGAAACAGAACCAGCTTGTGCAGATGGGGACATCATGGAAGGGTCGGTTACTCTGTGGCTGCCGGACGTCTGGCCTCTCCAGAAGCATCGGCACCCGTGGGGCAGGACTTACCGTGAAGGGAAACTCGCCAGGTACGAGAGCCTGATGGGGCTCATTCTTGTAATGACAATTTGGACTGAAGTACCCTTGCGATACAGTGGCTAATTACGGAGCTAGCATTCCCAAAGTTGAGTTTTGGCAATAACTAACTTGATGTGATTACCAATAACGGTGTGGTTACCGTGGCACTGTGCTTTTTTTCTGACATACCTGATTTCACGGTCTTTAAAGTTTGTTCAGGAATTGTAGGAGATTGGACAGAGAGGGACAGTACAAGAGGCTGGGAGGGTTGTCTTTGCTTTTGCTTTTAAGTGTTTTTTTCCCCTTGTGTCAAAAATTTTCATAGGATTTACTATGATTAATCTGTCTACTTTATGACCATTTTTGTAGGTACCTTTTCTGTGCGGTGCGTTTAGGCTGAATCAGTAAGAACTGAGAAGTTCTTCATTGATTTAATTATCACTCGCATTTGGGGACTGTGCTTGACATAGAAAGAATGCTTTTAGAGAAAAACATCTAGCAGGGATCTAGCAGTTGTGTGTACTAAGATACAGTGTATCAGGGTGTTTGGGTTGGGCGCTTTCTTGCCATGACCAAAGTATTATTAAGCTTATGTTTTTGCAAGTCCTGGTGCTGGACAAGTGATTAGAAAGAGGTTTTTAGTCCAGACCTAAGACTTGGATTGTTTGCCAATGGTGTGGTGGTTTTTGCAAAGAACCTCACCCAGTGACTTCACTGAAGTGTTTTAGAATATGAAATGTACAGTTGACTTGCTGAGCAGCAGAAGGTACCTGCTTTTTAAAAGGTCAAAATCGGCTGTATTTAGTACCTGTTAAATTGCAGTATGGATCGACTGAATTTCTTGGAGGTATTTCCTTTTTGGAGAGACTGCTTTTATCATGCAGGGTCTGCTTGCATAACATTTTAACAAGTTAAGAAGATATCTATGCTGATTTAATACTCATTGTGTTTTTAACTTCTATGCTTTTATCTTGCTCAGGTGGTATTGCAAGGTTCTGTTTCTTTGTTATACCCCTTATTACATTGTGCTTCTCTCTCTGAGAATATGAGGTGAAACATTCTATATGTTATGCTCTCTCTTTTTTCTGCATCTGATTATTATGGAAAAATAACTTTGTAGGAATTTTCTTCCCTTGTTGCTGCTCTGCCCTGAGTTGACCTTTGGAATCATATATTTAAAATCACTTGTGCCATCGGTGTGTATAATCTTAATGGACACATAATAGATAAAAATTCCTGACCTTTGAAGTCCTGCACTAACATGGCACAAATATCCAAAGTAAGTGTTGGATAAAGGTCTCTGTGGAAAGACTGAGTGAAAAAGGAGAGAAGAGAGCACAGGATATGAGAAGAGCTCCTACAAGGAGGTCAAGCAATGATCTAAAGGAAAAGGAAAGAGAAACGCTTGAGGGAGAGAGACACGTAGTATAAAGGAAATGTTTTGAGTGCCAGGAAGAGCCTGTGTTGAGAATTTGCCTTGTGGGGTTGTGCTAAAAGCTGAATGCGAGTTCAGTGTTGCAGGAGGAGGGAGCTAGAGTCAGGATTGAGGAGTGTTTGCCGTGTGGAAAGGAGGAAAAATAAGGTTTGGGAGCTCGGAGTCTGTATCTGGAGAAGGTATCGTAGGGCATGTGACAGCCCTGTGTAATAGGGCTCTTACCTATTACATAGTTAATTTGGGGGGTTTCCTCCTTTTGTGAGTTGCTGTGTGATTTTTTTTTTTTTTTTTTTTTTTTTTTTTCTCCAAACTTGTCAGTAGCCTCTGCAGCTTGTTTTCTCTGTTTCCAGTTCACAGATGGCTCAAACTGTTCAAACTGTTCCCAATTTAACTGCTATTTTGCAAAGGAGTGTTTTAGCTTCTGTACAGGAGATGCGATGCTTCTTGTTTGGGATGACATATGGAAAGGAGCTGTTGCTGTTTTGGTGTTAGTGGTGAACAGCTTGGAAAACTGTGAAGAAGAAAGTGAGGAAACTTAGAATCCTAGCTGTGGAGAATTGAGACGTGGCATCCAGGTTGTAAGACTGTAAGCACATGCCTAGGTTGCCTATAGAAAGATAGGAGAGAAAAGGAAGACTGGAAATCTTGCCAGTAGAGAAGCAAGTGAGAGACTCTGAAAGAAACAAACAAACAAAAAGAAAAGTGAGGAAAGCAGCTATGAGAGAAGGAGAATGAACACGTAACGTCCACCCTCTTAGGCCAGTGGAGGTCACTAGTAACGAAGAGAAGCTTATTTGTGCTGGAAGGAAAAATGAGGAGAGACTGGAGAGACAGATGGAAACAAGCCAAGGCAATAGAAATATAGATGCTGTACTTGAAGACTTTAGTTAGGAAGTTAAGGGAGGCAAATCATAGCAAAAATCTTGCATTGAAGTGTGCCAACCACTGCTGAACGTGAGCAATGAGGAAGCAAACTCTGAGCTTGCTTTCTGTAGGCAAATGATGTGTAACCTTGTACTAAAACTATAGCTTGCTTCATATGTCTGGATGTTAGTAAAGGAGTTGCTCTCTTAATAAGCTATGTTTGTCCAGCTCTTTCTTCTTTGAATAGACTTGGTTGCTCTCCAGGCCTTTTCTCTAAGAACTGATATGAATGAGGGGGCAGCTATACATACCTCCGAAATCAAATGGTACAATGGTAGAACTTTCCTTGAAGATGTGATTTGGTTTCTCTGTTTGGCCCGCAGGTGGGAGTACGATGAAAGCTACTGTGATGCTGTGAAGAAGACTTCCCCCTATGATTCGGGCCCTCGTCTCCTCGATATCATCGACACTGCCATCTTTGATTATTTGATTGGGAATGCTGACCGGCATCACTATGAGAGTTTCCAGGATGATGAAGGAGTCAGTATGCTTATCCTCCTAGATAATGCCAAGAGGTGAGTGAGCATCAGGCAGTGGAAGCATCACGATACACATTTATCTGTTAAATTTTCCTGGTGTCTGTCTGTCT
>VZSV01000179.1:691401-733913 GCA_013398735.1 Nothocercus julius | reverse complement strand
GGACGGGCCTGGCTGCGTCTCCTCGACCAGAAGGGGCAGTTTCTCCTGCAAGGGGCAGTTTCTCCTGCAGTCCAGGTGGCCGCAGGATCCGTGCGGGGACGGCAGCCGGGGGCTTTTGGAGACGAGGAGGCTGCCCTGCACCTGGTGCCGCTGTTGTGGGGCCCCCATGGGCCCCGCAGGCGGGACGCGCTTTGCCGAGCGTGGGGCTGCTCCTGCCAAGGCGAGAGCTGCCAAGGCTCTCTGCTTCTAGCAGCTCCCCGCCGTACACTCGGGCCTCTGCCACTGCAAGCGCAGTTTAGAGTTTGGTGGGACGCCAAGTGTCGCCTGTGAAGGCCGTGGTATCCCAGGCAGGAGGGGACACTCGCAGGTCGTGGGTCACTCTGCTGGCCACTGCTGTCACTCTGGGAGAGGAAGCAGCTCTCCCAGGATCCGTGCTGGCAAGGTGGAAAGCTCTTGTTCCATAGATGTGTACGGAGAGGGTCTCGTCGGGAAACGAGTTCCTCTGTACGCGGGAGTTTTGGGTGCTGACCCTGCCCAGTAAATCCTCTACTGCCAACAGAATTGCTGAGCCTGTTTGTAGAGGGAGCTGCTGGCAGCTCCGAGCAGTTTGTTGTTGAGGTTGGGTGACGTCCCTTATTTCTGCAGCAGCATCGGTGGCAACAGCATCAATGAGGCGGCCCTGGACTTCTGGCGAGCCGGGCGGCCACGGGAGGAGATCCCACTGGAGCTCCTGGAGCAGCAGCTGCGGCAGGAGCTGCTGCAACCTGCAGGTAATGGAGCCGGGCGGCCGCAGGGCCGCGCTCACTGCGGCCTCCGTGGGGTCCGCGCGCCTTGTGCCGCACTGGGGAACAGGGATCTCTCCCCCGGGGGTGTCCTGCCCCGGGGCCCTTTTGGGGCTCCCTGGGCTGTGCCGAGGGGGAGCTGTTAATGCCTCAGGGAGGTGCTGGGTTCCCCGCGGCGTAGCTGTTCCTAGACGGCACTGTGCAAGCGGAAGGGTGTCTTGCTCCCACCGCGCAGGCCTGGATGGGTTGCCCGAGAGCCATTCGGGGGAGAGAGATGTCGGCTTTGCAGGGGGTGCCCGATCCCAGCTGAAAAGGCAACCCCAGCGATGCCACCCCTTCTGGCCCGTGCCCCTTTACCAAGCCGGCTGCTCGTGGCCACGCAGCCTCTGCTGAGCCCCGGCTGAGCCGCGCGCAGCTCCGCAGGGGCAGGCAGCGACGAGCAGGGCCGTCCTGCAGCTGATGTCACCCCGTTTGTCCCCGCAGACAGCGGTTACGCCCGCAGCCACTTCCTGGAAGAGAACCTCGTCGACTTCTTCGTGCCGTTCCTGCCCCTGGAGCGGCGCCACGTGAGGCTGTGTGCGAGGGACGCGTTCCTGGCGCGTGGACTTCCGTACACGGAGGCAGCCCTCGACGAGGTGGCCGAGATGATGGTGTTCGTCCCCGAGGAGGAGAAACTGTTCTCGGCGCAGGGCTGCAAAGCCGTGTCCCAGCGCATCAGCTACTTCCTTCCCTGATGAACACCAGGTGGGACTATGCCGGTGAGGAAGGGGGTTGCGCCCTCAGAGCTGCTCCTTGTTCGCACGCTCAGGCTGCACCCTGGCAGGGATGGAAACTTTCCTCTTTGTTACTGGGAGGGCTGTTTGCTGAATCCTCCTGAGGGGACCCGGGACAGCTTGTGCTCGACTGTCACCCGCTCGAGTCACCGCGTGTTTTGCTGTCCTGCCTTTTAGGAGGTGAAAGCCTGGAGCAGTGGCTGGGTCGTGCTGGCAGATGCTGCCCCTCAGGGAGGCTGGCAGGTCCCGGGCCCTGCGTCGCCACCATATAACGAGGGCCTTGAGACTGGAGAGTCTGTCCAGCAGAACCTGCTCCCTGTCCCCCCTTCCCTCGGTGCCTCCCCAGGCTCTCGTGCTGCACCCCGTGGGATTCGCTGGGAGGTCTCTCTGTCGCTCTGCTGCATCCACAAGGCTGCCTGCCATTCAGAGCTGTGTGCGTGGTGGATTTATGCTTTTGATGAGGAGGCCCCTGCATGAAGAAATGACTTTCATCATCGTCTCCGGCGATGCCAGATCCTTAGCCTCTTGCTTGGAGTGTCCCTGCTCTCCCCTTTCTCTTTGGAGCCTTCCGTTGTATGGAAGCAGCTCTGGGAATGAGCAGAACATTACGGTGTGTGCTGAGATTAAAGTGACTTTTCTAAGTCTGAATTACTGCTTGCCTTGCTGCAGGAGCTGGTTTAGGAGGAGGCAAACTCCCCTCTCAAGGCCAAAGGGCCGTGGAAGCGGACGGTGGTTGAAGGAACAGGTTGCAGTTGAGTTCTGGTTTTCGGAGATGGAGTAAGGGTTTTATTTATTTATTTATTTTAAGTGCATTGTGCGCTGTGGCTTTTGGCAGGTATCAGCATTACTCCACAGCAGGGCTGTTTGCTGTCTGGGTACTTGCCAAATGATAAGTATGTTACAGCAGGGCCAAAAATTTCAACAGCGTTACAGGAATTGCTTTGTGACCTTCGGGTCAAAACTCCCTTCCAACAGAGCCAGGCCAAGGAAGATCAGGTGAAACTGCACATGCCAAGGACAGCGTTTAGCTAGCCGGCCGCTGCACGCGCGTGTGGACCTTTGATCTATTTTAAGCTTTGAACTGCTCCGTGGTGCCAGGGCTGAGCACAACCTCCAGGAAGAGATTGACCAGCTGCGCTCAGTCCTACTGCAGAGTTGGTGTTTCCCTCCTGGCTCCGTTATCTCATGAGGCTTCACAGTCCAAGGCAGCAGATGGGCCAGCTGCTTCCTTCTCTTGACGAAAAGTTGCTTTGAACCTCTCTGATTCTAGGCTGCACCTTAAGGTTCATGCCAGCCTGGGCTTTAAGAGGCTCTTCTGAGCTTTGGTTTACGGGCGATCAGCTACTCAAAAGCCTCAACCCTAATGCCAAAACCTCGAGAAAGGCGCGAGGGAGTCGCGTGCAGGGAGGCGGGTGAGAAAGCGAGAGGAGCCATGGGGCACCTCAGTGCAGGGTCACAACCAGCTCGCCTAGAAAATTAACGCTTGAGCTTTTGTAAGATGTCGAGCGGTTCCTGCTAGTGCTGCTTAAAGTGAAGGTGTCACTAATAACGAGGCAGCTGTCACGCTGAGGATGCAGGACCCTGCGCTCGGCTGGGTCACCCTAGGGTGCCCGTCTGACACCGGGTTACGTAACTGCAGCACCGGGAACCGCTTTCCCACCACCCCTGCCTGGCACCCGTCGGTTCAGTCTTAAAAGCATAAATTTAAAAGAGGGGAAAAAAAAAAAGGCAGCCTATATTCTAGTTTATTTGCCAATAAAATATTGCAACCTTTATTTAAAACAAAATGCAAATTGGCAAAACTTTGTGGAACGACAGGCAAAAAGAGGCCCTTCAAAGGGTCTTATTTACATCAAGTTTAACACTGTTTGCAGTTCACAGTCAGACAATAGTGAGAGAATTAAATTAGAAAAACAACCAAAATATATTACAATAACAATTTAAAACAAACAAACAAACAAAAAAAAAACAGTTGACAACACTGGTAGAGTGATTGGTGATTAACGTGTTTAATCCCTTCCTGTCCTCCGTGCGCTCACTACTGGTACGAACAGCGTGCCCAGCTGCTCGCTCCTTACCTGCCGTGCACAACAGCAGTCGCATTTGGAGAGCGGCCTCCTTTGGTACAGACACTTCTTGCCCTGTAGCTCCTACAGGCAAGCCAGGGGTCACCTAACAGGTTGTTTCCTGCTGACGTGGACTAGGCTACAGGTTTTGTTCTATGTCACAGGCAACCGGAGTGCAGCCCCACTGCCGGGCCGTGCGACCTCCGCAGAACCACAGGACGGCTGGGGGTGGAAGGGACCCCTAGAGATGGTTTAGGCCAACCTTGCTGCGTCCCCTTGCACGAGGTGCTTGGTGGCGCTTTTCATGCAGAAGCGGCATGCCCAAGATCGTCTTGGTTCGTTTGTGTTTGTCGTGGCCGCTGTGGCCAGCGATGCTGGGTGAGGGTGGCGGGAGCGCGGGGGCTCCTCGGGCCGGGACCGCTGCTCCCTGCGCTTGGGCCTGCCCAGCTCCCGAGGGCTCCCAGGACCACAGCTCCCACCCCGCCTCGGCCTGCAGCAGCGCCCAACGCTCTGATCCAAGGAAGGCGCGGCAGGCGAAGAGCAGCGGGTTGGGATTAGGAGGAGCTGGGGAGGGAAAGTGTCCCCAGCCACCTCACTCTTGCACACTTATTTTTCTTTTTAAACCCACAATTACCAGGCGCCGCTTGATCCCCTCCCCTTTTGCGGGGAAGATTCAAGTCTCGCCCAGCCTAGTGCAAGTCCAACAGGGAGCCGGGCTGCAGTTGCCTTCAGGGTGACGAGAAGCAGGAAAGCAGAGAGGCGTCCGTGCCTGTCCCCAAATGCAGAGCAGCCCGTGCTCCTCGCTAGAACAGCCCCAGGGCTTCTCCCTCCCTCGGCATTTTAACCCACCGCGCACAGCCCCGAGCAGCTGCTGCAGCAGAGCTCTTCACCGCGGGGCAGCCGGATGCACCGGGGCGGCCGGAGCGCAGGCAGTACCTACTGCAGGGGCCGTGTTTTGTTAGGACACAGCTGGTTTTCTCAGAAGGGTAAAAAAAGGGGTTGAAAGAGTTTAAATCATGAGGAATTCTGGGAACCGCCTGCTCTTCTAGCACTCTTGCTGGAGCTTCCCTGGGTGACTGGCAAGCAGGGGGATTAAAAAAAAAGCTTCTTTCTACCTGCAGTAATGTCTAAGAAAGACTTAACATTTTCTGGTTGGAGCACCTTTCCCTTGGGACTCGCTCCAGCGCCAGGCCCTTGCCGCTCGGCTGAGGGGCGGCAGTGCAATAAGGACAACCCTGGAGGTGGCTCCTAGGGCAGGTGAGACCTGCATCTGTGACGCTGCAGCAGCCTCTGCAACCCCTTTGATGTCTAGGAGGCAACACGGAGCAGCTCCCCAAGGCTCTTCCCTTTGCAGGTCCCCTTTCCAAAGGCGGATAGTTTGGTGCACAGGGATGCACGCGTGTCACGGCTGCCGGAGATAAGGTTAAACCATGCAAGCCCTCGGTAAAGTCTGCGAGATACCGGCCTGGAGCACCCGGGAGGACTCCTCTCCCCGACCCCGCTGGAGCGCAGGGATGGTTTTCGGGCCCGTCTCGCCTGGCTCCGTGGGAAAGGGAGGGATGGGCGCAGGACCGTGCAGGTGCAGCGCGCCCGCGCCTCTGCTCAGACAAAAAGCAGCACGGTCACACTTTGAAAACAAGGTTAAAAGGCGCTTTAGCCCACCAATAAAAAGAATCTAAGGTGCAAAGCAAGACTCTATCACTGCCGCCAGTGCAGACGTGGGCAGCGGCATGCAGGAGCGCGACTGGAGTTGGAGGGGGCTCCCAGGCCTGTTTTCGCCCCTGCTCCGTGATGCAGTGAGGGCTTCCTACGTGCCGGGCTGCTGCATCCCGGGAAGCCGTGTGCAGGCCCGGGCTTTCTGAGGCCACCAACAGGGACGGAGGGGGACACCTTCCACCCGCCGTCGCGTCGCTCTGGGCTTGGCGAGGGGGCCCTGCTGGAGGGCGTAGCCACGGGATGCCGTCCCCGCTGTGCCGCGGGAGGCTCCGCTCCGGAGCGAGCACGGAGATGGCTGCGCTCCGGCCGCGCTGCCCGTCCTTCCCACGCACAGGAGCCGGAGCGCCCATGACGGGGGCAAACCCTGGGAAACTGCCAGGGGATGAGGCCTTGGCCGCGTTTACTGCGTTTCCAGCTGCCCTGCTTGGGCTGCCGGAGGAGCACCGGGAGCAGCCGCAGGTGCTGGAGGCTCTGCCTTACCCACGTCCACAAGGTAACGGAACAGAACTGGGAGGTCAACCTGGTAACAAGTTAGAAACGAGCTAGACCTTAAAAAACCAACAACAACCAAAAAAATCCCTAATAATGTCCCCCCTCCTCCCCGCCCCCCAGTAATGACAACACTGGCGAGTTGTGCAAGAACCCCAAACTACTCATAAACAACCACCGATTAGCACCCGTGCTCAACCACTAGAAAGGGGAGGGTATCAAGCGAGTGAAGGCTGCGTGCTGGGGAGGGGGACTCCAGTGGTGAGGCTGCCCGGCATCCCTGATGCTTCAGCTGTGACGGAAACGCGGCCGTGGGACGGGCGGGAGGGAAAAGGGACGGCTTCCGTGTCTTAGCTCCTTTTGCAGTTCTCGTTGCAGCAGCAGCGGCAGTGCCGCGGCAGCACGAGGCCGCCGGGGGAGGCCAAAGGGCCGTGTGGCCGGCGCCACCGCGCGCTCCAGCAGCCCCCTGCCCGCGGCAGAAACCTGTCCCGGTCCTGCCGCCTCGCCAGGGCCTCCCCGCTCGCCCGCCCAGGCAGCTCAGGCTGGCGGGGAAGGCGCCGGCGCTCAGGTTTCTGCCCCTTGCAGCCTGAATCTACCCCCTCCCTCCCCATTTTTGAGATGAACCTGTAAACGTGAGGAGAACTCAGTGATCTGAGGTACTTCACATACTCAAGTATCAGTCTTTCTTTTTGAAAGCATCAGTACAGAAAAAGATCCCCCCGCCCCAACGTGTGTTTCTCTTACCCAGATTGACAGTAGCTACCTTTGCACCACATCGCTGATTTCTTGGACACATGACAATAAGTTATTAAGGACAGGGTTTGCCCCGGGGACGCTAGCAGCTGCCGAGGACACCTGCAGCTCCTGCAGGCTGAGTTCCAGTTTGCTCACGGCTTCGCGGAAGGCAAATTTGTTGCGCGTCTGCGGGATGCAGTCCACGTAGCCTGAGCAGTAATCCAGCAGCTGGTGCCCTGTGTCCACCAGCTGGCTGTTGGGCGTGGGCTCCGCGATGGCGCTCGAGAGCAGGTCCGCGCACTCCAGCAGCGCCTCCTTGCTGATCTTGTCTGCTGGGACCTTCTCGGCGGCCTGCCTGGTCCTTCTCAGCACCACTTTGGCGCCGGCCGAGCCGTTGGCCATTTTCCCCGGGGAGGTGGAAGACGAGGACAGAGGCACTTGAGGCGGAGGCAGCGCCGGCCTCCCACACTTCCCGCCAGCAGCTGCCGCCGGCGCCGCTGCCTTCTTGCTCCCTTCGCCCGAGTCCTGCCCGTGCTGCGCTCCCGGCTCGTCCGCCGCGTCGGAGCCGGCAGCCGGCTGCTGCAGGAGCCTCATCACCGGCGGCGGCGGTGGCGGAGCACACTTTGGTTTTACCCGTCTGGGCCGGTCCCTGTCGCTGGAAGAAGTGACCTGATGCTCAGATAAGAGCTTAAATTTATTACCCTGAGAGTCTGTGCCAATAAGCTGCACGTCTGCTGGACTGTGTTTTAGCGTGGGTGAGATCAGGACTGGCACTTTGTGGTTGTGAGTGGTTGGAAGTATTGCTGCAGCCTTTCCCGGCGACGACCACCCCGGCCTCTCGCCATCCTCGAGGGGCCCCTGCCGTGGGCCGGTGTTTTTCTCTTTGCCCTTGGAAGCTGCTGCCAGCCCCAGCCCCTCCTTCTCCTCCGTGGCAGAGGGTGTTCGGAAAGGGAGAGCTGCAGCGCCCCGCGGCAAGAGTTTTGCTTTTGGTCTCTCTCTGGTCAAAGCAGGGCCTTCTTCTAACCTTTTGGAAAGCAGGTCACTGGCCCTCCCCGTGCTCTCATCTGGCTGAGAGGAGGTGGACACTGTCCGTTCCAGCTGGATTTTTGACCTCTGGGAATTTCTGGGAAGGGTCATTGCCATCCTATCCTGCTCTGGAAGCCCTGAGGACATGGAAGATGTAGAGTTTGACCTTGGAAAAGGCTTTGAAGCTTCTTCACTGCCAGTGGGTTTTCCTGCTCGTAAACCCAGTGTCTTTTTAATCAAGCGTGGTGTAAAGAAACCTGTGATGCCCGACCACCCGCCACCAGTGCTCACGCCCCCGCCACCGCTGGCACCACCGCTGTCCTCGCTGTAGAAGGTCCTTGGCACAAAGCCCCCACCAAAGCACTTTGGTGGCGCCAGGCTGGCGTCCTGCTGCGCGGCAGCAAAAGAGAACCCGTCCATGTGCTGCAAGGAGGCAACAGAGGAAAAGTTACCCGTTAGCTCGTATTTCTTGTGGGGCTGATTCTCCATCTCGCGGAAGGAGCTGCTGCGCTTCGGAGGCGTGGGCGCGTTCCTCTTCTTCATGAAGGAGCTGAAGAAGCCGCCTTTCCTGTCCCTGGTGAACGTGGTCTCCTTGGCATCCTCCAGCAGGCTGCTGGGCGACTTGTCCCTCTGCTTGCGAGGCAGCGCAGGGGACCCGCTTGGGGGCTGGCTGCTTCTGATGAAACCTGCACGGAAGGAACAAAGGCAAGGCCAAAAATCATTCGCCATCCCCACCTTCTTGTCCTGCAGTTGGGGTCAGGACCTGGGTTATGTAGCTGTCCAGGAGCTGCCGAGCTGGACCGAGAGAGGAGGACAGCGTTTCTGGTTTTGTGCTGATGTGCCTCTTGATTTTTTTTTTTCTTCTGTTACTGCACTTATAACCTGCCTATTGCCTACAATTTAGGAGAGAGTTCAGGAAAACGTGAAATATTCTTTTCTTCCTGTTAATTTCTTACTCTCTTCCCATAGCTTTTTCCTCCTTCCCTAAATACTGCCATTATAAAAGAAAATCTGTATTTCGTCAGTTTTAGTTTTGAAGCCGTCTTGTTTAAACAGTAACAAAACCAAATTTAAAGGGGAAAAAAATACAACAGGATTTATTGAGAGGACAACCAAGAAACCTGCGGTGTTTTCTGGTTGCTGGTAAAGGATCATGCGGCTGTGGTGGCAACCAGCCCGAATACCTCAATATCTGCAGTTAAAAGCACCTGCCTGTCACAGGAAGGAGTGCTTAGGCCAGGTGGGACTAACTTGGTTGCCAACTAAGTAAGCCTGAAGAATCATCTCACCAGAAAAACAAAACTGTTTCACGTTCCAGGATTTTGTTTCCTTGCTCTATAACCTGAGAGCAAAATGGAGAGGTCTGAACAGCATCTGCTCAGACATGGTCCCAGCTCACTTGTTAAGGGTAGTTCTCCTGCATCCTCAGCAATGAAAAGGGGCACCTGGACTGTGACCGAGAACTCCCACCCTCTTCTGCACCCTTCTACGTTGCTAAAGAAGAAGCCTTCCTGCTTTCTGCCACATCAGCTCCCCAAGAAAGCAAAACTTCCATCGGTCTGACCATGCCACTTCACTACTTCAAGAAGAGTGAACACAGCACAGGAGATTTCTAGCCTTGCCTGTCCTGCTGGAGTAACACAGTAAGTGCTGCGTTTGGGTACAAACCCAGAAAAGCCACTGTACTTAATTGCATCCTCACTGAAACGTTAAGCCAACGAGCCATCCTGCCAGGATAGTTTGCTGCAGATCGCCAGTCGGGAGACATTGTTCTGTTTTCTTCTATTTCCTTGGCGCTTTCCACCAGCAGCAAACCTATCCCAAAGACTTGGTGTCATTGCTACTGTCCTAGGGCCCATACCTGGTGCTGAGCTGGAGGCTGACTGCTCCACAGAGTCCTGTGTTCCTTCAATATTCTCCTTGTTCTCTGCCTGTTTCTTCAGTGTTCTAGTCTTGGAGGGAAGCATGGGCAACCGGGGCAAGTAGGGAACTATGGATGAGGAAGAGGCTGTTCTTCCAAGCTCCTCTGCTACCTCTGCAAGAAAAAAAACAGAGGGAATAGTTGGAAGAGAGACCAGCAGAAGAAGGGAAAAAGAAATCTAGGTCTTCACCGCAGACTCAGACTAGGAAGAGGCGGCACGTGACTAGGAAAGCAAGTTATCTATAAATGCAGTTTTTGCTCGAGACCAGAGGTGTTTATAATAAGATGCCTCCCCTAATGTTTTCAAATTAACTCATTTCTATTTTAACAAGTTCAGCACAAAAAAAGCAGTTAAGGTCTGTACAAGAGAAGGTCTGTGCTGGGGCAAGGGCTGCTCACGGGCTAGAGCTAAAGCTCTAGAAAGCAGTTGCTTCTGTTTCTAATCATGATGTTGCACACAGATGTTGCTGGAATACCCCGAAGCTGTGTTCCCTTTGCTTCAGACAAAGCACTGTCTCTCCCTGTGGCAAGTGAGGACAGCTCGCTTCCTTCCAACACCAATACAAGGTAAGCGATTGAAAACAACAAAAACAAATCTCCTGGCCACCCCTGGTTTGGTATTTCTGGGGACTAGCTGAAGAGCCTATTCTACAACCTCCTTGGTAGAATTAAGTCATCTGATGTGTTTTTTTTCTTTTTCTTTTTTTTTTTTTTCCCTGTAGGAGGGAAGGGACTGGGTGGTTCTCCTTATTTCCTGTCTGCTTTCACCCTTCTCACTGCTATTTATCTCCTAGTTGACTATGTTGGAGAGTTCAGTTGCACAGATTTGCTCCTAGAAGTAGTGAAGTAGAAGATCCAGACAGTAAGGAAGTAAGACTTTTTCTTAAATGAAAGGTGGTAGACTAGTATTTCATCACGCAATTTCTGCAGTCAAAAGTGGACTGGGATGTTATCTTCCTCTCTCTCTCAGCATTGCTCACTATTCTGTATGTCCAGTCTGAGCAGAAAGGGACGATATTCCCTAACTCTCTTCCTTTGCCCATTGGTGCTCGAATGAATCACTATCCTGTTCCCTGCACTAGAATATTTTGCAAGTGTGTTCAGTATTTGTGCAGCTAATGAGACCACATGTTTACAAATACAGGGTTAACAAAATTAAGCAAGGGATGAAGCCCTCACTTGGCTAGCAGAGGTGCCTTAAGAGCCTGTCCGTAAGGCTCCACGTGGCACTCTGGAGCTGAAACTGTTTTACTAATGTTTCAGAAATAAGGCAAAAGGGGAACTCACCCTCAGAGATGCTTGAGTCGTGGAACATGGTCTCAAAGGCCTGGTGGGTCTCAGCAAAGGACGGTCTGTCTGGTGGATTCCACTTCCAACCTGCAGCACGAGAAAGCAAGCAAGGTCTCTGTCTGAAGCAGGGTAGAGGCAGATTTTTTGTTTTGTTCGATGAGGTAGAACCTAAGCTCTCTGACCTGCACACAGCCTGTGATCTGCTATTACGTGAGCTTTAGATTCATCAGGTACTAATTCATAGCAGCAATCACCTTACGTATCTTAACAAAAAAGGTCTTGAGAGCAAAGGAACCAGTTTTAGAAAGCCCAGTCTTTCCTATCCCCACAGGCTTTTCTGATCTCCCTTTTCCTTGTCCAGGCAAAGAAGAATTCCATGTTTGCTACGCTGACTTGGCGATCTGAACTCATCTACCAAGTCACAGAAAACTGTGTGGGCAAAGCTGCAGGCACCGTTCAGCTGAAGTGCTCTGAATACTGAAATCCAGGCAGAGTCTTCCAAAAGAAAAATATGTGCTTGTGCACCCAGTGGGGGAAGGAGGAAAGGGAGCACGCTGCTGTGGCATGGAGCTTGGTAACTTATGGAATGATGACAGAGATCAGCTGACTGATTTTTCAATTTGTTAAATAGCATTAGGGAGCTTTGCATAACAACTGCCAAGCCATGTCTTATAGGAATCATTTTATACAAGTTTCAGAGCTGCTGGCCTCCTGCACAGCTGCCGTGTTTGGGGAGAAATGAACTTCCTTCCAATTTTGTGATTCCACAGTGGGAGTCCCATTCACAAAACACTAGTACCATTTGCCAGTTCGTGGAGGTGAATTTTTGCCCCACGGGACTGGTCTTGTTTTGCATCAGTAACCAGGTATCTCTTGGGCACCGTGAACACTCCTGTGCTAGCTAACAAACTGGCTACTGGTTGCCACTTTCTGTGGCAAACACAGAAAGCAGAGGACCGTTGGAGAGAATTACAGATTTTTCCCACTCATCCTGGACTTTGTCCCCCAAACTGGAAGAAAATACTTACATGCCCTCATCAGTTCATAAACCTTCGGAGGGCACCCCTCAGGTTGTTCCATCCGATAGCCCTTCTCCAGCAGATCATACACCTGAGACAGGTCAATGCCTGGGTACGGTGACATCCCATAGGTGGCAATTTCCCATAAGAGCACCCCGAAGGCTGCACAAGGAGGAAAAAAATCCTGGTCATAAGGTTGCCCTCATCTCTTCTGCTGCTTGTTAAAACTGCAGCTTTCACTGCAGCCTGAGGCAGCGTCTCTTTCTTGCAGATGTTTTAGGCCAGCCTTGATAGAGACATTATGTGCCAAAAATGCTATTGAACTGAGATGCTATAGCCTGGCATTTGAAGTTCTCCTTACCCACATGTTTCTGCTCAGGCCAGAAAGCAACTTCCTCCCCAGGCTGTCAAACAAAAACAAAATGCAATGGAACAGAACATCAGAATAGGGTTTTCTTACCCCACACATCTGATTTGATCGAAAAGGTGTTATAGGCCAGGCTCTCCGGGGCTGTCCATTTGATTGGGAACTTGGCTCCAGCATGAGCTGTGTAGGTATCTCCAGTCATAAGTCGGCTTAAGCCAAAGTCAGCCACCTTCACCACGTGATTTTCTCCAACTAAGCAATTTCGGGCTGCCAGGTCCCTATATTTGAAAAAAAAAAAAAAAAAAAAAAAGAGGAGCATACTGTTTTATTGGGGCAAGAGCACATTTAAATACAGTTTTGTACTTGAGTAGTCTGTTCCTCTCTCTCCTAAAGAACTCCTCAATATAGCAGGCAAAGACAATAAGAGCTCTGCTCTAACTAGGGTCAAGCACTGAGCAGAGTTATTCCTAAGAGCAGTAAGATTTGGGTTCACACTTCAAATTCTACTGAATTTGCAGTATGAAAGCTGTTAGCGTAAGAGGTTTATGTTTCCTAAGACCAGGATGAGCTCAGCAGCTCCTCACACACCAGTAACAGTTTCATGCACCTTTTTACCTGACTGAATGAAAACAGGACATTTTGGTTGTCAGTGCCTTTTCCTGAAGGGGGACATCAGAACTGGCAGCACCAACTAACTTTCATAGCTGTCAGGCAAGAGATCCTAAGTTCTATACGAAAGTCACGGGGAGGAGCCACTGCAAGCCTGTGCCAAAGACCTAAATGGCAACACATTATAAAGCCACCAAAATCTCCCTTAATGATGATAAGATACAGTGTCAACCAAAACAGACAATAGATGTGAAACTGAATTTTGGAAGAAAACTCCCCAGGAAAAAAGGAATAGCATCCATCATTACAGCCAGACTGCGCCAGCCCCATGGGATTTTACCCACCTGTGAATGAAGTTTTTCTTCTCTAGATATTCCATAGCAGAGGAGATCTGTGTGGCCATGTAAAGCAGCACAACAGCGCTCACTTCCTCCCGGTTGCACTCGCGTAGATAGTCTAGCAGGTTCCCATAGGGCATGTACTCCGTCACGATGTAAAAGGGTGGCTCCAGGGTACACACACCTAGCAGCGAGAAGGAAGGAGCATGTGAGCAAAGCTCTTCTTTCCTCCTTAGCTCACCAGTACTCCTGCTCTGCTATCAATTTGTTTCACTTTGTACCAGCTAGATTTTTCGTGAAAAACCTGAAAACTTTCCTCTGCAAGACCTGGATCAATGCAGGTTAACCTCATATTCAGGGCTTCTATTCCTCTATCTATCCTTCCACTTAGTCCTTGTCCGCATGGATGGGGAGAAATACGTCTATCAGACCACTGCTCTTCGTATATACTATGCATAAAGCAGCCAGTCTGCTCTTTGAAGGGTTGCAGAATGAACTAGGAGGTATTTTGAACAGCTCTGATCTGTTTTTTTCCTTCCCCTCCCTCTTCCTCAAGCTAAAGTGAGGCCAACTGGAAGGAGGTACCTGTCACCTGGCAAGATTTCCAGACTGGAATGTCACTCCGGAGTAATGTGAAGCACTCCCTTGTGTGCTGGCTGCCAAGTGATCAGCGCTGCGCGACCTGCTCCTAAAGCAGCCTTCTCACACACTCCTCAGGTGACTACTTGCTACAATCACTGCAGTTATGTACAAAGCAGAATTTAGAGCAGGGCACCAACAGGACACTGATGTCAAATGTCTGTGCAGCACATTTGCTTTGCTGCCGCAGCCCTGCTCAGTGCCTGCTACACCCAGGAGGAAAACAAAACTGCTCCGTGCATCAGAAGGGCAAAATTCATCTGAGCACAAAATCTTTCAGTCTCTGCTCCTGATACCAGACAAGGCTGGGCAGACACTTCATCTGTGCCCATTTTTTAAATGGATACAGGGTAGTAGAGGTTATTAAAATCCTTCACATCCTTCACATTTCTCCTTTCATCCTAGGCTTGGCTCGACAGCTCTGCTCCCGCATGCAGCAGAAGCCCAGCTGCAGTTAAACACTAGTAAAGGTTTAGGGTATCTGCTGAACAATTTTGTATGTGTAGAATTAACAGCTCTGTGGACTGTTTAAGAACAACCATCATATCAGGCACTTGCCAGTGAGATAAACAGAGGACAGCCAAGCTGCAAAGCCTACAGATTTCTTCTATCCATCCAAGTTTGATCTGACTTGCATCTCCACTTGATCTCAGGTATTACTTTGGTGATACACAGTGGTCCCTTCTCACAGCAGCATCAATCCTGGTGTCTTCTACTCAGTTATGGATGGCCTTGCTCTACTCAGTGCTGCTTTTTCTATAAACATCTCTGATTTGCTAAATGAGGAAAAGTAGTTGTTGCATTTCTCAATACACATTTTTCATTACTTTGAACACTCTTATGTTTTTGGTCTGCTCTATCAATACAATGAATTGAAAGGCTCCTTTAACTAAGCATAAAAAGAATGAGACTGTTAATTGATAACTGACCTCAGAAATTTAGCTAAAACCAAGGGTATAAACTATCAGGAGCCTGACATGCAAACTCGTACACAATGCACAAGCAAACCTCGACAGCAAACTTGTTTATTAAGTTGCTGTTTGATGTTTTGCTTAAAATTAGTGCATCTTAGCTCCAACACTATGTAAAGAGTTGTCAAAAGCATCACCCCAACCTGACTTGATTTAAAAAAAAAAAAAGTTATACAAATACAGAATATCTGCCACTGCTTTTTGAGAGAATTCATCTTGATAGAAACTGAGTACTAACAGAAAGATCAAGCTATTCCACTAACCTAATAACTGCACTAGGTTTGGGTGTTTGATTTCCTTCATTACAGCAGCTTCTTTCAAGAACTCTTCCACCTCCATGGTGTCTTCCTAGATAAACAGGGAGACAAAAGACAACAATATTTATCATTATGACCAAAGTCTGTTAAACACCACATATTCTAGGTGAGTATAAATGACAGTATCCTCATCTCCATTTTTCTATTTTGGCCTTTACCAAAGCAAAAAAGGAATATAACACACATGAAAAGCTGGCTGGCCAGCCTGCAGCATGGCCAAGCGACAGATATGCAGCACCCAGTCGCTGCAACGCTTTCTTATTTGGTAGCCACCGTGGCTACCAAAGCAGTTGGCTGGTGAGGGGAAAACTCTCAGGGTGAACTGACTTAGTTCCACTGCCCAGCAATAAAAATTAAGATTCAAAGCTCCCTTAGGTAGGAGGTACCTGGAATTGCAGCTGTTATATTGAAGCAAACAGAACAGTAGCTTTGGAAAGACGGGGAGAAGCTGAACTTTTGCAGGAGCATGGGAAAGCTTGTAAATAATGTTTCCTGCTTTCTTAGAAACCTCACCATTTCTTGTGAGGGAAAAGAAATGCCCTTAGTAACCATTTCTACAGATCAGGTTTGGACATGCAGCTCCTGCTTGCAGGAGCTTGCAGGGCCAGAAAAAAAATCAAAAATGTTTCCAAGCCACATGCACAGTGGCAAGTTCAATACGTTAGCTTTGTTCTACATGCTACTCTCAAGCACGGATTTAATACAGATCAGGCATTTGTATCGTTAGACAGGTAGAGTTGAGAATGCATCACAATTCCTTTATGCCTGAACATGAATGGCAGCAGAGCAACAGGTACACAGCAACTTGGGAACTTACCTTTAGTGTTTTCACAGCAACCGTGAGATTGTATTTTTTCCAGACGCCAACATACACCTCGCCATACTGCCCTCCCCCAAGCTTATGCTTCATGGTGATATCAGTTCGCTCCATCTCCCACTTGTCATGGATGGGGGACACGCCGTAGACCGTGGGCTTATTGCACTTGGGTGCTGGGTAATGCAGAGTTGTCACCAGGCCATCTGCTACTGTGGAGTGATGATGCACCAGCTCTGCCAGGGTGCTGAAACGGCTTTCTGCTGTCACGTATACCTGTTGAGAAAGAACCAGGAGGCTACCTTAAAAATGGCAGCTGGAAGCTTTCACTAACACTGGAAAACAGGTACGGTGAAAGCATTGTAATGGGGTAAAACAAATGGGATGTGAAATATAATTTAAAGTAGTAGTTGTTCACAGTATGGGCAAATTAATATATAGGATTTTTACCAGCAGATGGCAGCTGGAAATGAAGGAGGGCTATCCCGGGAGAGCAGTGCTGTCTGCTGCCCTATGCTCTACAGGACTAGAAACTGGGATTCTTGTAGCCAAGTCCAGTCTCCACATTCCTTATCCCAACATACTGTTATGTGATTGATCAAGGTTAAAAATGTGGATTTAACAAAGCTCTGCTTGTTCCAGCTGGGCCAGGGGAAATCTATCACTGCATCAAACAACTGCTTTGCTCCCTAGCTACGTCCTCAGCCACGATGAATATAACGTCGTGCTTTATGTGTTAAGAAATACAGCATAGAGAGAGATGTCCCTTTCTTTTATTACGAAGCCAGCAGGCCTGTTTTCTCTTACACACATCCCTCCCTTAACTAAGGAGGTCTGCAGCTTAGGAATCAGCAGTGCCTCCTAGTTAACATCCTGATTCCCTCTCCACACAGAGCCTTACCTTTCCATCCGAGGTGGTATTGATCCTGTAGTGGTAAACACGTCCTTCGTACCTGAGCGAGATGGAAAGCTGCCCCGGGCTGCTCTCGCTTTCACGGACCAGGAAGCTGCCGTTGATGAGGCTGCTCAGCAGATACTCGGCTGCACTGCGCGACACCGGCCCGTGATACCACGAGTGCTTTTCCAGGCTGTTCACTGGGGTGATGTAGTTGCTGGGTACCCAGCCCTGCCCGTTCTTTGAACGTACCTCGCTCCATTCGCCATTCTGGTTATAACCCAGGACTCGCAACTTCTCACCTGCGACCAGAAAGGAAAAAAAGCAAAATAATCTACTGAGTCTTATTAAGAGAGATGCTCAAAATCAGCAGTCTAAACCTACACTGGTAGTTAAACAATAATAATCTACAGGGAAATCATAATCCATTGCTCTATTTAAAAGAATTTAAAAGTAAAGTTTCAGAGAGATAACAAAACAGATTAAGATACTGCTCCTGATTTAACTGCAGCTTGGATGATCAATTCAAAAGCTTCCTGTGGTTCAGATTTTTAGACCAGAGAGACTTTTTTATTTGGAGGGCTGAGGAATGTCTCCATCTTGAAGCCTTAAATGGCATTTGATTTAAAACAGCTGTACAACAGTGTGTATCCTCATACACATAGTGAATAGAGATAGAAAAAAATCCACTGGGCAGCTGTTAAAATTCTTGATTTTGCTCCACATGAAAGACTAATGAGTTCTGTTATCACCAGTAACGTAACAGTTCTTCTTTCCTGCTCCCCAGGGCAGGGAATTTGGGGAGCTTAGAACAACGACAGGAGCTGGGCAGACTGTTGAGCAGTATCATCCAAAGCCCTCGCTGCACTAGGAGAACTGCCCGGCAGGTGTCCCTCCAAAACAAGCGACAGAGCGCGTGCATTTGCCATCAGCAATTTGAAGAATAATCTCCAGCTCCATTCAGTCCTATTCCTTCCAGCAGAACAACTGGAGAAGGATTCAGCTTCCTATTTTGGGTGGCTGTGTTTGCAACCCACTCGCCACTCTGCACTTACCTTTGGTGATGCTGAGTGTGTTGTCACCGCTTGCTACAAAATCGTAAAGTGCAACAAAGAGATTGGGATCGCTCTCAGTGGCTCCAAGCAGGTTCTCCTTGGAGCTCCATCTGATGGCTTCGTTCAGTGCCTGGGGCTCAACATCACAACCGTAGGGGCGGTGCAGGGCCTCTGGAGAAAGAACAAGTGGGGAAATTACTTTGTGCACAATTGTAAATGAATTAAAACCCAGTGTAGAGCAGAGCGAAGCTCCTGCTTCACAGTTTGCCCTTCATGGAAAGGGAGCACCACATCTGGACATCTCAGAGCAGTGGTTTTCACCACTTTACTGACTCTTGAGGAATTCTGAGTTATTTCTAAACAGAGAGTAGAAAAAGTGACTCATTTTTCTATATTTTTCAAACAGAAAGATCATCATTAGCTTTCCAATCCACAAAGAGGTTTTCAGGAACATGTAGCAGAATAAAACTCAGTACTACGACAAGAGAAAGGGAGATTATGCAGCATCATACATGTGGGCTGGTCAATGTGGGGGGCAAATAAAAGACAGTGTTAGAATACAAATATTTCCTTTGATGGCAAACTGACATGTTCCTGCCCCACTGGGCATTCCCAAATCCTCTTGTTGAATGTAGAGAACTATATGTAAACCTACTCAATAAAATGTTCCCAACATGAAAATTCCTTTTGAGAAGTTTGAGGGTTTCTGTGAGTTTTAGATAGTGTTGGTGCAGTTATGCGGGGAGAGAAGTCAGAGGGATGGGAAAACTGGGATGTCAGGGAGACACAAACCTAGAAGGAGACGAGGCCAAGTAGCAGGCAAACATACAACAAACCTGTGTCACATGTCAAGCTCAAGCCTGGAAAACCAGAATGCAGGGACTTCCCCAGCATCTACATTTAACAGTTTGACTTTATTATATGTACACAAGGAAGCAAATGGTTCAGGTTTGTACTATTTTGTTTTTAAGAACGCAGATAAGTGGTGTTTCTGGTAATAACTCCAAGTTACGCTGCTTTCATAACCTGCTAATCTTGCAGTTACTTAATAGCTTAAGTCCCCTAACCCTTGCCAAAGTACCACTCAACCTTGGCGATACTCTCCGAGCAAGAACAGAAGTGTATAGACACTAAGGTACCTAAATTCCGCTTCTGCTATTTCACTGGCTGCAGAGGTGCACACACTTCTTGTTCCTAACAAGCAGTTGCAATTAGTTTTACAACACACCAAGAGAAAGCATAAGAAATTTGTCTGTTCAGCTGTCTTTATGGAGTAAAAAAAAATACGTACGAATTAAATAATATATTCTCCACTCTCCTATAGTGCCCTGAAGCAAAATCCCTCAGTGAGCCTGCTGTGCACCAGATCCGACTTGGAGGGTTTTTTTCCCCACTTCTTTTTCAAGCAAGACCGGAGCCTCCATCCCTTGCCTGAGCTACGGAGAGCGCGGCTGAGCACTGGGCTCCACGGACCGGCAGCCTGAAGCAGCACGGCTGGCGCACGTTCCCAATGCGTTACCAAAATAAGCCAAAGGAACCTAGTGAGGACGTTTAATCACTTAGCCATAGCACTCACCTAAAAATCAAATATTCTTAAGATCTTTTGTCTCACTAACTTCCTCCGTTCTCATTTTCAGAATGACTCAGACACTTGGATACCTGCAAGATCTATGCAGTATCTATTAAGCTGGGAATTTACCAGGGTATAAAAGCACTGCCAGCGCCTAACAGCCTACGCTGTTCACCATGGTTTGGAAGCTAAACAGTCCAATTTGTATGGAAAGATAAGAAAGACTAAGTTAAATATTATAATTGGCCTCATTACGGAAACATTCACATACGTGAAGTGTATAACAAATACAATCTCTCTGCAGGACTATTTTGTAAGTTTGGTTCACACCAAGAGTGAGGAAATGAGGTGGAAAGTTCTGTTTCAAATCAGCTCCTTTTAAAGCCTCTCCACAAACTGCATTTTAGTCCTTTCCTTCCCTACCCCATGGAAAGGTTACATCCTGGTGGATTTTGCGAGCAGCACAGGATCAAGCAAGGAGCCTGCGCCGCACGCGTCTCCTTCCTTTCCTTTATTCCCACAAAACAATGTGCTTCTTTCCGGACCCCAACACTTCTCCTATTCAGCCAGCACACCAAGGATGCCTCCCTGCGCCACCCAGTCCCATTCGCCCACCTCCTGTGTCCAAGAGGCAACAGGAGGCCAGAGAAGCACGTACAAAGTCTAAGGTTTGCAAATCACAGTGGGTGTTGAATCGGTCTGATTTTCTGAGGCTGCCGCACGTGTCCCGAGCCGCAGTGGCGCAGGACACGGGAAGCTGCGCCGAAGCGATCCCGAGGAGAGCCACGGAGTCAGACGGTTTCGCTCCATTGGAGTCGGGCAACAAAGTGTTTGGAGGAAAGCAAAGAGTTTCCTTGGAGGAATTTCTGCGTCCGTGTTACCAAACAGATTGGAGCGGAGGGGACCGCCCAGCTTGATTCACTCCCAGCCCATGCCGGCGCGGGAGCGCTGCTTACGGGAAGCAGCAGGAAGCTACGTTTGGGAAAACAAAACCCAGAGAGGTAGAGGCACTGAGGTAGTAAATGCTCCTGAACATTTAGGATTTCACAAAGAAACAGGATGCAGGGACAGCACATAAGCCCATTCAGAGCTGCAAACTTGCTGTTTTAATAAGATTCAGTTTGGTTCTCTGAAAGAGCACTGCCCAATTACCTCTCAAAACCCTAAGGTTTGCTTGATGAAAAGCCTCAGCTTTCTAGCAAAGCTCGCATGACTTGTGGCAGGAGAAGGAAGGGTTAAAAAGGGATCACCCTGGATGGCTCCATGCTGAGCCAGCCAGGTGCATAAAAGGGGCAGGCAAAGGGCAGCAGGTGGTTTGGCCTTCTGGGCAGGGAGATGCTCTCCCTGACCAAGAAACTCTGCTCTTCCGTGAGAAAAGCAGCTGGACCCCCTGATAAACTCACAATGGACTAAAGTAGGAAAGGAGTGATTTGACTTGCTCTGAATTCTTGTGTTTTGTAAAGTTATGTAACTGCAAGCCTGCTAGCTAAGTCTACGGAGACCCTGGTTACTGGTGACAAGGAGCTGTTTTTCCCCTATATGGCCTGAGCCACAGTTTACCCCCCTGAATTCAATTCATGTAAAGGGAAAAAACTGACAAACAAAATATCTTAGGATCCCCATGTGCCCTTGTCTCCCTTAAGCTCTGGCACCTGAGTCATCTGCTTTCCTGCTCCTCCAGAACGAAGCCCTGCAGCACACGGTCTTTGCTCACAGGCTTCCTAGGCTCCATCTTTGGTGTCCGTTTCTCCCAGTTTGCTGTCTTCTCCCCTCCTGTGGACACTGAATGCTCCTTATTACACTGGCATCTGACCTAGACTCGGTATCTGATTCTTACACAAGGTATTAAGAAGATTTGGTAGGAAAGACAGCAGAGCCTGAGGAAAAGATGGCTAAGGGCTGGCACAAGCAAGTAGACAGGTTGTGGCTGAAAACATGTGGATTTGTTAAGAAATTAGTCTTAACTGTAATAGCTTAAAAAGCGAGCAGCTTACTAGTTAAAATACAAGAGATATTCAAGCAGTATTGTGGGAGCAAAGAAGGCTTAGCAGAATGCTAGGCTAAAAACACAACTCGCAAGTTTTTTCTAGTAAGCTCCTTCCCCTTTTGGCCACCACGAGGGCACCTGCATCCACCACGATAAAACTCCTGTTCCTCTTCCTTTCACAGTAAGGGTGCACTATAAACCCTTAATTCAGCATAATTGGCATCCTCCGTGCAAGAACCCACCTTGAGGCATAGCAGCTCTTCCCACATCTTCAGCCTGTTCCCTGTGGTGCTGTTTAAAGCAGTTTCCTGAGACCATTTACCCTTCCTGTGCAATTTAAATCTTCCATTTGGAAAAACTTCTCTGGTTCATCCAGCATTAGGAAAAAGTTAAATGCAAGCATCTGAAATATTGCTGACTACAGCACTCTGAAATGTATAGCTCAAGGAACTTCTGGAAAGAAACTGCTATACTTTGAATTTATGAACCAGCTCTCAATGTTGCTTCAGCAAACAAAAGAATACGTAAATAGAAATAAAGCTTTGAAAAGAAATTGTTGGCAATAAGCCAAAGTGGCTGGCTTGGCAAGGGAAGGGAGAGAGACAAAGGAAGGCTATAGGGTAAATGCTGTTATTGCATAGTCTCAATCCGAGGTAATTAGCATTTTACGGCACACAAAAGGTACATCAACACATATATAGGGTTCTATCTTCTGGCTTTTCACAGGCTTCTTATTTACAAAGGGATGCTTGAATACAAGGCCACAGAAGTTTTTACTTTCACTTTGGGTTTTTAACTACTAAGTAGCAGTACAAACTATTTCATGTGTAAACTCATTTTATAGGCCTGATTTTACTGCTAGCAAGGAGTAGGTATGGTCAACTTAACACCCAAGAACACAGCCAGGAGCTCATCACTGTTACCAGAGCTGGCGTTTTCCACCACATCCTCAAAACTTACCCCACCTCACACGCTAGACCTCCCGGATGTCACCCAGGTTGTTAGTGGATTTCTGTCTTAATAACTATGAGGAAACAAAATTGGTAATACAGCACTGAGTGAGCTTCCCATTTTGCTGACTGGAGTAGAATCTGTTTCTATAGGCAGCTCAGTTACTGAAGCCAAGTTTTGGCATTCTCTACTATCCAAAGCTAGTCAAGGCTCTCTTGCTCATACTGAAAAGCCAACCAAGCTGAGCAGGACAAGCTGCCGCTAATAATGCGGTATCACAGGGGCAGGACTGCGAACTTTCTTTACCCTATTAATGGACTTGAGCCCGCACCAAAAGGGACCACCCAGTCTTTTTTTCTGCCATATGCATGGCCATGAAGCACATTAGATTAAAAGCTTTCCGATAACTCACATATGGCTTTGGTAAATTAAAGGCGACCTAACTAAATGCCATTCCTAGGTGTTCCTCTCCTGTGAGCAACCAGACTCTTAATAATGTGGTTTGCCTGAGCTAAGAACAGCTCCATAGTTAAGTCTTTCGGCCTCCCACAGAGTGGTGCAAGGTTTAAGGACTGTAAACAACCCACTGAATAAAGCCAAGAAATACAGCTCCAAACCAAGAATGTAACATGGTGAGCAATAGGTTTCTATTTATGGTCCCAGTCTCGGAGAGAAGGAATGGGAGGAGACTTTGGAACATCATGACATCATGAACAGCCCACATCATCTTTACAAAAAAGTGTCATGCCAAAGCGATAGCGACTTGCCTCCATCATCACAGTATTTCTGAAAGAGAAAAGGTTAACAAAAGTGATCTTTGCTCAGAGAGACTAAACTATATGAGAACCTAAAAGTTCTCCCTAGAGCTCTTCCTTTAGGAACAGATTTGCTCTGAAACCTAGGACACTGATGCATGAAGTTATTTCCCTGTAGTTATTCCATGATTGAAGTGGTGGGTCCTAACCCAAAGAGCTGTCTTTGCCTAGCTTGATATAAAATCCAACTGAAGATGAGAAAGATTTTGTGTCACTTAAGTGGTGGAAGGAGTCAGAATGATCTCAACAAATTAAAACAACGTGTGAAAAATTCAAGAGCTTGTCTTTGTCTACCTGAGCTTTACATGAGGTTAGTTACGCACAATAAAAAGCAAAACCAACCCTCTACTCCCAAACTCACAGAAATCCAATGAAGGAATTGTTGCCTTTTCACCAGTCCTAATAATTCCTACCCTTTGCTAATGCCACCGAACACTTAGCGGCGCCCTTAGCCTGTTCCCTTGTTCAGAGGCCACGGACGTACGTATGCTATTTTTCCCCAATGTCCACCTAATACAACAATTCATAGCTCTTTCCGCACTCCTTCTCACAAAAAAATAAATTTCTGGAAATGTCTTTTTTCGTACAAAGTTCAGAATGAAATAAATGAAGCTTAAGCTCCAAAGTATTCATTTCAAAATGAGCTGAATATAAGGCACACATGTAACTCAGACAACTATATGGGCTGCAAGTTACTGAACCTTCTACTGAAATATTTGGTAGCACTGCTCTTTTGGGAAAGAATTTCAATACAGATCAAACTGTTTATATTCAGGACAAAAACTGCTACGTCGTTAAACAAGCTCTCACTACACACAATATTTCTTGACCTCAAAACTCTGGAAAAGACTCAATGGACTAATGGCAGCTAGCAAAATGGTGCAACTAAAAGTACCATTCTGACTTTCCTGAAAGCATCCTTGAGTGAGGAAGCAAAAGCCAACAGCACAGTAGGTAATGGGGGAAAATTTTACATAGTGTGAGGAAAATTAATATAATTAAAATAATACACAAAGGGCTTTTAGAATGACAAGATACAAACAACCTATTTAAAAAAATTCTAATTACTGTATCAAAATGTATGCTACCTTAATTATAATGATTAGTTCTGTTGCTATAAAGCTGGACATCTTTGCATTAGTTGGTATCTACAAACAAGCAGAGAACCATCGGCTTCAGATGCCCTGTTACGTACCTCTCTCCATGGAGCACAGAAGTGGTGAAGCTCCAATCTTTGTTGCTGATTCTGCCTATAATGGCCAGTAACAACTCCCACAAGGACAGTTTTGGTGCAAGGAGTGCTAGGAAGGGGCACAAGGATTTCAAGATAACTGGGGAACTACATACATGTAGATCAAAAGTCTATTTGACATTCTTCCTCAGTTGTGGAAGGCTCCAGTGAACATCTGCATGCAAAGGATGAGGAGGATTAGATGAGCCCGTCCCTCTCCAGGAAAGGTGTGTTGGCCAAACATCATGACATCTTTCAGCAAGTCACTTTTTAATCAGTGCTGTGGGAAGAAGTTGCTTAATGTGGATTACGCTTTGCTCCAGCAGAATTCCTGGTGAGCCATTAATACTGGTGAGGTCGAGGTCCCGTCTGCTTCTAGCCACTCAACTGCATAGCCCAGTGCCAGGGCAGGCTGGTGGCGTGAGGAAAAGGAACGCCTGCAGTGAGAGCCCTTGCAAAAGCCTCCCTGAAAAATCAGGACTCAGTCAAGCCCTAAGCAGGCTGGAAATATCTATATCAGCAAAGTCTAACTCGTAAAGGGTTATTCTGCAGAGGTAAAGCAGTTACTGATCACACGTTAGCGTTACCCTGACATATATGCCCAAGTTCTTTCCAAGTGACACAGTTAACTCTTACTAGAACTCCTCTTTTCCAAGCAACATAGTTCCTTCTTACTGTAAGTCCTCTCCTTAGACTCAGCACCTGGCACAACCACCACATTAACCTGCTTCTCAGCTGGCTTTTTGAAGTTTTAGTTTTTCTAGTTAGAGGAGAAAACTCGGAAGGAGAGGTGGGATCTAACTCACTGATTTCTAAGCTCTGGAGTCCAAGAAAGTCAGACAAACAGCCCAAATTTGAGCCCAAATATTGTAACTTAAGGCCCATGTTAATGATTTTTGCAAGTGCCTGAAAGAGGCAACACTACCACTTACCTTTTGGAGGATATTCAGCGGGCAGAGCTCCCCAGGTGAGCTGATACAGCTTCAGTTTCCAGTACATGAGTTTAATGAGTTTATTTTCCTAAAGCAATCCCGAAATGCTTGTTAGCACAGATGCAACTTCTCAGTTCTATCCACCCACACTGAATATGTGGCAGCTGCCAACGCTGCCTGAAGTACTACAGTTTTTTAATAAAAAAAAAAAAAAAGCCTAACTAAAATAAATCAAAAAACTGTCAGCCTCACTTGTTAGCAATGAAAAGCAAATATGCTTTTCAAGCCATTGTCCACAGCCATTTTTTCTCTTGGACAAAAATGAATTTCCTTTTGTTAAAATATTTATTTAATTTGGCTAAAACTCTTGATCTTGTCTCCTTGAGATACACTTGCCTTAAAATAAAGCAGTGTTTCCTTTTATCCAGGAAAAGCCCAGCTTTAGTGTGAATTCTTGCCCCAAAATTGCAGGCTGTATTAACTTCAGAACCACGAAAAAAATCTTAAAATACAGATTCTTGTTAGATGCAGACCCTGACAGTCAGCTTAGTCCTGGTTTGAAGGAGTCTCTGCTGTCGGCTCCTCCTTGGTCCTAGGGGCTGATCCGGGCAGCACGATCTCTAGAGGTCCCTTCCAGGCTCAACCATCCTGTGATCCCGTGATATGTGAAGTCAGAAAATCGCACTCCTTGCACTATACTTAGTGCCTGGCTGCTGTCCCACTTGTGCCACTTCCCGTCGGCTCAATCCAGGCACTTCCCATCGGCTCCGTGGAGCAGACAGGGGCTCCATTCACTGCCCCTTTCCAACAGCTGCTAAAGAACCAGGAGAACACAAACCCTGCTGGCATAAATTCCTGCCTCGGACAGCTCTGCCACATCAGACTGTCACTCCATTTGTTTTTGCAAAGCTACTAGCTGTGGTGTTTAGTGCTCGAGTGCCTGAGTCCAGCATGAAGACAACAAAGCACTCACCAAAATAACGTGTTCAGAAAATCCCCTCTCTGGGTTACGGCCACATTGATACAGCTTTGAAGGAGAAGAGTCTACAGGAAGGCTGGATGAGTTCAATTTTAAACTAAAGCTACAAAAAAAGTCACCATTTGGATTGCTGATGTATTAATAAAAACCCGTCTGTGTTATGACAAAGGAAGGTAACTGTAAATTAAAAGACAAGGATTACGAGTAAGTTAGGTGGGCCTGGAGTGACCATGCTTAGTGTGTGGTAGGTCAGTGATGGATATTTGCAGTAGAGATCAGAGTTTTTGATAGAATAATAAAAGGAAATAGTGTTAAAAAATAACTGAAGAAAGATCAGACTAGGAAGTATATTCAACTTGAATTTTAAGTAGCTAAGATCAAAATGTGCTTTTTAACATAATCCACTATTCCAGAGGTAGTAAATGTTTCATCTACTGCAAAGTTAACAAGCACTGAGACTTCTTTTGGAAAGTGGATCTTCTTGATTATGTAGGAAGATTATCTGTGAAACTGGAACTAATTTTCTCTGTGTCATCTCCCACAAATTGACGCTGAATTTCCCATTGTTTCTTCAAGCAGTCGCTCAATATTGCAAGATCCTCCTGCAGTTCTTAAGTCAACCTTTGTCTCTGCTGTCTTGAACAACCTGGCATTACCAGCAGCTCTACCACCTTTCTATTCAATTTCTGCCTTTTCGCATCATTTGTCATAGTCTAATTGTAGCTATAGCAGGTGAGAACCATGTGGAGAATGAAAACCACAGCTGCAGCTGAAGATCCTAAAAGGGATATATCTGAGCAGGAGAACATAAGCTCACACAGATCAAAGGTTGGGCTGAAGGAGCAGATGCACTGACTAGCAACTCAACCCCTGGCCCAGAAGGATTGCTGGAACATCCTGTAAGCGCATATAGACTGGCGAAGTGCGCAAACACAGATTGGCCGGAATCAGAAAACCCACTTCTTCAGGACCTGATGAAGAATAAGCTCGCTATCAGATCTCCAAGCTGGTAGCCCCTGCTCCTCATTGTCACCACATCTAATAGCAGCTTTTAAGGAGAAAATAAGTGAGTCAAAGAAAAAAAGGTAGAAATATAGATGTCTTTTCTATTCAGCTTTCTATGTGGTAGCTGCTCTATTTCTAGCACCTCTTCTCCAAGCGAAAACATGCAAGCCATTCTAGCAAGTTAGGCAAGTTATCATCAGTGCTCAGTGCAGTGGATGACCTGGTTTAATCATCAGATATTACTATACTTATGGTGAGAAGCACAGAAATGTAGACAAAATGACTTTGCGGGAAACTGCAGAACGAGGAGACTAGTTAAAGGTGTAACTGGCTCTAGGGAGACACAGAGCAGGAGATGGGAAACCTCACTGTGTATGAACACAAGAGCAGAAGCATCCTGTAGATTAAGGATTTTTCTATTTGTTTGGTTTCAGAGTAGTAAATGGAAGTAACAAAAAAATGTAATGCTGAGGAAGTGAGTGACTTAATTCCCCAGAATAAGCAGTCCAGATCTGACTGGGTTAAGGACTGTCACTTCAAAAAGCAGAGACTACACAGAAAATACCTGGATTAGCCTTTGCTCAGGCTAACGAGGACCATTTGCAGCAGATGACAATCTGAATTTTCATGTATGCAGTGCAGAGCTGGTTACAAGTCAATCTGATGCAGAGAGAAACAGTACACATCACGAAGAAGGCAGAAATTCCAGATTTATCTAATAATTTGTCAAAAGACAAATTGCTCCAAACACATGATCTTCTGCCAATGTGCAGTAATGACCTGGCCATTAACGCAATTTATTCTGCTGTAACACTGAAACTGTTCCCTGAAAGCAGATGTAGGGATTCATCCAGGAGAGAAGGAAACTTTGAGGCGAACCTCACTAAAAAACAGTTTTATTTTGACACAGTCAGGGAATAAGACCTGTTGCTAGTTATTTAAGGAGCCTTCCTCCCACTGAGTCCTGGCAGAGCTGTGAGACATCTCTGCTGTGGGCAGCGTTCGTGGTGGGATGAGCAGGGTGCCCAGGGGGATTGGCCAGGATGTTGTCAGCTGTTTTTAATTGAAAGCTACTCCAGCTTCTGTTGCTACCTCTGCCTCTGGGTGCTGCCTCTTCCAATGCTTAATTTACTCTATTTACTATATATATTCCGCGGGAGGAAGGAAGAGGGAAAGGTTTGGAAATTCCCACTGGGAGGTCCAACATTTCTGCTCACTCAGCAGTCCACTTCCTCTTGCTCTGTAAAGCAAAGGTTAGTTTTTAAATTGCATCCACTTACAATATACATTTCTGTGGGGTTTGCTGTGAAAGGTAACGTGTCTGTAGAGTGCAAAGCATCAAAATCCATGTCCTAACCTAAGAGGGTTTATCAAAACTCTCCTGCCTCTTGCGGCATGGGAGGATTTTGCACTGGCAGCGACGACAAGTAGATATATTCAGAAACTGACATTTAAGTTGTTTCAGGTTATCACTGATGCATGAAGTGAAAGAACAAAACATGAAATGTGACTTTTTACAAGTCATACAAAGAAACAGAAATCATTGAACTATTTATATTGTTCATTAACTATTTATATTGTTCACAGAAGTACTTAAAGCCTAGAGGAGAAATGATACTGGTATTCTCTAGAAAGGATGGGGGAATTAATGAGGTGCAATATGACTTAATCTAACCTAGCAAATAAGATCTCTGACAAGAGACTTTTGCCAGTCATGCCACACAGCTTGCTTGGGTTTTACTCATCTCCCTCACTTCCCAATTTAGGAGTGATGTTTTGCAAAATGCAAATGTTAATGAAGCTTGAGGCCAACTAGGTCTAGTTTTGTGACATCCAGAAGGGAACTTGCTTGAGGTAGCCCTTCATCTTCTGGCTTGAGACCTACATTGAGACTTCTTTCCCTAATTTGTGAGTGTCCCACCTCATTCCTCCTGCCTCCCATGGCACAGAAAAGCATTCCCAGCTGTTGCTAGCCTGTATAGGTTGTCAGGACAGCTGACTGCCTGGATTACACTGGGTGATGCTATATCCCAGCAGGAACCAGCCACACTAAGTGCTCCCTGTGGGACCAGGGCTCCCCCTGCACTGATACCAACATGCCAGGTGCGGTCTCGAAATCTGAAATTCCAGGAGAACATGCAACGCTGCAAGTGCTGCTCGCAAAAACCACCCTTCCTCTTGATTCTCTTCTGTACAAACCTTTTCCAACCAGCTACATTCACTGGTTTTACTGGTGAAATTATGGTGAACTTAAAACTCCGTTCTGGCTTAACCTCTCAAAAAGGTTAAGGGGACAGAATTCTGCATTCAGGGCCTCACCCAGGTGATAGAAACTAAAACAATTCTGCCTTTGGTGTCCAGTTTCAGCTACATTTCTAGTACTTGCAGCACTTACCTGAGACGACAGATTTATGTGTTTTCAAAAATGACTGCAGCTGCCCTCAATGCAGCGGGTAAAATCAAAACACTTTCCACCCTGTGCAGATACTGCTTCCAAATAAGCACTACTCAGTCTCATCTTTTCTGCAGACATTTTATTTAGTGTTACTGGAAGACACTCAAATGCTGCAGCTGCTGCTTCATCAACCTAAACCTCCTTCTTTTAGGGCAGGCTTTATTGGACTTCCATGCTGCTGCCACTTCTCACCTTGCAAAGCTTTTGGAAAAAGGAGCTTCACAAAGTACCCCTGTGGTTAAAGTGTAAGATTGGCTCAGCTAAAGAATTGCCATTCAGCAGCAAATGGAGCATCCCAAGCAGATACAACTTTCCTGAGATTGAAAGTTGCTGCATGCAGTAGGCTTGATGTGAGTCTTTGAGCTTAGAAAAGAGTTTTAAGGATGGGAAGTTGAGCTATATTTTAAAGTTAAAATGCCTTGGAATTACTGACGTGCTTCCTGCTCCTATACATCCTTGCCAGAATCTTCTTTCCACTGCTTTTCCCATTTCCATCATTCAAAGCCAATATAACCACACAGGGCAGGAGGGACTTAGAAATAACTTCCTGGGTGGGTTATAGAACAGAGCAGGCACCAAAGCCTCTTGCATGAAGGTACAGCAAGGAGTCTGCGATCACCAGGACCTGGAAAATGAGAAGCCTCTGAAGTGCCCGTAAACACTAACAGTGACTGAAATCCAAAGAGCAGAGCACAGTAGATGCCCAGAGGAGACCTGCCTACACCCTGAAATGTTCTTTTTTCAGTGGAAAGACCAAAAATTCTAAGCAAATACCCAGGGTCACATCCTGGTTTCTGGAGCTGGAAAAGCTAAGTAATAAATGGGGGCTGTGCTGATGCTGAGAGGCATCAGTCCCCAGGAGGGCTGACTAATGCACCCTGGCCTGGCCTCCTTGTCAGCGTCACACGTTGACTGTTCAAACTCCTACAATGGCCAGCGGATTGAAGCAAGAGGCAGCAGAAAGCAAAACTACCGTTGTAAAAACTTAAATCCCAGTTACGAGAGAAACCAGACTGATGGATTTTGTTTGCAGAACTGCCGGTTTCTGGTTCAAGCAATCTGTTTAACCCAACCCGAAGCTCGTGCCTAGCTCGGGGGAAGGACGCTGCTCCACAGCTGCCAGCCTCGCGCCAGCTTCCCTGCGGCGCCCCGGGGGCCACGCGGAGCCGGCGGCAGCGGCTGTGCCGGGGAGGTGCCGGCTCCCTGCTCCAGCCTCTGCTGCCTTCCAGCCTGCTGGCTCGGCGGTCCAGCCTGCGCTTCCCAGCTTCCCCTCAGCTCAGCATCCCGGACCGCGGAGCTGGGAGAACCAGTGCTCGTCAGGAAAGAGCACAGCAGCAGCGGGTAAAACCTCTCCTTTTCACCTTTTTTTTCCATCAGTTTAGCCATACTGCGCTTCAAATAACCAACTCTGAAGGTGACTACAGTCTACAAAATTTACTTCAAGATTAGGTATTTCCTAAGTCTGCTTACATCCCTTTCTTCCTTGAGAAAAAAATGAATATATTCTTTCTTAGAAAATCCTCAGTGAAAGGCTTGAAAATCATGTACTGTGAATATCAGGGATACTATAAATAATGGACTTCATGCTACTGTTGGCCCTGTTAAGTGGAGATTACTATTGACACTTATGTACTACAGTACATAAGTACTAAGTACTACATGTACTACTAACCATTTTGCTTCAAAGGCAGGACAGGACTTCCTACACAATGACACACACAATGTAATTATGGAGAAGCTGACAGTATTGGCTTTGTTCTTCAGCACGAAAGCGGCTGCTGTGATCTAAGGCAAATACATAAAATGCAGGTCATTGCTTTAAACTGGAGAGGAAAAATATTCGGCTCTGGGTGTGGAGGTCTCAGCCTAGTTTTAATGGGCACCATTAAACCACTCCAGCGTTACAAAATCACTACGGTGGTAGCCTGTTCTCAAGGGGAAAAAAACGCAAGTGGAAAAATGTGCATGTGCCAAGAGGTGCAACCTGGGCAGGGGAAAAGAGCCAGGACACTGGAGAGCGCACTGGTACCGCGTGAAGAGGTGACATGGTGTGAAAGAGCCTTTATGGTTGGAGGGAAAAGGCAGCCACGTGGGCTCAGACTGCTTCTATGAGGAGGTCGGCGTTATCCCGGCAACCTGGATGGGGATACGTAGCCCTAACAGCAGCACTTCTAGGGGAGAGGTAGGAAAGCTGCAAAACAGCAGGTCTCATTCAGATTCGCAGGAGGGCCCCAGCAGCTGCTGGGATCCACGGGGACACGGGGCGGGAAAGGCCGGGGCAGCTGTCTCCGGAGGCATGTGGCCGAACGGGCAGGCGGGATATTCCCGCTCCAAGCTCAGCAGCAGTGCTGCTCGGAGGGAAAACTGCACGAGTGGCGCCACGCCAAGAACCACAGTTTTTGCTGGGAAGTTTTATTAATAATTTACAGAATCCACTGTGCCTTGGGCACTCCCTGCAGGGAGAGGGGAAGTGGGAGAGCAGAAAAGGAGGCAGGTGCTGAGGCCACATCCGCTCTGTGGGTGATGAGAGCAGGGCTGGCCAGGCTGGACCCAGCCACGGAACTAAATGCTTATTCTGACCCACATTAAATTTGCAGCCTGCAAACAGAAACACTCTGCAGTGGAAGCCAAAGGGAGCTCCATGCAGAGGGGAGATGTTAGGGCCTCTGCCACCCACCTGCTGCATAAACTGCCCTATTTCCTTGTGCCTCTCGCTCACCTGCGAGATGAACCTTGATCACAGCCTGGGATGAACTTCGAACTCTACCAGAGTGAGTAAAAAAGAAATAGGACTAAATAGTTAACTACTACTGAAAGTTTTCTTGACTGCTGGAATTTTTACTCATGTCAACAGCACAAGTTACTACATCGAAGCAAAGATGCTTTGTCAGGAGAAGGTGCTTTTTCCTTTTTCAGTTCCTGAGATGCCATCCCTGGTCAGCACCAGCAAGGTGCTGAGGAACAACTCCAGCTTCTCCGGAGCAGGACAGACACAGTCAGGACTGTGCAACTGGGCAAAAAAAGGACATTCCTGGGCACCCAGATCTGCTTCCTTTAATCCAAGTCACAAATCACCTCTTTCCAGGAGCATCTAATGCAGAATGACACCACTGCTTCTCTTAACACAGACAATCTTATTTCTATAAGCACCAAAATGATCCGTGAATGGTAACCTTCACTCTGCTAAAGTGAAACACGACCGAGCCAGAACCATCTTCTATACACTAAAACTTGTTTTTCTTAATAACAAACTGAGATGCTGCTTCTGTAACAGCTTTTTATGGTTTCAGAAGTTACAGGCCCATCCCCTTAGAGGCTACAAGGGGAAGGCTGGGCATAACTGTGTGAAGAAGAGTGTTTCAATCCCTCTGTACGAGGAAATAAGGGATGGATGGATGGATAGATGTAAAAAAGCCAGATGCCAAGGCCTGACACTGCACTTAGACCTCTCGCTCAGAACAAGGTGGGGAAGTGCAGGAGAGAAGAAACAGCTACTGCATACCAGAAGTTATGCCCTTGCATCCACATCATGGTATAAAACACAGGCTAATTGGTCCTAGTTATATTTTAAACAAATTTTCATATCTCTTTTCTAGTTGTCTCTCTTATGATTCATTGATATGTTCTGTTTAATGACTTCTAAATGACTAGCACCAAAGGAATGCAGATGAGTTTTAGAAAACACAACTGTATCCCGATTTAATGTATCACCTATTCTGCAGTTCAGCAGTCAAGGATCAGCTCCAACAGTGCCAGGTGCTCTTATTCCTGGTGATTTCTGGTGCAGGGGGTCTTGTCTCCCAAACTAGCAATCCAAGTGCATGAATACCTACTGCAATTCCTTTGTGGTTGCTGCTTAACAGTAGAGCATTAAATGCAGCCAGAATACTGCATTTCACTGTCTGTTAGCCTGCAGACAGCTTTTCTGTGCTTGTTTATGCAAGAGTCTTATAGGCAAGTACCTTGGAGGCCAGGCCAGCATTATTTCCATTTTATGGATGAGACAAGTGCAAGGAAGCA
The DNA here is from genome assembly GCA_013398735.1 of Nothocercus julius. NCBI lineage: Eukaryota > Metazoa > Chordata > Aves > Tinamiformes > Tinamidae > Nothocercus > Nothocercus julius. The sequence continues at coordinate 700,146 of VZSV01000179.1, read as the reverse complement.
ACTAGAAGTATTTCTAATTTGAGGGTTCAGATTAACTGGCAGAAGGATCAGATTTGCCTTTTCCTGTGTGAAAAGTTGCCTGCATATTTATACACCAACGGGCTGGGAAATGCCCTACTGGCAGGTGAAGCAAGTAGGATAAGGCCTAGCAGAAAAAAAGCGATTAAAAAGTAGCACTTTAAGGCAAAAGCAGATCTGACAGAAACACATATCCACTAAGCTATGTAGTTCTCTTGATTCTGGACCTTGTCTGCCCTCATAAGACAAGGTTTATTTGCAGCAGTTTTTACCACACTAATGTCAAAAAAAAAAAAAAAAATCTTATTAGAAGAAAAACCTTTGAGGGACAGAAGAAATAAAGCATCGTGGCACCCTCTCGTGGTAAACCGGAAAACTGTGCTCTAAAAAGCAGAAGCAACTGGTACTTTTACTAAGTACCTTTTAGATTCCCACAGCTACCTAGGTGCTGTGCTGCCTCCTTGGGTACCTGGAGCTGTGTTGCCTTGGAGGAGGCCAATTTCTATAGATCACAAGTGAATATAACACTGGCATTAATCCATGCAGGTCTGCCTGTGCAAGTACTGAGGGCGCTGGATTCCAGCCAGGCTGAGCACAGCAGCATGGTTAGGTACTTGGCCACCAATTTCTAAAACAACAAAAGTATTTTATTAAGCAGAAACACCACCACAGGGCAGGCACAGAGAAAGTCCTTGCAATTTTACTATTGCAGTGCAAGTTTCTGCAGTTAGGCAGGACACAAAGCGCCTTAGTCTGACTTAGCTTAACCATTTGGCTAAAATGCAGCTACACAGACTTGTGCACAGAAACAAGAAATCTAACTTCTTTGCAACACTACAAACTAGCTTAGCTTTGAGCAACTTAAAGGTATGCCCTGTTTCAACTTCTCAAAACTTCTCTAGTTCTCTAGTTTAGATGCTAGAGTGCAGGAATTGTGTTGTAATTTAACGAGGACTAAATAGTGCAAATCCCCTTTAAAATATGTGAGCCCTAAAGAAGTTTAATACAATTAACTATGATGACTTAAAGTTGAAAAACTTTCCTGACAAAACAGATTAAATGGCCTTATCAGAAGAGCAAGGCTGCCAGGCTTCTGTTTCCCTGGCCATTTGGCAGGCTATTCAAATGGTCATTTGAGCATCAATTGATTTTGCACATCAATCTTAAACCACCTAATGCACTTCTGGAAGAAAAAGGAAAAAGAAAATCAGGCTAGGTGTTCTTCTGTGGTTTGTATCAGCCTCCAAAGTATTGGATTCTTTAAAAACAAAATCTCAACTGCTTCTAGCACAAAAATCTTCCTGGTCAGGGGGACGCGCACGATTCATCTGGGCCCTGCAGAGAAATCTGCTCTTTATACATCTTAATGCCACACAGGATAAAATTCACCATGGCGCACTCGATGCGGGTTTGAAAACCAGCTGGACCCAACCAATATCACCGTAAAGCTATCAGCAAAGAAGCCTTCAAAGTCTATAGTCTCGCCTATACCACAGCCTTTACTCTGTGACCAACACGCCATTCGAAGGAACTTGACCAAGACACGGCTTTCTCCATCCAAAGAGCACGGGTGGGACATCCAGCAATTGAAATGTTACGCTTGAAGAACTTGGTATTTTAACCTCGGACACCTTAAATTTGAGCCTGAGAAGTACCAAGTATTGGACTGATTTCTTGGTGTGCTAGCTTACAGCTACTCTAAAGATGAAAAGACTTAATTTACAGAGGGAGAGCAACCACAGATCAGTTCTCAAATACAAAAGATGAAGTGAACTGTGGACACAAAGAAAGCTTTACAGTTAAAACCTGTGTTCCAAGAAGAAACTGCATTAAACACGAGCAGTAAGTCCCCGCTTATTCAGCCCAGCTCAGGCCAGTTCTCTCTTCCTAAATGATTTTAACTTGCATCAGTTGAAAATTTGCATAAACTAAGGGTTCCATTGCTATGTTTGTTAAAAACAGTCATAGTTTCATTAATTGGCCAGTTCTAACAGTAAGATGCTGGACTAGAAATAATGCTTAATTATTTCCTTTGAAATCTATTTACAGATAACCTAAATTAATCTTTTTTTTTTTCTGGTTTCCTTCCATAACTGAAGTGCAGAGATACCAGTGTCACTGTATGCAGTCTCTGCTCCTGGCTCTTCTCAGGAGCAACACAAAATTGATATTCTCGGCAGTCGCACACCCTGCCACCAGTTTCTGAATAGCGGCAGTAAAACTAAACAGTCTCGGTAACTCCATAACAAGCCAAATTAGCCAAATTAACACAGCGTTGCAAAAGCTTTGAAATATTCTCAAGAAGCTAAGCTGGCCCTGTAAGCTAAAGAAAGCCTCCTTATATTAATTTATTGCCTGGTTTAGATTTGAAGAGTTATATTCATCATCCAAGAGATGCTAATTTAGAACACACAAAGATTTTTTTAAATTATTATTTTTCTTCTTGCATATTTCCTTGCTCTGTGAAAACCTTTCAGGCTCTTTATTTTTAAGATACCTTTAACAGGCAATGCTAATTCACTAGGATGCAAAATTTAAACTTTTTTTTTTTAAGCTAAGGTAACATTAAAAAGTATACAGATCTGTGATGGGAAGATTTTCTTGCATTTGCAGGCCCTATGTGTTGACCTGACAGGCATTCTACTCTATAGCCCTTTTTTTTTCCCTAGGAAAAAAATTCCCCTTCTTTCCTCTCCATCATTTTCTGAGACTTTCTTCTCTATGGTAGTTCATCCTACATATCCTAGTCAGGATGATGACAAGCAGGAGCAGCAGAGGCTCTTAATGCTTTGTGACTGGAATTACTAGAGGAGAAAGGAAGGAGGAATAGGCTGGGACATGCATAAGGTCACAAATCCAAAATGTTTTGATCCTCCCCTTCAAGTTGCTTCCTAATGTGATTGCAATAGGAGCAGGAGATGGTGCTGATGCTTTTTTCACATGCAGCTCATACTAAAAGGAAGACGTTTCACTATCATTTTGGTATGTTAAATAACAAAACTCAAAAAAGGCTATGCAGAAGTATCCTGCAGAAAGTGTTTTGTTTTTTCTTTCCATTTCAGAGCAACCTTTCCTTCAATACTGTAGTCTCAATTTTAATATGACTGTTATCGTAAGATACTTTCAAGATAATTGAAGCTCCAAGTTTATTAAAACATGGAATTGTCTTGAACCGAAGTAGTGTAGTAAGATGAAGATTCAAAGGACAGCATTTGCAGATTAAAATACTTTTCAGAGGGAGAGGAAAAGGGAAAAAAAACATCCTTGAAGTCCAGTCTTAAATATATTTAAATGGTGCTTCAAGCACCAAATAAGCTTGAAATAAAACCAGTGCAATTCTTAGCGAAGCATCTCTGTTCATCTTCACCTCTCCCAAAAAGCACAAAGATTTTTTTTTGATTTTTTTTTTTTTTTTTTTAAATTCTTGTGAAGGTTTAGCTAACTTTGGAAATTACCTTTCCCATTAAAAAGTTAGCCCTGATTCAGCATCTCCCACTACGATTTTTTTTTTTTCATGTTTTTCTGTAAAGCCCACAGAGCACATGAAACCTCCCAGGCAGATATCGCTAATATAACCGAGCTTTGTTGTTGTGGTTTACGGTGTTACCAACAGGAAGCCTCAATGGTTTCGAAAGAGTCACTTATTCTACCCAGAATAATCTCTACGGATACTATTGAGATCGGCCTTTAAAACAAAGTATTTTGTAACCACAAAACCAGACAAATGTCAGGGACAATACAATGATAGTGAGAGCTGTGACTTGGACCCCGCAAGACAACAGCGCTATCCCATCGAGTGCGAGCTTTTCTCTTGCTCGTGCAGATGAAAGAAAGTGCTTGGCCCAAATAACTATAGGCAGAAAAAAATCCCAGTAAATACTCCTCCAAATGCTCTTAAGAAGGAACCTGCATTCTTATTTCTGCAAATTCACATACACGCCACATCCAAGCACCACTCACTACAGCTACCACTCATAATCCATACACTGTTGAAGGAATCACTAGGCAAGCAGTGATTTGGGATATCAGATTCTGAAACATTTATAGGGGAGGCTTTCATCAGAAGCCATCAGTCCTTAGCCCTCTGAAATACCACCACGTACAAATTAAGTCAAGTCACAAAGCAAAACCCAACTGTACTTTTAATAACTTTCACACAGATTCCTACAAGGAAATAGTATTAAAATGCTGTTTCCTCTTTTAGATTAACTGGATTTTTGCCTAGTTTCCTCTGAGTCTTAACTAGTCACCTGTCAGTAGTTCAGAAGAGAGCTTAAGGCCAGGCACTTTGGTATAGGTTAGAAACATTAAGCAGTGGCCACTAGCAAAAATGGGCCAGACTAAGTCACACTAATGATTATTTAGCTTTGTAAAGCAACGATCTAAAAAAAATATGATAGGACCAGCCTGCTTCAGGAACAAGTACAGCATTTGCTGAAGTGAGTGAGCCACAGAATAGGTCGCTTACTCTAAACATCAGTGAAAAGATGATTTCGTGTCCCAGAATCTGTAATTAGCACTGGCAATAGCTGGTCTTCCACGAACCGGCTCCCCTTAGCATCTCTAGGAGATATGTGGAGACAGGAGACTCAGGAGACACTCTCCACCAAGTTGCTCATTTGGACAAGTCCTTATTTCCAAAAAAAAAGCACAAAAGTGGTTTTTTTTTTTTTTTTTTTTTTTTTTTTTTTCTTAAAACACAGCACTAGCAACTTTGTGAAACATTGCTAGAACAACTTGTGCCACACCATCTGCTGCATGTGGAGAGCTGCAAAATGAGAGATCTGCCCTGGCTTTGAAAAATCCATCGAGGTAGTTCTGACTAATGTGTTCTGAAGTAACTTCATTTCATTCCTACCTTCTCTAGACTAAGTACCCCTGGGAAATGTTCATATCCCCAAAACCACAACACAGCAGTAGCCTGTATTATAGCGTCCCTTCCAAGAGGCTGGTACGAATCCTCTCCCTTGCAAAATACAGTTTGCAAAGACCCCAGCCTAGGACAGAGTGTGAAATGAGCTGAATGTGAGGGAGGCAGGAATAATTCAGATATCAGAGGGAACAATGCAATGAGCACAACACGCAATGGTCCCATGTTGGACAGACGTTCCGCTGGACAGTTAGTGAACCACCCTTTATCGCCCAAATAATTAGTATGGGGAGTTATTTATACATGTTGGTCCCACAAGATTTCTGATTTACAGTACAAAGAGTCATGCACTGAATATAGCGATTATATTCCATGTGCACAGGGCATTTACTGACAGGAAAGTCTGTGGGCACACAGCTCTGACCCAAGCTTGCTGCATTTCCCTGAGATGAAAAATAAAGAACATTTTAGGAGGCCCACAAAGTACAGTTGTTAAACTGACCCTATTTTCTCTCCCTCTTTCCATTTTCCTGTATCCAGCCTCTTCGGTTTCACTGAATTTCAAAGGGATAGCATTATTTATGCTTCTTCCTATTTTAGATTTTTTTTTTTTTAATCATGTGGCATAGCACTCCAACTGCCTTTGGGGAGCTTTACTGATAATTTTATTTTTAAAAGTATAGGCTTATCTTGTTTGACCTTGATGCACATAGTAAAAGGTCACTGAATCCCTCCTCTAGAAACCAAAACAGGGAACAAATGTCCTGTGCCTGCTAGAGCACAAGCTCAAGCGTGGCAGTGCCTGCCACCACCCCAAAATGTATCACCAAGGCAACCCTCAGCACTGCAAGCAGGTATTGCAAGGGTTTCCCAGCCAAGATTTAAATAATCTGTTTTTTTCTCCAGTTTCCTACAACACTGCAAATCTTTTTGGAGATAAAAATCACTAAAAGGCAACACAAACTCATCCTGTAACAGCACCAAGTGCTATTCTCCTTTCTTGGCTGTTAAATGCAGGAATTGGATCACAACTGGTGTTCACTGCAATTTCTTCTGTACTAATTAATTTTGATGCAGTGTCTATAGGGTCACCAGTGTTTAAATAATTCTTCAATTATCTGAACTTTCTAAGTACAGTAGTATCAACTAAACACACTTGATGACCCATTGCTTGCTTTTGCAAGTCAAAGATTATGTGCTAGGAACGCGAGCAGTGAGGCACTTTGAAGGGCTAATTCCAGAACGCCAGAAAATCCTCAATAACCTTCTGCATCTTGGGGAGCTCTGCTCCATCGTTAACAAATCACAGCAGTTTATCAGCTTGCCTAGGGCTTTCCTGCTCAAAGTCACAGTGGTGCTCAATGCTCTGGTGAACTGAACCCTCCAGGGGATCCAAGTGTCTCTTCTCATGATGGCATGGCAGGTTATCCCAAACTTCCTTATCCTTTCTATAAAGGAGAAATGTCTTTAACTGCCTTGCTTCTACTGCAAAGGTGCAGAGGCTCTGCCTACCTGTGGGTATTTGCACTGCCTGGGACAAACTGGTTGAATTCAATCGCACAACTTCTCAAGGACAACTAAAGGTAACGTTAGCTACCTATTGTTTCGGGTTCTGTGTAGCAGAGCATAAGAGATTTTACACTTCTTCATTGAGCTGAGCCAAACTGGTTTTCAAAATCCCCTAGCAAAATGGATCTGAGGTGGAAAGCTTTGTTTACTTCCATCCTTTTTTGTAAAGGTCCCAGAAGAAGCAAATCCCTCCAACTGAACTCTGGCAGGAGCACTTAGTAAGGGAGGGAATCCAGACTCACTTCTGGACTGGCTGGGTTAGTCACTGGTCCAAGGGCACTAGCCTGTAATCCTGTGCTTTTCCATCACTTGTCATGCACTGTGATGCACTTCCCGCAGGAAACAGCAGGGAAGGTCATGTTCAGAAAGAAATGGCTAGAAAAGAGGAATCGAGTAACACTGCCAGCAATAGAAATGCCAAAGAAACACAGCTCTTACAGAAAACCAGCAGGAAGCCAGGTTAAGTAAGACAGGAAAAGGTCAGTAAATGAAAAATAAGACTAGAAGTTAATGAAAATAATCTCTTGGACAAAGGGAAGTGAGGATCACCAAAAAACAATTTCTCTGAGAAAGGAAGTGAACCCCTGATTCAGGAGCTTTGGTTATTGCACAAGACAAATGTTTAAGAGTAGGTACCCAGCACTGATGAGCATTTGTATAGGTTATTTGCAACGACTTAAGGTGTTTGCCACTCACTTTCGGTGAAAAGTATATGTGCTCGAGCTGGCCGCTAAGATGGGACAGGAGGCTGAAGGCTGCACCTGCAACTCTCACATGCCGACTTGACAAAAAAAGGTTTTTACATTATCTAGAAGAATTAAACTTTATATTGATCTTATTTTCAACAGACACACCTTCTTTTACTGTTTGTAAAGTAAACAATGCAAGAAAAAAAAAAATGTTATTCATCAGCTTACTACTGACACAGATAAAGTATGCAAAATAAATTGCAATTATTTTTCTTTGTATCACAGAGAAATATTCTCTTTAAATGCCATGGATCAGTCTTATTCAGAGCCTGTTTATGCTCAAGGTTCATTCCTGTTTCTAGCTCTACATAAGACAGAGCAGAGTGCTGGTGAGAGCACATAGTTTGTCAAGTCTTCTTGATATACACACATGCCTTAAAAAAGTAGCTTTTTCTCTCCGTTGCCCTACCTCTACAAGTAAATAACTCTCTCTACCTCTAAAATTCAGTAGGACAGAGGGAAGAGCAAGAACAAATTTTTCAGGATCCTGAAAACGAAAATACAGAGAAGTGACAAGATGCACTGAGTCAAGGAAACCCCAACCCTAATCCTCACCTGCTGCACCACCCTTTCCACAAATGCCCTTTCTGTGCTCCGTAGCGCACTCGTCCGGTAAGAGTGCCAACACCAGAGCCACTTTGCAACCAAAACACTGAATTCAGACAGTTTGCCATTCTAGCTGCTAAGTTGGGCTTGGCAGCCTGTAGAGCAGTTTTGCTCAGGCTTCAGCACGCAAAAAGGAACCAGGCTAAGCGCATGATTCAAAACCTGCTCCTTGCACTGCGAATTTATGGCAGTATTCCGGGTTTTATCAATGTTCCTCCCACCACTCCTTACACACAAAGGGAAAAGAATGAAATCAAATATAATAAAACACGATGTGGATGACACGGCGGTTAAAAGCTGAAATAAAACAGTAACAACCCACGGCTTTAATCTAGCACCGTCAGGTCAGGCACTTCAGGCAAGCCCTGCTTTGAAGTTGATGGTGCTCCCTGAGCGCCAAAGCTGCGGTAATGGGGCGAATCCAAGGCCTGATTTCTGCCGTACTCTTGTTCGGATGGGTATGTGCGTTGCAGCGGGCGGTATTTATGTTTCTGCTGCTGGCTGGGTGCTCCGGGGGCTTCTTGGCGGCCCGAGAGCACCCGGACACCTCCGCACCCAACGGAAGCCGGGCCGGCCGCGCTCCCCAGGGCCCATTCGGCTCTTTGGGGTGCAGAGGCATCAAAACGACGGCAGCTTCCCGGTTTTCCGCGCGCTCCCTGCGTGGGCAGGTCCCGGGCGCGTCGTGCTCGCTGGAACTGGGCATTAGGCAAGAAACGACGTGGGGAAGGGAAGGCCCGGGGATGTCACAGGCCGGGGATGGGGAGGACGGGACGGAGTTGCGGCCCCACCACGGAACCACGCTGCCCACGAGGGACCCCCCCCACCCAAACAATAGCAAAACAACAACAAAAGAGGCCGCGGCGGGGAGGGGGAGGGGTCCTCACCGTGCTGCGTGAAGATGTTGAAGCCGCCGTCGCGCGCGGCCGCCTCGCG
>VZSV01000179.1:620321-680373 GCA_013398735.1 Nothocercus julius | reverse complement strand
GACTAGGTGATCTCTAGAGGTCCCTTCCAACCTTAAGCATTCTATGATTCTTAGTTCGTGTGGAGGAACCAATCGTCTATGGCTTTATGAATATACTCTCCTCTGAGAAATACGTCATATTTTTGAGGAGGGTTATTTTTCCCAATATGCTCTTACTTTTGGGGACTGTCATTATCTTCAGATCAATGACTTTTGGCATTGTGATTCTAGCTGCCATGTGGATGCTTTGAGATTTCTCTGTGGTGTTCCCTGTATATCTTGTAAACATTGGCTAACTATGTTATATTTCCCTGAAACTTGTCTCCTGGAGAAGTTACCAAAACGCTCCTATTTCATCTCATGCTGGAATATGCCCTCACAACCCTGTCCCTAGAATTGCTTCTGCTTCTGGAACTGGGGAGTAGAGGAAGCTAAGAACGTCTCCCATGTTGCAAAAGTTAAAATATTCATTAGTGCACACAGAAGGTTATTAGCCCCCATAACCTGTGCTTGGCAAAGTACGAAATAGGCAGGTCTGATCCCCTCCAAACAACTGCCCATCCTGGCCCAGTCAGGCAGAAGCCCTAATTCTCCCCAGTGGTTCTGAGCAGTCAGTGTATTTATGCTGTTACGAAGCAAATAGGAGAAAAGGAAATGGTAGGAAATACCATGTAGTGTTTTTTGTTTGCTTGGGTTTTTTTTGGTATACATGCTAAGAAAAAGGGAAAAGATGTAAATTAGCATGAAATATTGAGAGGAAGAGATTTCTGGTCCAAAGCAACTAACCAGTGGGTTTTATTGGCTCCTCTTTGGCTCTGGGCCTTTCTGCATTAGAGAAATGCCCAGTTGTTTCTGAGCTGTGGCGTTAGGGTCCTTTTGTTGCAGCAGAAATACGATATTTCCACAAAGAGAATACAGAAAGAATCATCTTTCAGAATTCTTTATCACATGACATTTATATCCACTTTTTTTTTTTTTTCCCTGATACCTTTGTGCACTTCTGAAGTTGCTAAATTCCTCTTTCTTTCCTCTCTCTGTGGGAGCCACCACAGCGCAGTGAGGGGCAAGGGGCCTACGGAGCGGGGTAACACATCTCGTATGATGGGTCCAGTTCTCCTCCCACTGTGTCTTCCTTCCCATGGAAGGGTCCCAGCTCCGGGAGCACAACTGGCATCTGTGGAGTCTCAAGCAACATGTGCAGACGCTGCTGGAGGAATGGGAAGGTAAACCTGGCCAAATTCAGTACTGTGGTTCTACAAAAATATATATTATATATATATTTAGAAAGCCCTTAAAAGCAGATGAGTCAATACCATTAACTAGACCTGTTTGTTCTGGAACTAATCTCTGGTTGACTGCACATTTTAGGCAGTGCGTTCCTGCTGATACAACTTCAGAGACTCCCTCACTGAGGCAGTTTCAAGCTTTTCATGCAATTTTAATAAGCAGCAGAACATGCTGCAAAATAAATCTGAGGCAGCATTGAGCTGGTGCCCCAAGGAGAATGCTTCTAATGGCATAATGCGGTTGGGACCCTGGTGAAATTGTTTCTGAGCCTGACAGAGGGAGAAAGCTGCTTGTGGTGCGCGAAGTAAAGAACAGTTGCAGAAAACACAGCTCAGCTTAGCAAGGGTACCCCATAATTACACAGATGCAATATCTTTCCTAACTTGGTCCTCAGCAGATAAGGAGGATCTCCTTTTTAACAATACTGAAGAACTGGCCTTTTCATTAGGAGAAAAAGCAAAAAAAGAAAAAAAAAATGTTACTACACCACCCCATCTGGGAGGATTAATCTGATTACTTCAGACATGGTAGGAAAAAGGAAAATTGTTTGACAGTCAGAAAATAATGTAGGTTTCCCCTTTTCAGACCGGAGCAATGGGATCACAGCATGGAGCTGGCAGATGTGTCTCCTCTTTGGTCAGGTTGAGAAGCTCAACCCTTGATTTGCTGAGCTCTGAGTGGAGAGCCCAGCAGGGCTTCACCCTTTAAATACCCTCTAAAGGACCGTTTCAGTCCAGGACCATTTATCCAGTAAGGAAACCACTGCCCTCTGCTGAAAGACACAAGCTTGTTTCTTTCTCACTCTTCCATCTGCCAGGAAGAAAAGAAAGAAAAAGTTATTTTTTTGCTTGGAACATAAGCACACATTTGGAACGTAACCACTCAGAATTGCTCTCCAAGCCGCATCCCTGCTGCTTCTCTCTTCTCCCAGAAGTCTGCTAAGCTCAATCTCTGTCACCAAATATTTTGAAAACTGTATTCCTCACCCAGAGTAAAGAGGAACAAGGGTAATTGCATGCAAAATCTTGATATGGTGATAGTAGGAGCTGTGAAAATTTGAACCAGAGCTTTAAAAAATAATCTTTAAAATTTATAAACACACCAGACATCCTCAACAAAGTGTTGTCTGCTGGAGCTAGTTTTAGTTCTTCTTGCCAAAATTCAGTCACGCATTAGTGATGAGTCTGAAATCCTCCACAGATTCTTAAATGTCATTTTTAACGGCAGCACTTGGCTGTTTTTGAGTTTTGGTCTCAAGTCTTGGTGCCATTTTTTCTAGTTTCACAAAGATGGAAGCTCATTTACTGCTACACTTATAGCCAGCTGTACGTTATGTGTTTAGTTTCATTGTCATTTTATTAGTATTAGACTAAAAGTTTAAAACTGCAACTTCAAAAGAAGGTGGAACGTGCACAACATTTTGTACCACTTGAGGGAGCTCCTTCATTAAAACCATAGGATGTTGCTGTGGTTTTAATGAGAAATTATAAACTGTACTTTTAAGCAGTATAATGTAGGAAATACTATACACTAAATTAAAAAGTGTGAAAGTGTTGCAGCACTTGGATAACTGACTGCAAAGGCCAGGGAGAAGTTGGATAACTGACTATAAAGGCCAGTAGAAGTTTTAAAGGAATTAATTAATCCAGTTAAAATCAGCGGCAATAAATGCAGGCATCAGAAACTGCCACAGCTACTTAGTACCTGAGACGGCTGACACAAAAAAAAACTAAAATAGAAAATAAATCTGAGTTACACAGAATTAAAAATAGGCAGCGTTAATCACCTCAGTTTTGCAGCAGTGCCAGGAATGGCAGAAGGGAGCGGGACAAGGCATGGATTTTCTAGCAGGATGTGAAAGCCTCATCCCTTTGCCTGCCCACCTTTCCAAGGATAGATCCCCGCCCAGCCACAGCGTGGATGTGTCCATCCGCCCTGGCCACAATGTAAGCCTAAACATAAAGGATTTTCTTTACGCTCCTTCCTAGCTGGTCAGTTTAAGGTAGGCACAGCCAGAGTCTGCTGCATCACCAGCCCAAGGGCTGGCACGTGACGTGCACAGAAAACCAGGGGAAAAGAAAAGAGACACTGCAGATATGACGGGGACAGCAGCAAGCGGAGGCCGAGCAAAGTGCCACAGTGTCAGAGTCGGTGCTTCCCGTGTCAACGCTCGGGTGTGACCCCGTGCTGACGTGGCCCGGGGCCCGCGGAGCCGCGCGGCTCGGGCAGCCCTTGGGCAACGCGCCTCGGAGCGCGAGGTGCAGGAGCACTCGCGTGCACCGCCGTGAGGGGCAGAGCTCGTGAGGTCACCCAAGGAGTGGCTTTTAAGAGGTGCCCATAAAATGTGATGGCACCTGTTCGTCAGAATAAGAAAAACACATTCTGCAACTCAGAAGGTTACGTCCGCCCTCCTTTTGTTAAAAACAGCCTCGTCCTGCATTAGGGTTTTACTAATTTGGTGGAACGGCTTAGTTAACAGCACACTGATCTTTAGGGCACTTTTGGAGGTTTCTCATTTTTCTTTCCCACTTGCTCACCCAGCTCACATTGGCACTGCCAGACACGTCCACATAGAGAGCTGGTAGGGAGCAGCATTTTGGCATCAGGGCACGAGCGGTCATGTACAGCCTGGCTTTAGGGTAGCTCAAAGAAACGTATAAAAACAGGATTGCAGCCCTCAGTGTCTCCGTTACATGGAAATCCCCAGAGGTATCATCCATGCAGCTGCCGCATGTTAGCAATGACAGCTGTTGCATGTTTTAATGTTTCCAGCAGGAATCCTACTAAGCAGCCGGGAAGACGGGTGGTGGGTTAATATTGCAGTTGTTATGATCTGGATGAGTCTCCTCCAGGTTTTTCATTTAGTGGCTCTGCTCAGTGTCCCCAAAGATTATTGAAAACAAAGTCCAAACAGACCCAACAGAGTTAAACATTAAAAAGAAAAAACAAAGTTTCTTGGGTAGGCATTGATCAAAACTAGTTTGTTTTACCAGCAGAGCACAGGACTGACAGGGTAAAGTGTGACAGAAACCACAAAATAGTCAGAAATAACTTTGGGACGACCTCTCCCGGCGCAGCTAAATAAGCAGCGTGCATCGGCCAGGCAAGCTGTGGGAAGAGGATAAGGTAGGAGCCTGCTGGAAGGGATTTTGCTCTCCGTCTTCTGGGAAAACCTTCCCATTTGCGCTTGTGAAACCCGGCGCCTGGGAGGTTACTGGAGTTTGTTTGCCTGCCACGGAGGCGTTTCCAGTGACTCACAGACTGTCATGTGCCTGCAGAAAGCAGGGCGCAAATCTGGGCTTTTCACCCAGTTTTTGATGCTGCTGCTGCTGCTGACACTCTTCCTGGCTCTGTGCCGTGAGGGTCCTTTTGGGGCTCCCTCCGCACTGCAGAGCCACCGCTTTTCCCCTCACAGCAATTATTTCCTCCAGAAGGTCCCCCGGGGTGAAGCTTTTGACTTATTTATCTTGTGGCAGAAAACTGGCAGAAAAAAAAAAGTGTTGGTTGGTGCTACTCAAGTTGGCAGGTGCCCCTGTTGCTACTTCCCTTCAGAAATATTCCCGGCTTTCTGAAAACTGAAAATATTCAGAGTTTTATCTGGCCCCTGTCGGACGTGCCATGAGGACACGGACACCCGAAGGCCAGAGCAGCTGGGGGCAATTGGGCAACTGCCACGTCCCTGCCCAAGGCCGAGGACCCGCGCGGAGCTGCGGGCACTCCCAGCCTGCCAGCCTTGGCTGCGCGTCCTCCCGCTTCCCTGGAACAGCTTCCCGTGTTTCCTTAGGGATGCGGCAGCCGCGACCACCACCAGCCTTAAACGCGGCGGCGCGAGCGGCCGTTAACGGACCCTGACAGAACCCCCGCGGGCGGGGGAGGGGAGCGGCGGGAAGTTCTGAGGGGCGCCGCGTGGGGGGACGCACCCACGTGCGCCTCACGTGCCGCCCCCCGCTGCCGGCCACGCCCACCGGCCAATGGGCGGCGGTGGCGTTGGCGTTGGGCCCGCCCCCTGCGCCGTGACGTGCGCGCGCCGAGGGGAGAGGGTGGCGCGCGCGCCGAGGCGGGAAGCGGCTGCGCGGGGAGAGCGGCGCCCGCTGAGGTAACGCGGCGGCAGCGCGGAGCGGGTGGGGGTGCCTCGGCCCCGGGACCGCCGCTGCCGCTGCTGACTGGGCCGCCCCGCCGGGGCCCTTAGGCTCGGCCTGGTCCGGCCCGCCCCCTCCCCTCCGTGCCTTCCTCTTCGGGCCGGGGGCAGCGCGGCGAGACGCTTCCGCTCTGGGCCGTTAGCGGGGACGGAGCCGCCTTAGGCAGCTCTGGGGGGAGGGGGGCGATTTTCCGCCTTTATTTTATTAATTAACTTAATTTCCCCCTTTCCTGGGCGGTCTGTGTGTCGCGGGGAGCTCTGGCTTGGCCTTAACTTCATGTCGGCGCCTGTCTGTGCCGCAGGACGAAGGGAGAAGCCGCTGGAGGCCGGACGGCCCCTGGCTTAGGGCAGTTAGTTTGGGTAAACCCGCCGGAGTGGGGAGAGGAGCTGCCTGGTCAAAACCCCAGAAACGCGAAGATTCCAAGGTGCAGCTTGTCTCCTGAGGCGTGATTGTAACGGGCAACATTTGGAAAGGCTTGGGGGAGAAACTCTTTGTTTGTTGACACCTCTCGACAAATGCTATAATGTGGTCAAAATAGCCATAAACTCAGTGGGTTTCTGTTGGGCATGTGGATAGTGGGGCATGTTTGTGGTTCCTGATGTGCAGGAGGTGCCTGAGTGGGACGAAAGGGGTGAGGGTTTCCCAACTGTGGGGACGGGCTTCTTCCTGGGACTCATCCTGGCGCTCCGGTGTGATCCACTCAGTGCTAGCAGAGATTGGAGGGAGGGTCTGACGTGTCCTTTAAGGACTCAGGTGCTGAGATGCTTAGTTGCTGTAATGCTCTACATCTTTTTCCTATGGAAACTGCGCAAGGAAAATGTTTGTGTCTTCCTAGGTTCCCCAACAAAACTCTTCTCTCCTGACCAAAAAGACTTTGTCACTCGGCCATCTGAATTGTGTTGCTTTGCTGCAGATTTACGTAAAGTTCAGTTATCATCACAACTCTCTTGCTTAATCACTTTAACTCTTTTCCACACATGGTTCTTCCTTCTACCTTCCTGGATCTCTTTACTTCTGACTTCTTTCTCTTAGCTTTTCAATCAGCTATCCCCACAGGTACACCGGGTAGGAAGGAGTATTATTATCACCCCACAGTGAGGGTGGAGAATATGATGATAAAAGAAGCCAGCTCTGGTGTCCTTCATGGGAGAGGATGTGCTCCGAAGAACGGTGCATCCTCAATGGAGAGACACTGGAGAGGCTCCCTGGTGGCCCAGGTGCCTCATGTTACCTGATTGCTCTTGCTGGGCGATGGGATTTGGGAACATCTTGCATGTGTAAGAGCAGAAGGGTTGAAGTGCCTGCCTGTCCGGGGTCTCGTTACAGTTGTAAGCCCCTAGTTGGGGAGGCAAAGTGATTATTCATGCTGAAAAAGGGGGTAGTGTCCATACTTGGCACTGCCTGGTAAAGGTGGGAGGTGAGGAGTGGGATCAAAGTGCTGGTGATTGTGTTGCATTTAGAGCCAAGAGGGTTATTTAAGAGTGTGGTAGCAATAGCTGTTGACAGAACTGGGAAGAGTAGTTATATTTTTGCAAAATTTTCCCTGTGTTTTGTAGTGCTCGAAAGGAAGCTGGGAGGTGGCTTTGCTCGAAGGACAAACACAGGAAGCTGATGCCAAGGCAACATGTAATCATAAAAGTCTTATTTCCCTCTTGCAGGAGTGCTGGTCCCAGTGTTTTGAATAAGTTGGACCTTAAATAAGTACATTCCTCCTTTCCCCCACCCCCACCAGGAATTTTCTGTGCTTTCTGCTTAACTCCAGTAGCTCAGGTGTTCACTATAGACAGTTCTGTACTCAACTGTAACCTTTCGTCACCAAATCCAGTGTACTTCAAACTTGATTCTATCTTCCTGTTTTTCCCTTGGTTTGCAATATGACTATTGTCTGGCCAAATAGAGTACAAGGATCTATTGAGGAAGCTGCTTTTTCAGTAAAACTGAAGGCTTGACAGGAAGGGGACTGACTGAGACAAGATCTTGCAGATTTCTTGCTCTGACTTTTTTTTTTTTTTTTCTCTCTCCTCCTTTTTCTTTCTCTCCCTCCTCTCTCCTGCAAAGCAAAATCTCTTGGAAGACAAATTTTGCTATCAGATTTGCTATCAAAGCATCTGCAAGGGCTTTTTAGACTTTAGGAGTCCCCAAAGTATTAGAAGTAACTTTATATATTTAGAGTTTTAGTGGTGAGAATGTTTCTGGTAGTAATGATGGGAAGTTTGCTTGGCTATTTTGCTCCCTAGTGTTTGTAGTAGGGGGAAAAAGCAGGAAGTGTGATCCATGGTAAATGGCTGATGCACGTATGTGTTGGTTATCCCCTGCCTTTGCTTTGCATTTTTAATGGCGGGGGAAAAAAAAACTTTACGCTGAAGAAGGACGTGTAAACCTATTCTTAACCAGTGTAAAGAATAAATGAATTTCTTCATTAATAATTTCCTATCTTTTTTTGTTCAGCTAGGCAACAATGGCAGGTGAAGACTGTGTAAGAAAACGTCAGCCTGGCTCCGCTATGACCTGCAGGACCTCTGAGAACGAAGAAATGCAGAGGAGACCTGAGGGCGAGAGGTTGCTCCCAAATGCAAGCAATGGTATGAGATTTTAATCATTATTTTTATTTTTTGTGTGGGGTTAGTTCCATATCTGCCATGTGACCTCCTCTAAGGTGTTCTTCCCAGCTCAAAGCTATTACCTCTTCACTCTTTGATTTCAGTTATTTTGCTCTTAGACTGGTTTCTGTGGGAGAGCTCCCTGGGGACCCGCTCAATTTTTTAGCAGATGCAGATTGACCTGGGTCAACCTTGTCTGCCAGACAAGGAGTAGTACAAGAACAAACAATTGAATTTGTGTTAATATGTATTATGGCCACATCAGAGGTAATATGACTTGAGTTGTTTTTTTGATTTTGCTACTGTGGTGGGTTTTCTGTCCATTGACTTGCAGGGAAATTGTATGGGTGTCTAAGTTTTGCCATTGGACTCTACGGACACTGCTAGTCTTGGGCTTGAGTTATGCTGTACCTTTTAGGAGCAGTTGTATTTTTTCAACAAAATTGTTGGAGGGAAAGCTGTTGCATAAACCAGTTTACATCACTGAAACCTTAAAATCTCATTCTACAGTGTTTTATACTAGTCAAATCTGAGTGTTCTGATAATGCTATTTTTAGAAGCTTTCAAGGAGTTAGTGGCTGTTGGAAAACAAATAATAATGGGATTAGAGGCAGGCTTCTATTCCATCATCTGTGGAAACACCTTAACTCACACATGGATTTGAGCTCTTACCTGCTTGTGGATGAAGAATAAATATAGTTAGGATAATTACCACTTGGCAGATGGGTGTTCCCTTTTTGATAAACCTTTTCATTTTTAATCCCTCTGAAATGCAACAATGTCATTACAGATAGGTAGTGTGGGTTCAGAGCAAGCAAATGTTCTGGGGCAGCTCTTGAATGTATGCTGAGCTTTCCTCCGCAGATATGTTCCTACTGGGTTTTGCTGTAATATTAGGTCTCATGATGCTTATTTTGCATAGTGTGGTGTGTTTTTTTTTTTTTTTTTTTTTTTTTTTTTTTTGGTTAGATAGGTTAGAGCCATAATCTGGCAGTTATATCTGTTTTGTGAAATGCTGGCAAGTTACCATGTCCCTTTTCTTGATTCCTTCTTTCCAAGGCTTAAGTTGGCAAATGGATTTGCAGCATTGTGAGCAGGCTGGGGTTGGGGCTATAACATCCAAAAATGAGTACGTAGATATCATTCTGACACGTTACATCTGAGCTTGTCTGTAGCTAAGTGCAAAGCTGTACTCTTTAGTACAGTCCAAACTTCAGTAATGGACAGCAAGGAAAGCTGAGAGGAATCCTATTCAGCTGAGACTTGGAGTCTCTGCCTTTCTGGGTTGCTGCCAACTGAGGAGAAATGTCATTAAGACTTCTCAACAGTGTTCCTAGTTTCTACAGATGCCTCATTCGGCACAGAAACGCGAGCAGTGCAAATGCCACAGCGCTCATAGGTGCAGGTGCCACAGCAGGTAGGAGGCACAAGTCAGCTTCTAAAGCCTGGCCATATCATAGGATATGAGGAAGATGCATCCCTTTGGCTAGAAGCTTCTCTGTACAGTGAGGCTAGGTCAGCAGCTCTAATGCAAAGGCTTTTGAACTTGACGAAAGTGTTCATATGTCCCAAATATGTGGTCTCTTCATGTTGTACAATATTTTTTACAGAGTTTACACCACTAACAGGGCTGAAAGAATAGCTCAGGTGGAAGAATTTCTCAGGGAGGTGATTTCTTTTGTGCTAGCCATTCACTTGGGAATAGCTTTTCCTCAGGCCTTAGCCTTGCTATAAGCAAAGGCAGCTTGAGGCTAATGGTTTGGTATGTCTGACAACATCTTACTTACACCGTGGCATCTTAATAGTAGATGCCATGCAGAATTTTAAACAACACATGTTCAGTGTGGCCAAGAGATTCCAGCCTGGTTAGAGGCTGTAACTAGTATGTGGGTAGAATCTTTGTGGCAATTCTTCCTGCAGAAAAGCTAAACCACTAATGTGATATCCCACCTGATATGTGGTATCTTCCCTGATTAATGCCAGAATCTGCTTTTGAGCTCGAGCTTGTGCAAGGGGACAAATGATTTATTTCTAGAAGTATGCGAGTTCCTTATAGAGACCTATAGGCCAGTTATCCATTTTCTGTTAGAAATAAAATGTATTGACTGACCTGAACCTGTTTGGAAGCATAATTTGGAGCATAATTAGATCCATGCATTGGCCTTAGAAAAAAGTTCCTGGTACTTACATTTCTATAGTGCATGTGGGGTTTTTGTTTGTGTGGGTTTTTTGTTTGTTTTACCTGCTCCATCAGTGTTGCTGGAAATGGTCTCATTGCTTGCCAAGTTCTATGACTGAACAGTTTGTATTCAGGTCCATCGCCATGTATAGTAAGGTGGAAATGTTCATAGCTTAGAAAAAAAATCCTTCTGACAATCTCAATCTTTGTGTTTGTCTTGTGATGATTCAGCCTGTAACTTGGCTTCCACAGAGTAGCTGAATTTTAGTCTCATTGTGTATCCTTTTTTTTTTTTTCTCCATGTTGCATTGCCTCCAATGTCATATTTAAATAACTAACTTTGTATTGGCATAGAGTCAACAAGTGATCTAGGCAGTGATAATCCCTTGTTGAGAGTCAGGCATCCTTAATAAGAGTAGTCCTAAAGTATGTAAATGAATGTAAAACTGTTCTGCTTAATGAGATATTGATCATAATGCATTACTGGTCAGAGAAAAGCTGAAATGGTTGCAGTAGGAACTAGCTGGAGAGAAGATTTTTTATAAGGTTGGAGAAGACATAGCTTTTCCATATGCAACTGAGATCCTCTAGAATCCTGAGATCAGACCATTCAAAACAGCAAACTAATGGCTGTGGAGTTTGCTGCTCTTTCCCTAGAAATCAGGAAAGATTACAAGTCTGGTGACTGGTCTGTTAACAAGCTTTATGGCATATCTATGTTTGCTAGACGAAGCCTGTTCAGTAAGGCTTGTCTTGAAAAGGAGCTTAGCTTCTCCTAAGGCAGAGGTTGCTATGGGTCATTCTTGGTGCACGAGTTAATGAAGCTGCGTGAATAGTGTGCGCCTACTGAAGAGTGTAGGAGGAAGGAGCTCCAGAACAGGTATCGATCCAGAAAGCTGTCTTACCGTAGGTGTCTGACCTGCAACAACAAGCGAGTTGTACAAGCTACTTCTTATGGATTGATTAATTTAGGATTAAGCTGAATTGAGTTTCTCGGATGTATTTCAGGGAGACAGATCAAACTGTTGTCACTTTTAAGATTAAGTGGATACTAGTAATAAAACAAAAACACACTAGGGGTGTGGTGGCTCTCTACAGATTAGAGAATACTGTTCCCTTTTGCTAGGGAAGAGTCTGTTTGGGGCCCATGTTCCTGCAGACTTAACCTCTGGACCGAGTCCCTTAACAGACTGCGATGCAGTCACATAAATCCAGTGGCCTCAGTTCTTTAGGCAGATCTGTTGAGTTGTGGAGTCAATTCAGTCATAACTTGCCTCTGTCTGCTGAGTGGTCCAATAAGTGAGCATAACTCAAAATAAGGCTTACTAGCATCCGATTGTTAATGTGTTGTGTTGCAGTGGACTGCAAAGCTTCCCTCTTTGCAGTAGACAAGCAATAAGGTGGCTTTAATGCAACTGTCCTTTAGATAACACCCCCAGTGATTAGAGGAGCCTTGGAATCCAGGTATCAAACAGTAACAGAAATTCCTTTTGTTGTTATTGCTGTAACCTCATTGGCAATAATTTGCCCAATCAAGAAAGATTAAGGATAATATTTTTAAAACCTTCTAGGGTAGAACAATACTGAGTATAAAAGTATCAGCTTGTAGCTGGGACTTTGCAATCAGATCCTGAAATGAAAATCTTTAACACTGGTGAAAGTGCTTCTGAACTGAGTGTGGTGTGTGTGTGTGTGTGTGTGTGTGTATTGTGGTGTGCTTTTTTTTTTTTCTTTTTTTTCTTTTTTTTGTTAGACACAATCTTTTCTGGTGTGGATGCCTGTCCAATCCACCTAGGAAACAACTTTCTTGAAGTGCATGTGGCTATGAACTATAGTTTGCTATTCATATAACTTTCTTAGCTTTTCTGCAGAGAGGCATTCTGTCATGAATGTTCTGTGGTGATTTGGACAGCAGTGGTTTCCCTGCATCATCCTAGCTGCTCCATAATGAATGTCCTGCCACAGTGCTGTAACAGTTGGACAAGGAATGGCTCAGAGTGCTGGACTGTGGGCAGCTGCTGTGGCTGCTGAAGTCATTACAAGGTGAAACCATGATACCGCATAAAAGCCCTGCCTTTATTCAAATGACTTAGTCCCGTTTGTGCCCTTGGCTGTAGTCTCAGACTTAGTGGTTAAGCAAAATTTCTGACTGCTTTCTAACACAGTTCATATTGTAGAGCCTCTTCAATAGAGAGCTGGATAGTTTAATGGAAATTTTTTTGCAGGATCCCAAGCTACAGTACTAACTCATGTTCTGTAGTCATCCCAATGTCACTTGTCCATAGCATATGCAATAGTAAGTTGAAAAACGGAAATGTGACTCTCTGGAAAAGTTTGTGTGAATCTACACTTCTCAAATCTTTATCAATAAGAACTTTGCTCAATTTTCAGGTGATCTTTTTCTAGCCTGCTTTCCAAAGGCAAAGCTTGCTTAAAAATTACTCCTTTAGGCTTCTGACATCTGAGCCCTCTGGAATTTGAGGGGGTGCAGAGGTGTCAAAGATCTTGGGAGAATCTGTTCCACCAAACCCAAGATAAGTGATCACTGTATAAAGTTCCTACCAATACCTGTTCTGATGGGATGCGAGCACAACTCCCTTCAAGCTGCAACTTCCCTCTGTGCAGCAGGGCTCTTTCAAAACAAATGCTGCTTCAGTCTCTTGTGGAATTGGCTACTTTTTCATAATAATCTCCACTTGAGATTTTCTTAGGTGCCTTTAATTATTTCCTGCTGTCCTAAGACACCTCCCAGGTTGCTTTAAATGCCAGGATTTAAGGATACTTGTCTTATGCAACCCAGGATCCAACTTCTGTAATGATGCTGCAATTGCTAAGCGATAGGAAGCCAGCTTTCCTTTTCATTGTCGAGGGAGAACAGATTCAGATTTCTATTAGTGCACAATTTCTTTTGGACGAAAGTGCGTGATTATTCCCTCTCAAATGCTCTTTGAGATTGTAAGTGGTAGCTTGCACAATAGAAGATGAATGACTCGGAAAGAGGCTGAATTACAGCTTCTCTGTTTCCTGTCTGGTGACTCGGTGTGAGTTTATTGGGCAGTGCTTGGTAGCAGAATGACTTGTTTGATGGCTCTTCTTTTCAGGAGACTTTTTTTTCATCCTGGATGAGGCAAGTGAGCTTACAAGGTATTTCACTTACTTTGTTACATGAGTGTACTAAAGAAGTTCAGATTTTGATTTAGAGCATTTTAAACCTTGGTATGTGTTTAATCTGCGCAGTGTGTGCGTGGGTGGAGTGACAAAGAAGGCAGTGTGCAATTAAGCAGTTACCCCATGAGTGTCAGATCTCATTTTTTGCGTAATCATTAAAGATATACTTTGGGTGTCTAAAACTACGTCCATCTCTTAAAACCTTTTAAATCAGAAAAAGTTTTTATTTCCTGGGAACGACTTCTGGGCAGCAAAAGTAACTAAAGCTTCAACTGCAAGTTGTGGCAGGAAGTACATTGTCCAAGTTATAGCTATTTATTTGTAGCTTGACTTAGAAAGAAAGTAGCACAATTTCTAAAGTCTTGTGTGTCCTGTCCTCTTTGGCACTGTTGAACAGATTCCAGCAAACTTCACAGGGTCTTAAAGACTGGCGACTGCACAGAAGAGAAGAATACAAGTTCCTAAGTTCCTACATTTTCTTTCTTTTTTTTTCTTTTTTTTTTTTTTGGAAGTTCATGTGCCACGAGTTCAGTAGCACTTTCTGTGCTGCTGTCTAGCAGACAAGGCTGTGATGGTTCTTGTTGCTGTATTAATGGGACGGTATTAACATCATTCTGAAGTGGGGAGCAGATGCATACAGGGCAGTTCTGCTCATGGGAAAGCTTGGTTTTGGTGAGGGGAGGAGGGAGCATTTGATTTCAGCCAAGTGCACAAGCTGAGTGGCAAAAAGGACTCAAACAACCTCGTACACCCCTTTGAATCATTTTCCATGAACTGCTTTCACGACGAGTGAGTATAACAATGTGATAAGCTTAAATGCTGAGGTAATTTGCTGTTGTGAGAGATGCTTAGCAACCAGGAATTCTTTTTTTGTGGAAACTGATCTTTAAACACAACCGAAAATCAGTGTTAGTAATTCTTGTGCTTATTGCTATATTACAAGCTTGTGAAATAATGAGTTGCTACTACTGGTCTGTTCTTTGGTCTACAGCTTGAGCTTGTATAGCAGTTCTTATAGACAAAAAGTGCTTGATATGGAGTGAGAAGGGGTCAGACTATTGCTGTCAGACTGGGGTGTCTCACAGAAGCACCTCTACCTAAGCTGCAGATCTGGTAGTTCAAGTTTACTGAAACATTATTACCAAAATTTGGTTAGAGACGTTTTTAAACGTGGCAATGTTATCTTAGAAGCTGAATCTAGAAGTTGCAATACTGAGTTACTGTAAGAGCTACGGTGGTGGCTGTAAGTGCCAAAGGACACACAGAAATCAAGGTTTACTAGTAGAGTAGTATCTTGTCATACTAACCAGTATTTTAGTTGTTGTATATCGCTGTCAGTCTTGGTTTTTCCTTCATGTGCCAAAACCTCTCAAGTAACTTTTCTGTGTTTTAGTTCTCATTATTGTGAAATAAAATACCAGGTGATTTGCCAACAGGGTGCAATCACCACAGGCAAGCATGGTCTTTATACACAACTTGTCTGAAATGGTCATTTGAATTGTGTACATTGGTTGCCTTGATGTGTATAGTTTTTTTATGTCTATAGGCCTTTCAGATGTGTGTAGTTCCTTATGCAGAAAAGTGGATTTTTGAACTTCTAAGTATCAGTGAGATATTGGTAATGACAAACTCAAATGATGATCATGACATAATTAAACCTGATTGTTTACTTAAGTGATAAAGCATATTGAAGAACACAGACCAAAGTCTAATATTTTGGTGGATCAAAAGGGTGGGAGTAATCAGGTTTCAGTACCAGGTATTATTCCAACTCACTGTTCTGTCTGTCTTCAGAGCTGCTAACTTACTCTGTTTGTACAGATGGTCATGACTTGACCACCTTGTCTATTAACAACTCGGAGACCTCCAGACAACCTAATCTTATGTCTAGTTTGCTGTGCATAAGATAAAGCCTTGATAAAAGATCAGCACACTTGCATATGACCTTCTGGGGGTTGTTCTAGTTGCTGTTTCAAGGCTGAACACGTTTAGAGACCTTGAAGACTTGCAGAGTTGCTGATGGAAAATAAAGCTTTGAAAGTCCAGCATTTTATCAGCTTTTCTCTGTCTTACAATGCTGTGCTTATAAAGGGGAGTCTCAAATATTTGCTTATAGTTTATAAACTTCATGCAGCTTAGTTGTGAACTTATTGGAACCTTAGTAGAAGCTAAAAGCATTAATGAAAATACTGGTGGCTAAGCTAGCAGATGCTGCTGCTTGTGTTTTCAGTCATGCAGGTCATATCACTGAAAATACAACTGTTAAATATTTGCTTTCCTTCCTTAGGCCGGGTTGATGTCGACCATGTGATAACAAGGAAAATGCAGCTAATAGCAGAAGCTGAGGTAAATATGCTCTGATAGATGCTGGTGGAGAGAAGGGGGATGACTTGCTGTGGATGTCTTTTTGCTCTAGGACTAGTGCCTCTCCAACTCTGTTCAAGAACACGCTGAGAGCAGTGTTGTTTGTTTGTTTTTTACACTGCCTGCCCTTTACTCCCTCATCCTACTTTTTCTCGCTTTGCACAAAAGAAATAATGTTATCAAAATGCAGTTCTCTCTTACCTCACCCCCAAAGAGTAAACTCCAAAGATAACAGTGAACTTTGAAGCCTGTCATAAAATTGAACTTCCCTCACTGCTACCTTCTGGCACTACGATTGTCTGCTGACCCTGCTTCCTTTGACAGCTTGCGCATTTAACTTTTAAAGGGCTGTGTCCTGCCATCCACTGAGTAATAGGCAACATGTAGCCTGTATCCTGCAGCTTCTCTTCTCTTAGCTATTGAGAAGACCTTCCTGAGCTTTTGTCCTACTCTTTCTCCTGGAGCAACACCTGCATTTTTCTTCCCCAAGGAAATAGCATGAATGTGTTTTGAGTTTAAGCTGCTATTGTCTTAGCTGAGATGAGAAGATGTTTGTGTACCTTTCCAAATTGCTCTGGGAGAGATGGTGTGTGCCCAAATTACATGCAGTTAGTTTACAATGAACCACTCCCTCCATGCTATCCATTGTTTCTTAGTACACAGCTTCTTCGGGGCAAATTGTCCTGCACTCTTGCTTCATTTTACTGCAGAGATTTCAATGGTAACGGTGAAGTCATCTAATGTCACAATCCTGTACGCAAGTTAGGGAAGGAACCCGTGTAAGTCAGAAGGAAAATGCCCTATACCTTTGAGCTATCTCCCTGTATTACTCTTTCCTCCCCTCGTAACAGGTAGTGGGTGTTGAATTTACATCAGAAATAACTAAAGAGGCAATAAAATGCAATTATAATTAAAATACAATAAAATATAACTAAAGAGTGGGTAAAATACTGGAGAACTACTGCAACTTTTCTTTCAGCAGTAAGCTGCAGGGATATTTGGCTTAACTTTCTCTGACTTCTGATTACTTTAGTCAGCTTCTGCTTTTTATGGCACAGCACTCTTCTCATACCTGCCTCTGACTGCAATGACTGGTTTATTTTTAAAACTGAATTACGAAGCTGAGTGGATTTACCTAGTTCCTTGACTGGAAGACTTTTAAGTTTCCTTCAGGAAGCTCTTTCAGTGCTCTGAATGGAGAGGGGTGTGACAGGGCTGCTATTGCTGTAGAAATTCTTTTGGTGTAGAAATTTGTTCCAAAAGGAGTGGGAATTTCCACTTTTTGTTTTTTGAAAGGGGCGTGTGTGCATTCTGTAAACTGAGATTGTGTCAGGAAGCACTGATTTTGTTACAAGCTGTAATACTAAAGTATTCCAGCTCCTGTTTATAAGGGGGGAAAAAAAGCCACATCACCTCTGCAGGAGGAAAAAATCAGACTCTATCCCTGGGAAAGCAATTCTTTGAGAGTAACCAGCTACTAAGAGTTACTGCTTCATTAAGTACTAGTGAAGCTTGTTTGTTTTTACATTGGCAGTTGCCAAATGGGGGAAAATGATTTTAAGTTAAATATTAATTTCCTGCTGTAGCTCCTGTTTTAAGAGATGTCTCTGTATCTGATTGCTGTGGAACAGGAGAAACAGATGTGATGCATGTTTACTTCAGGGTCTTCTGGGTTTATGTAGTCTCATGCTTAATTGGTGTATATGTTCCTGTAGGGTTCAACTTTTTGCTTGGCATTTGTCACATATTAGACAGTAGCACTCTGTAAGAATGTATCCTCCTAGGTTAAAACCTCTTGTGTCAAAACAGGTGGTCGAAATATAGTTTTTTCCAAGTCTGCCATCTAAAAATCAGTGTAAGCATGACTGGAAAATCAGGGTTCTAATCACTGATAAGCAATGTGAGTCAATGGAAACAAGCCTTTTTAAAAACAATTGTGGAAAGATCTGAGAGCCAGATCAGTGCTGCAGCTTAGAGCTAAAAGCTCCTGATTTTAGTTGTCTGGATTTTCCTTGCTTTGCTAGGCTTTATTCCTCCTCTTCCTTAACAACAACAAAAAAAGGGCAGCTCCAGCCTTCTCTAGCATAATACTTAGTGAACTGTAGCACCTAGTGACAAGAGCCATGTGTCACACGTGGCCCTTCCAGAACGCACCCAACCTCCTGGTGCTTTCTTGCCCTCACTGAAAATGAGTTTCTCGCTTCCTGTCTGCCTTAAAAATGAGTCTGGGCAGAAACTGGGAAAGTCTCAGGCAATCCTCACTAATAGACACTTGCCTAACAAAAAACATCCTGTGTTTCTAGTCGTTTCTTGAAACTGAACTGCCTCCTGTGCTGAAGATGAATGTCTAGTAAAGCATTCTGGAAAGGCTTATGGTTTGGGAGCTCAAGGTTTGGCTTTCAGTCATGTTTCATCACCAGGCTCAAGCACGGGGAAAACAAATAATCTGTCTGAGGGTTTGACATTGAGGAACTGAATGCTCCAAAGTCCTATAAAGTACTAGATCTTCTGAAGTGAAGATATAAAAACAAATCTTGGGATCTTTAGGCTCTCTAAGCTAGACACAAAGTGAATGCATGTTTTTTTTTCTTCAGGGAGTTCATGTTTTCTACTTTTCTAGTCAGAGGAATACTTGCTATGAATCTTGCACACAGGCATCTTATGTTGATATAAAGAGTAAGAGACTGTATACTGCGGCAAAGCATATAGCTTCTTAGAGCTTAATGTAGCTGTCTCTACAGAAACAACTAACTTGGCAGTGGTGAAATGCTCAAGAGCATCTTGCTTAAACTACACTTGTTGTGTGGAAGAAGTTCTCCAAGCCTTCATTCCAAGACTAAATAGTAGATTCTACCCGCTAGACCTCTATGTAAATCTTGTTTCTACTGAGTTTACTACTAATGATATGATGACTTAAGAATGTGTTTTCTGGGGCTCCCTTGCTGAACTAACCTTTTTTTTTGGGGGGGTGAAGGAGGGGGAAATAAAGTGTATGAAATCCCTGCCACTCCAGGTGCTGGTGAAGGCCAGAATGTTTACTTTCCTTCCCTGTGTTGCATCTGATAGAGAAGATAAACACTATTCAAAGTCCTCTGGCCTGAGGTGTGTGAACAGGCCAGGATAAGAGCCTGATCTCAGCCAAGTTGGCACTAACTGTTGGCAGGCTGAATGGGAACATTTTGGGGATGCCTTGCCCTGTCCTGCTCTGGCACAGATCCCTTATGAAAATGTGCTGGAGGCTTAAGCACCTTGTTCTGTTTCTGCTCTATCAGCAACTGAAGCCAGCTTTCATGAAGGAGGTGGACAGTCACTTTACAGAGTTTGTGAACAGCTTGGTGGCAAAATCAGCGCTCCTAGATTCTTCATCTTCCCTCTTTCCAGATCCTTGCTCGGAGAAGGACCTACACAAAGCCAAGTAAGTCAGTTTTAGGTTCATCCTGTAACAAGGTGATGCATCCTGGGAGCTTTTTCTTTATGTTCACCTTTCCTGTTTGCAGGACTTTGAGAGCCCCTCCAGAACACGGCAAGATCTTTACTGCCAGGAGATCCCTCTTGGAGTGAGTATCTTAGCTTTATTTTCTTTCTGTGGAAAAACTAACAAAAAATGTCTTTGCTAGTAAAGCAGTCTTTTTCCCTTCTCCTGTTCAAACATCTGTGGACTAATTTATTTTTAATCTTCACTTCTTTCTAGCCCATTTCTACTACAACCTGCAGGGCTTTCCTAATGCAAACTTTAATTACTGTTTTCTCAGTATACCTTAGATGATGGCTAAATATTGTGTATTTGTGGATGAACTGAGGAAGTGACGGGCATGGAAAACTGACTTCTGAACTTTGCGTTAACTTTTGGTCTCTTGAATTGGAATGGCAGTGATATCCTCTTACCTTACTGTGATGAAATGCTTGGAAAGCTAGCATGCTGGAGGTGTGATATTCCATGTCCATGCCCTGATAGCATTTGAATCTCTCCCTTAGTGAACTCTTTGAAGTGAGTCACATCAGGACGATCTACCACATGTTCATCGCTCTTCTCATTGTCTTCATCCTCAGCACGCTTTTAGTAGACTTCATTGATGAGGGAAGGTAAGAGTCCTTTTGGAAAAGCAAGGGGCAGGGTGAGTGGGTGCTTCCAGAGAAGCAGAGGTTGCTGAAACTGCACGATGGTGAAGGAAGGAGGAAATGTTTTCCTGGGATGCCCTTACAGAAGGGAAGAGGGTGACCTGAAACATTTAAAACGCATGCTGAAATAGCTTTTGAGGTGAAATGATAATCTCAATTTGGGTAGCTAAGCATTTGCGAAATCATTCAGCTGTGTATTCCCTGAGGGCTGTGGCCAGTGCGGTTAGATCAAATGCTTAGTTGTCCAAGACTAATGAGAGGAGTTTTTACTGAACGTGCACCACTTCAGTTCAACCGGTGCCGTTAGCAAAACGGCAGCTTTCAGCTGCCTGTTTTGGCTGAAGGGGAAAGATGTTTAGAAAAACGCTTCAGAACATTGGCAGTCCCTTCTCTTTCTAGAAGTAGCAGTTCTGGAGAAATGTGCTTGTGCTCAGAGCCCTACTTTTTCCAGGTGAAAACCCTCAAGGATATTGTACTCTGCAGGTAGACAGTTCTGAGCAGTATTGTGAAAGACTGCTTTCCTCACCCTTGCTTGTTACTTTAAATAGTCTCTTCTTGGCAAGCTGTATCAGCTGTACACAAGTTGGATTGCACGTTTATCTTGC
The DNA here is from genome assembly GCA_013398735.1 of Nothocercus julius. NCBI lineage: Eukaryota > Metazoa > Chordata > Aves > Tinamiformes > Tinamidae > Nothocercus > Nothocercus julius. The sequence continues at coordinate 659,933 of VZSV01000179.1, read as the reverse complement.
TGATTTATCTTATCTTCAGTGTATAAAGCTGTAGTTGTCTTGATTATAATAGTCCCTTTTGTCAGGGTATTAAAACTGGCTTGTGCAGTACTGAATATTGCCTAGTGGATTGTCACTTAGTGACAGTAGTAATATGGGCATTGGGAAAACAGGTATTTATTCCTATAAAACAACTAATAGGGATGGATTCTTTGTGGTTATGGAGGAGGAAGGAAGCTGCTCTGTTCTACTTCCACCCAAGCTTGGGTGAGAAGAGCTGCTTATGCATAAAAGTAAGCTCAGACTTTGGCTAGTCCTTAAATTTTGATTAATGAAATGAAGTATCTAGTGTCCACATCTTTGGAGGGATCATCTGTAAGTGTCCCCAGAAGCTCTTCTGGACTGTGATTCAGCAGTGGGTTTAGTCACATGCTGCTGCTTAGCAGGGATGAGCTTGAGCACACTCTTAAAGCACACATGCTGGTCTTAATGTGCTTAAGCCCTGTGGGATTTAAAGGTAAGCAGTGCTTGACAGCAGTGATGACTCTATCCTTTATCTTCTATCTTCTGATGTCCTTCTTGATGGTTGCTTAAGTCTGCGGCAAACAGCCTTCGGCTTCAGAGCTGAAACTGCCCCAGGGGCTTCTCACTGAACTGTCAAGCCACTATCACTGGGGACCTTGGCCTTCTCTTGCCATTAAGTTAAATAGACTTGTGTTTTAATGAAACAATGGACACTGAATATTGTCTTTTTGTGTGTGCCTTCTAGGCTGGTCCTGGGATTTGACCTTTTGGTCTTCGTTTTTGGAAAGTTGCATGTTGTCTTCTATACTTGGCTCTGCATGTTCTCTGCCACGGTCGTGGTTCCGTACGGCCTCTTCTCCCAGTGGGCCCAGGGCTACAGCAGTTCCTCCCACCGTGTTATCCGCTCTGTCTTCTACGGAACACTGTTCACGCTCTTCCAGACGGTTGGGCTGGGGCTTGGATCAACCTACGTCACTGTAGCGTATGCCCTGCCTCCAGCTTCCCGGTTTATTGTAATCCTGGAACAGGTGGGTCTCTGCCTCGAGTCTTTGGATACTCTAAAGACCCCTTTCAAATGGGAAGGGTCCTTTTTCCAAACGGGTCAGATGTCTGGGTGGGTTTCTTTCATATTCACTAAATTAAGCAAGAGCTCTAGATGAAGTTAAGCTCTGAGGTGAAAATGGCCTCCTATGAGACAGGTCTAAGGAGAGAGTAAATAGTAAACTTTATTTTGGCCTGGAAACCCCTCTCTTTACCCTATTCAAGGACTTTATTATTGTTTTTGGAACACACTTCAAGGCTGAACCATCCATTTCTGTCTTGTGGATGCTAAGCACTTGTGGATGCTAAGCACTTAAAAACAAGCTTAAGAACCGCTTGCGCCATAGTTTAAAGGAAGCTGTAACATTCCTCTAAAACCAAAATAAAAACATAGCCAGCAAGGGGTTGCTGATTTCTCTCCTCTTCACAAGAACCAGCAGTCTGCCTGTAACACGGATCCTCAGTAAGAGTAGAGCTGCTTTTTTTTTTTTTTTTTTTTTTTTTTTTTTTTTTTTTTTTTTTGTGCAGACTTGAGGACAATCTTTCCTTCGGTTCTTAGTTTTAAAACAAAAACCTTGCATAGCTGCCACAGACTTTGTATGTGGCACCATCTTACTCCAATCTAGTGGTGACTGCAATACTTCTTACCTCCACAACTCACTCTCAGGACTTCAAAACATGCTGGGCTATTGAGATGGTTAGTTTTCTGTGTTTCAAGTTTAGATTAATGCTGTCTTGCTAATGATTTCTTGAGCTGTTTTGCTTTCCTTGCATTGGCTGTAGTCTTGTAAGTGTAAATGAAATCCTTGGCTTTCCTGAGTCATGACCACTATTGCATTTTCCTCTTTGACCTGTTCTAATTCATAAATAGGTTAATTCACTAAATAGGCTTGTGGCCAGAGGAATCAGCCCTTTCATTTTAAAAGGGGTAAATTGGCAAGAGACCAGGATGTTGAGTGTGTTATTCTGAAATGTTATCTCTATCTCAATCATACAGGTCCGCCTTGTTATGAAGGCTCATTCATTCGTCCGAGAGAACATTCCTAAGGTCCTATCCTCTGTGAAGGAGAAGGCTGGTAAGTAACTTTCTACACTTCTGACAGCTGGATGCAAAGGGCTCCTGCATTCCCTCCACTGCTCTGAGCTAGCATGTGAATAGGAGACAAGTGATGTTTGGGTAGGTGACTGTGGGCAGGGAGCTGAGGAGGCTCTAGGCCAGCATTTTGCATTGTGAATTTCAGCCCAAATCTTTTGATTCATTATTGTACAATTTGGTATTATACAATTCTGTTTGGGTATAAGCTGTTTATCTTAAGTCTTGCTTCAACACGACTTGCCTTTCCTTGCTGTTTTCTGTAGAAAATGGAGGGGCTCCCTGCCTGCTACCTACTTCAGCGGCCTAGTTGAAATGACAACAGTTCTTGAAGCACAAACTCTTTCAGCAAGGCATGTCAGAGCTGAGCACGAACCCCTGTGTTGATATGGGCTTCAGAGATTCATAGAATCATAATGGTTGGAAAAGACCTTTAAGATCATAGAGTCCAACTGTTTGTCTTTGCCGGGTGGGGAGAAAACATGTCAAGGTGTTAGGATAGTGCTGCCTGTCGCTAAGCCTAACTCTTAAACTGTTTCTTGAGACTAATTCCCCTTGATAAGTTTAACTTTTCTCTGGATATCTCTCACAACTCATTCTAGACTGACTTTTTGGAGGTGAAATGGCTGGTAGGTTGTAAAAAGGGGATTGCAGAGACTGAACCTTCACTGCACTGTCTGACTGTTGCATTTTTCCCCCTTCTAGGCCCTGTACCTATTCCCCGAATTACTCAGTACCTGTACTTTCTCTTTGCTCCCACTCTCATCTATAGAGACAACTATCCCAGGTAATGTGAAAAACATCAATATAACATTAAAGCAAACTGAAAACTGAAGCTAGAATTTAAGCGTTCCTGGATGTGATCTGTTCCATTTATGAGTTGCAGCTTTCAGGTAGATCTGGTTGAGTTCTTAACTCTGCAAGGACAAGACAAGTGTCTTTGCAGAACTTGGTTGTGCCAACTCCCTCTGCCACTAGGAGTGTTCTGACCTTACAATTGGGCTTTTATCTCTCTGGGAAGTGCACCTGTGTGAGCTAGCTACTGAGTAACTGGAGCAGTGCAGGTGGCTTGCAAAGGGGTTACACTTGAGTTTCAGGTGACACTAGTAAGCAGCCCATCTTGTGAGTTTGAGGAGGAGGTAGGTTGACTCATCTAAAACCAGGTGCTCCTGAACAATTTTGTTGCACTTTGACAGTGTGAAGTCAGCAATCCTGTGCAACTACTGGGTGGATCCCCCTTCCCTGCCCCATCCCTCCCCCCCACCACATAATTGCAAAATGCTGCTCTCAAGATACTTTTCCATTTATGGGATTGTCCAAGTTGCCTTGCTCTAGCTGAAAGGAAGGAACGAGTGATTTGGGCAGATATCTTGTAAGATGTGAACAGATCAAGAACCTCTGAATTCTTAAAATGGTTTCTTTAGGGTCCAGGGCTTTAAAATTGGTAACTGAAGGGAGGCTTTTGCTGCCTTGAGATTATATTTAAATGTGACATTGTACATCCTCTTCCTAGGAATCCTACAATAAGATGGGGATATGTAGCTACCAAGTTTGCACAGGTGAGTAATGCAGCTGACTAATGCATTTTAAGAAATCATCCAAACTGTTGCTTAACAACTATGCCTTTAGCACTAAACTGCTTTTTACTTGGTTTGTGGCTTATTAGAAAAGAATACCTTGTAGTGATTAAAAATAAAGATCATCTTGAGTCCAAAAAACACATGTGCTTAACTCAGCCTTTACAGTAACTTTAAGGCAATGCCATTCCATACAAGCTAAAACTGCATTCTGGGGAATGAGAGGAGAGAGCAGTGTCTATGCTGATCATCTCTGTACTGTTATACTGTATTATCACTGTCTGCAGATGTTCAGACCAGTTATGAAATCAAGTCTTTGGTAATTATTGAGCTTAAGTCTGACCTGATATTCACTTCAGGGTCAAAAGAGCCTGTCTGCACATGAGCTTCAGCAGTTTCCTGCAGATGTACTTCCAAGTAATGTCTTTGAATTTTGAGGAGGTGATCATAGCCTTTGCTTTTGCATGATATATACTTTTTTTAAAAAAGAAAAATACCTAAAGCATGGAAGGCTTTTTTGCCATTTGCAATCAGATCACTTTAAAGCAGTGACTTGTACTTTGAGCTCTACTTCTGGAGGATGAGTTCATGAGCCAAGTAAGCTTGGGGGTGGCTTGGCCTGTGAATATGATTGAATACTAAACTGAACCACACATTTTTCAATCACTTCTGTTTTGTCTCTCACCTAGGTCACAAGGTACCTTCCACACTTACATTGGCATAAAACTTTTGCATCAAAACTTAAGTGAATAGCACTAAAAGGAATAAAAAAACGGTGTAGTTCACTCTGCTTTTTGGCTGTCAAAACGCTGTAGTGGTGTTTGCGGTTTACTTTCTGTCTGAACTCTTATGGAAGCTTATATGTAGCAATGTAAAATAAAATCTTAGGCTTGTTCTGGCAGCTGCCGCCCTTCTTCTCCTGGTGTTGTAGTGTGATGTGTTAATTGTGCATTTCTCTTATGGAGCTAAGTTGTGGTTTTTTTGTTTTTTTGTTTTTTTTTTTTTTCCTCCAGGTGCTTGGTTCACTTTTCTATGCCTACTACATCTTTGTGAGACTCTGCATTCCTCAGTTTCGCAACAGTAGTCAAGAAACGTTTAACCTTCGAGGGCTGGTTCTCTGCATCTTCAATTCTATTCTTCCAGGTAAGGCCTGGATTTATGGGTCACTCTGTAACTGCGGAAGAGGTGGAAGGGAGAGGAAGTGCTTTATATTAGATACATTAAAGACAACAGCACTTTCTGCCCTTCAGAGGTAGAAGGGGAATCCTTTGTGAGAGAAGCAGCAGCTTAGCAATGGAGGTTTCATGAGGAGGCTTTGGTATTGTGGTGCTAAACTTCTGAAGGAACAGCATGAAATAACAAGTTGGGTTTGAATTTATGCCTTTCAGAGCCACGTTCTAGGCTCTGTGGCAGCCTTGCTATTGCCCTGTGTGGTAAAAAAATGAAATACATTGACTTTTTTGCGTAGATGGCATAAAGTTCCTGTTTTGCTGTGTTTAAGGTTAGTCCTGACTGTTACATGCTCCTGATTATACCTGAGCAAAAAACCCTAATCATTCTGACACTCTGTGTTTCCAGGTGTCCTGATCCTTTTCCTGGTTTTCTTTGCGTTCCTTCACTGTTGGCTTAATGCATTTGCTGAGATGCTGCGCTTTGCAGATAGGATGTTCTATAAGGTAAGATGCACAAGCTGCAGACTGTTATTAGTCAGCTTTTTCTTCTCTCAAAAGGCTAAGAAGAGCTTTATACAGCTTCTAGAATTCCTTTCTCAAATGGAAAGAGAAGGAAACTGGGTAGTTTAAACAAATGGAGCATCCACAGTGTTTGTTTTATATTCCTAGGGTCTGAATGTGTTGCTACCCTGTAGAAGAGGATAGCCTTTTTTAAGTTTTAAATTTTTCTAAGATAATATGGCCTGTACATGAACAGAAACAGCCACCAGACCTGTCTAATACCTGTTTAGCACTCTTTTCTTTTGACATATCAGCTGCTGCATTCTGAAATAAAACTGTATTTGGTACCAAGTAAAATGTTGCAGGTGCAATGGTACACATTGTTTTATGGTGCTGCTTCTGTTGATGTTAGTTTGATCAGTGTCTTTGTATCCCTGAAAGAACATGAAAATGTGAGTTACGCTTGTTTAGATTAGTTCTTACTCAATGCTTTCAGGACTGGTGGAACTCCACTTCCTATGCAAACTACTACCGAACCTGGAATGTAGTGGTACATGACTGGCTCTATTACTATGCTTACAGAGACTTCCTTTGGGTGAGTAGCAAGCAAATCTACTGCTTTTTCCAACATAAACATTATAAACAAGGCGTTTTTCCCCACGCTTTCCCTTCTCCCCCTACCCCAAAAAAAATAAGCTTGTCTGGAAAAACATTGCGCGGGGATAGAGAATTTGCAAGCAGAAGAGAGTTAAAATATGGGTAACTTGTAGCTATTGACCTCCATGTCTTGGGAAGGTTGGATGGTTGTGAGTTGATGGTGTTCTGCAGTGACTTACACGTAACAAAGTGTAATGTAGATCTAAATTGCCTTTTTTGTGTGTCTCTGCCTTTAAAATAAAAATGATACTGTCACAGTGAGATGGTTTCTGGAAACCTCTTTGATACTAAGAAATATCCAAAACACTACCTTTTGTTTTGGCAGCAGGGAAAAAGCAGTTCCTTTAGTGGTGTTCAAAACTTGCAATTTCTTAACTCTCAAGCTTTACCAGCAAATTTCATTAGCTGGATAAGTTTGGACAGTGGCAAGTGAGTAAGGACTTGTATGTCTGAAATCTCTTCTGATCTCAAGCTGCTACAGTGGTAATATCCTATAAGCCTTGCCTTGCAGTGATCTAAAGATGTAGGCTTCCAGCATGTGGTATTCAAGGTTAGGTAAAGGTTACTTAAACATTTGACTATTGAGCAAAACAGTACACTTGTCAAAAAAACAGCATTGCTGTCTGTTGAGTCCATAGCTGATCCAGCTGTGCTTGTGTGGCTAGCTCTCTTGGAGCATCTGTTGTTCAGTATGAAGTCTTCTGTGTGTGTAAATGGAGGTCTGGAACCTTCTGTACATGACACAACAGTCTCAACTCCTGTTTTGTTTTGATGAACTATGATAGATACTTTATGAGTGGCCTCGAGGTGAGTACTATTGCAGCAGAGCAGAAAGATGCCTGAAGATGAATGCTTAAAATGACATGTGCTGAAAGCACACAGTGCTTCAGGTGTTTTGGATGGAGCAGCTCTTTCTTAGCTCAGGCAATTGACTTTGAAATGAACAAACTAAAAACACAGCGGAATAGCTTATCCTTCGCTGTTATCTCTCTTTCAGTTTTTTGGTAAGAAGTTCAGAGCAGCAGCTATGTTGTCAGTCTTCACTGTCTCGGCTGCTGTGCATGAGTATGTCCTGATTATCTGCTTCGGCTTCTTCTATCCAGTTCTCTTCTGCCTCTTCATGTGCTTTGGAAGTAAGTTCCTGAGAGAGTGTGTGAGTGTGTTATAGGTTTGGGGAGCTGGGTGGTGAGTGTGGTTCTTAGATTTTTTTTTTTCTTTCTTTCTTTTTTTTTTTTTTTTTTTTTTTTGTAGCATGTAAAAGACTACTGGTTCCAACCTGCTGTTGACTTGCAGCACTGTTTTTTGTCCAGAAGCCCACAAATGTGGGCCTGAACCTTCCAAATGAGTTTGTGCAGCTAATCAGTGCAGCACCTAGAGACTTGGTTTGCAAACCTGGGTCTTGAAGGCAACCAAGGCATTGATGATGAGTAGGAGAAGGCTGTATATGATATACTGCTGTTCATGTGATGTGTGTGTGTTAACAGCACTGCTTTCTCTTTGCAAAGCATTAAATTGATATATGTCAGCAGATTGGAAGTGGCCTTCCTTAAAGCCACAGCAAGGGACAAATTATTACTTAATTCTTTTATCAAGAAGAAAGGCCTGTTTTTTTTTTGTTTGTTTGTTTTTGTTTGTTTTTTTGTTTTTGGGTTCTGAAACAGAGAGAACTAGGCTAGAGCTCTAGGGCATCTCTGCCAGCATGTCTTGGTCCCCTGCCTAGCACAAACAACACTGATCCCAAGCAAGAGCTGTGCCAACCTTTTCAGCGGCCTGTTTTGGCAGGATTTTGATTTTTGGTAGCATCAGATCGACTCATAGGTTTTGCTGTAACGCCAGGTATAGCTGGGTTTGTGTGTGTGCTGTAGTGACTGGAACAGCCATGGGTTGCTCAAGACAGATATAATGGGGAGGAAAAAGGGGGCATGCAGTAGAGTCAGTGGAACTTTGACTCCTTAGTCTTGAGAATGTCTTCTGAAAATTGCCTTTCATTTCACCTTTTTCCAGTGGTCTTCAACTTCATCCTTAATGACAGGCGGAAAGGGCCTATCTGGAATGTGATCATGTGGACATCTCTCTTCCTGGGTCAAGGTGTCATCATCTGCCTCTACAGCCAGGAGTGGTATGCCCGTCAGTACTGCCCTCTGGAAAATGTGAGTGACTGACCTTCCCTATGGAATAACTGGCCATGCAATGGAATGCATTTCTTGCAATGGAACAGGGCAGGAATTAAATGGTATGAGCCTTTCTGACAGTACACAGGAACAGTTCATTAAATGCATTCGGTCTACGAACTGTAGAGACTCTAGGAAGGCTTTTTCTGATAGAATTGCTTTCACTAGTGCTCTTTTTGTTGCTAGTGGCATATCGTACTTAACTTTTTTTCCCACTTCTCTGAGGGGGCATAAGCCACTGCCTGAGAGCACGTTAGGCCATTCAGGCTGCGTGATTGGCACAGCAGCACTTGGTCAACAAGGTCAGGAGAAGCTCTTCTAAGGTGCCCATAAAAACTGAGCCTAAAAACCAAGCCTTTTCTAGGCTGTGGCATGGGTGGCAGTGAGTTGGTTGCTTGAAAAGCAGAAAAAGTAAGGGTCCAACTCTAAAATCCAATGGACAAATTATAGCTCATTTCTGATATCCAGTTCTCTCTCTCTTTTTTTTTTTTTTTTTTTTTTTTTTTTTTTTAAAAAAAAAAAATCGTGCTGTGCCAGTTGATTTCAGCCTTGCCCAAAGGTGTTTCCTGGAGAACTAAGCTTCAGTTCAAGTCTGCCTCACTTTGAGTTCACAGTTGTAAATGTGACTGCTTCCTAACACCGCACACTACTGGAGACACCATTCAACTGGTGTCACAGCTGGACTGAGGGGAGTGATGGGGGAACAGCCTGCTACGGCTGTAGCTACTTTCATACCTCTCAAGTGGAGGCAGAACAGGGCTGCAGGGTGTGAATGTCTCATCTTCCCTGCCAGGGGACCAAACAGACTTTCTTCAGCTGGTGCTATTTGTCTGTGACTAACATATTACCTATCCCTGTTTTCCAGCCCACATTCCTGGACTACTTAAAGCCACGCTCATGGTCGTGTCATACGCAGATGTAAAAGCAGATACCTCGGCTGCATCATGGCCACAGAAGACCAGAGTCATCCTCCAAGCCTTTGGACCACTTACCCAGCTCACTACAGACTTTTATAAAGGAAGTTGTGCCTCCTGGCTACTGGGGAGAAACTGTAATATTTTTTTTTTTTGTAACTTTACTGAGGCGACCCAGTTGAACTGGATTGTGACAGGCTTCACAGGCAGCATCTGGTGCAGACTGTCCCCTTTGAGCCATTTTCACAGCAGTAAAAACATGGAGCTGAAAGTGGAGTCTACTGGAATCTTGTTCATCCACAGGTCCCCCAAATTGCTGCTCTTTTGGACAATAGATCAGACTTGCTAGTAGCTCACTGTTGGCCTCCGTCCATCTCCCATCCTTTTGCAGTTGCTTTTCCCTTTTGGTAATGGGATGGGTCTGCAAAACTTGAATTCTTTGTGACCCTGCTTGTTGTTGCAGCACTGACAAGTAGCAGAGCAACAGGTTATTTGCATCTTTGCTGTGAAATTGCCAAAGTATTCCTGAAGAGCTTTGAGAAATGCATCCTACTTCTGCCAGCTGTTCAGAAATTTAAAATGGGTAGAGGAAGAGGGATTGTCGGTTGACTTATGATTGCGTTGGAAAGTCAGTTCTTGCTTTACAAAAATCTGCTACATTCAGAAGCAGGGCATGGTGTTGGCAATTTCAGTCCTTTTATACTCAATCTCGGCTTTCTTCAATAAGCCCAATGTCTGTATTGAAATTGACGGCTGACTTGCGTCCTTAGCATCTCTGTGCTCTGAAGGCCCTGTGACTTGTTTTGCTTTTTTTTTTCTTTTTTTTCCTCTATTACTGTTGCTCCAAGGTGATTGGTTCTCATAATATTTTTTCCAAGTTAAAGAACTTTTGCTTTAATTAGGCAGGTGCTTTAAGGTATACAAGTTGTTAGGCTTTCTTTGGTGAGAAAGCTCTGAAATGCTGTGACCCTACTGTAAGAAAATTGAGCTTTGCAGGTACTTAGTGCCCTCCCATTTGAAATGGCTACATCAAATCCAGCGCCAACAGGTTTTGGTGCGTCCTGCCAACATATATTTTAACAGCTTCTAACTGCCCCTCAATGGCCAAGAAGCAGCTGGAGTCAGAGCTGCTCTTTCTTTCATCTCTCTCTGTCTGCTCTAGCACCAGGGAGGATTTCAGGTGAAGATCAGTTTCCTTGATGCAGCCCCATTCTTCCGTGGTCCTGTACGTGCTCTTATGGGGAGACATAATATGACAAATATGTGTGAATTTGTCAATATCTGTTTTGCAATAGCAGTTACTGGATCTATTCACTTTGGAGTTTAGAGTCCTTTCACTCTGGAGCTTAGAGTTCGACAGAGCAAGATGATTAATACTACTCAAGTACATAGATCTCCAGTTTTATTACAAACACAGCTCCCATTATTGGAGGGGGAGGCTAACTTGATTAGAGATACCTTAATGTTGATCAGAGGATTTTTCTTAATTACTCAAATATTCTATACTGGTATTTTTCCGTAACCGTTCTTCCTTACCTAGACATTGTAAGCCAGTGTCACTGGTTGCCGAACTTGTCTCTCAATCCGCTTAAGACTCTTTAGGCTATTATTTTTTTTTTTTTTTTTTTTTATTAACCTGAGTTCGCAAAAGCTAGGTGATGCTGCAACTCTTTCTGTTTTCAGTTTTCTGTGGAAAAAATTCTGGTTGTCAGAAAGGACATTCATTGTGTCAGTTAAATTTGCCAAACCCAGGCTTTGCGTGTGCAATTCTCTGCAAAGAAAAAAACAACCAAGGAAAACTCCTGCGAGAACTGGTTTCTTTGCTGAAACAGTTCTGTTAAGTTCAGGAGGAGTTTGTGAATATACTCAAACTTGGCAGTATTAGTATATAAATTCCTGAGAAAGCCATGGATTACTTTCTCCTCATTCAGTTTAAATAATCCTAATTTTTTTTCACGTTACCTTTGAGGGAGGTTCTAGACCAATTCAGGAGTCTCTCTCAGCCCAAGCTTCCCTTACAAAACCAACCTTCAAGTTCTTTGTGGCCAAACAGTTTTGGCACTTGCTTAACACAGAGTGGGTGCAAGTTCAGTCCTCTTGAGTCATGGTGCTCAAAACAATTGTGTACAGCTGCAATTGCACTCAAATAGGGTGCGACGGATCGGATACATGAGTTTTTTTTCTTGATGCCTGTGTCAGGTCTTGCTACTATCTCAGTGTTCTCAACAGAGGAGACAAAACCATGGCTCTCTGTGCCAAGTAGTGGTGTTTCCCTCACAGCTGGCCCTGTGCCATATACCTGAAAAAGGATCTTGGCTTTTCTTGTGTCAGCACCCTCAGCGTGAGGAGCCGAAGGGCTCAAGTGTCTGGCGAGCAAAACGCAACCAGAAGGCAGTGCTTGGCTGTTGGAACTCGTCTCTTTTTGATGGGGGGGGAGGGGGGGAGGTTTTCAACCTTGTAGATCAAGGCATCTGGCGACTCTTCTGCTAAGACATTAACACTTGGGATTATTTTCAGTGTCTTGGGTTTTTTTTAATTGCCTTCCAATGTGGGTTTGTTTTCATTTTTCTGGAGGGGGAATAATGTTTTGCACGTTGCTTGTTTAATTAGTCACTTAGACCAGATTTGTTTTGAGAAGCGTTTACTTAGGCTGTGGGGGCCAGAGCCAGCTGTATAATGGTCTTCTGGCCAATAACTTGGATGCTGAGGCTTGCAGCCTGTCGTCTTCAAATTCATAATAGCAATAGTATATGCAGTTCCCTGCGGTCCTTCCCAGGATAAGCATCACGAAGCTTGCTTCCGTGGTAACTCGTCTGTTTGGAAGTGGGAGAAGCTTCCAGCTCTGGAATGGTGGCCAGACCGCTGCAGCGCCGTAACTCTAAGGAAACGGTATTAATGTGGTGGAGCGTGTTCCAGTTTTCATGCAGGTAGCTTTCTTCTCGAGAAGGCTGAATCTGTGCAGCATCTTCATGCCTAGTACGTCCTTTCCGTTGGGATATTTGACTTCCAGTCTCCAGAACTGAAACAGTCCTGTGCCGTCCGAGCTGTTCAGTGAGCTGTGCTGGGAGAGCCATCCCGATAAGGCTGTGCTGGGGAAGGGGGCAATCCTGGTGTGTTATTTTTGGGGGAATATGGAACGGCGTGTCTGACACAAAGCAGTCCGTCCGCTTAAAGGAAAACTGAGGTGCTTGGGCTCCTGAATGTAGATAGGCCAGCAGGATGGCCAGAGTGGTGTGACTGTGGCCTAGGAGGGAGCCCCCCTGCTCCTGCGGTGCCTCTGAGCCAGCCCGGCCCCTTCCAGGGCCATGGATGGGCCCCATGGGACCTGGCAGCTGGTGCCCTGTCAGTGTATGCAACCTGTACCATGTTCTGTCCTGCAGAAGAGCTGTCTATATAATCTACTGTATTACAGCAGTTGAAATATATTTTGCTATTCGGGAGAAAAGTTGCTGTGGCCTCTTGTTTTCTTCTTGGAGGCTCCCAAGCCTGGGTTGCCCTCCTTCTCTGTGGGACTGCGAGGGGATGTGGGTGCCAGCCCGAGGCTGCCCTGTGTCCCCATAGCCACATGGAGGAGCTGTGGGGGTGCTGGGTCCAGGGGCTCCCTCTGCAGGAGGAAGGCTCTGGGCTGCTTTGGGGGATGAAGGCTGCAAAGGGAAGGGCCTCAGGGCAGCCTGAAGCTACCTGTGCTTCCTGCCATCCTGGCCACGGCCCCAAGCTGCCTTCTTCCCATTCCGGGCCTTGCTGTGGGGATTTTCAAAGCAAGACCCCCAACCCAGAGGGGCTGGGGAGGAGCTGCAGGTGGTGCCCTGAGCGAGGGAAGGACTCCCGGGGAGCTGCAGGTGCTGTTGGAGCAGAGGGCACTCAAGGAACCAGTCTGCTCCAAGAGCCACATTCGCCTCTCCCCACTCAGAGCAGGTGCCAAGTGTATTTAGGGCTGATGATTTCTGCCTCTCTTTTGGGCCTGAAGAGGAGTTTTTGTGCCAAGAACTCTCTCGGGTGTTTTCCAGCCCTGTAGCAGATGCTCTGAAGTCAGCCCTTGCCTGTGTCCTTAAGCTGTCGCAGCTACAGAACAACCCCATTAATCTCCTCATCCTTTCTGGGGGAATACAGTGTTCTGCCAAATTGAGTTGTTAGGGAAGAAAAACAAAATACCATCTCCTGACAGAAGGTCTCTTGGCAAATCCTTGTATTTTCTTTCCAAGAAACCGTTTTCCTGGCAAGGTTATATCATGGTTATAACACCATGTGTGCAAATGTGCACGTGAAGGCAGAGTTAACCTAAAGAGACACCATGATGCATGGGGATGCAGCTGATGAGCAGGCCCCATAATGCCAAGAGCCCTTGTAAAGAGCAACATAAAGTGGAGGAAAAGGCCTTTTAAATGAGAATTCCTGGGGATTTCAATGGGAATATGACTTTTTTTTTTTTTCCCCTTCATTAGCAAGTCATTAATAAGAATTACAAAGTGGTAGGAGTGGTACCTGGAGGAATTCAAGTGCAATTAAAAACTCTAGCACAATTATTAGATGTGTAAAAGAAGCAACCATTAATTTTAATTCTTAATGCAGTTCGTAAATGGAAGAACAAGCGTCCCTGTGGTGGATGAACAGAGCTCTTCTGACTGCCTGAGTAAGTGCTTGTACAATAAACTATGGCTTAGCAAAAACTAATAAATTGCAGAAGTGATATTTGGCTTTAGTACAGTATCATCACAGGCATTTATGAAGCATTCAATGACTATTAAGTAGTCCTTTACTATATTTTGGTTATGAAACAAATTTTCATGAGTCCTATTAGGTAAAGGGTAAGGCTGATTCTTAAAGCATCTCCCTTGGTAGAGATGTGTAATTGCCTCCCATGAACCAAAACATCAGCTGTTCTGGGCCGATTTCGTATATCTAACATGAGACACAAGATTGGTGGTGTTCCCCACCCAGTAAATAATGAAAAAAAGCAGGTCACCCTACAAGGTACAAACACAGGTTTACTTCTGTTTTCAGATTGTTTGTGAGCACTTCCTTCGTTCTGTGTACGAATAACTCGCCTTCGACCATGTCCGTCATTGGAGCACCGGTTTCTGCATCAAAAGCAGATGGAAGGAAACCAAGAGGTGCCTTATGCGCTGTGCCTGGCAGCAAGGACCCCTCAGGTAGGGCTCCCTTTGCAGCTGCATGTCCCCATCATCGGGTGCTCCTGTTGTTTTACAGTCTCGCTTAGTATCTGGGCACCCCGTGGGTGGATAGAGCTGCTCCTGCTTTGGGTGTGAACAGAGTGGGTGTCTTCAAGGCTCTTCCCTGCCCTGTGTTTTATGGTTGCTTTTGTCTTCTCCAGCTGAGTAAACGTGCACCTCGTGAGTAGGTTTGAATGCTATTTTCTAGCGTTCCCTGAGCCAAGGAGTGCATCAAGGATGCTTGACCGCACGAGGCCTGCCTCCCCCCTGGAGTTTAGTTTTGTCCCAGAAGAGATTTTCCGAGCACTGACTTCTGCTGCCGCTTCTCTTCCCAGCCCGGAGCATCAGCAAGCGGCCAAAACCACAGTGGGCCTCAAGGTGAATCCGTTACTGCCTTTTTCTGCCTAGAAACGTCCCCTGGCTAGGGGAGCATGGTCTTCCCGTGGTCAAAGTGAAAGTTTGCTAACTGAGCAGGATAAACTTAGCTCGTCACATCACTCTTCTCATCGTGCCACTTGTCGCGGATCCTAAGAGCCGTCTTGTAGCGACGGCAAGAAGGGAAACGGGGTCGCTGAGGCGCTTGTGTCGACCCAGACTCGAGAGAGAGAGACCGTTCTCTCTGTATTGGTGTCTCTAGGGCTGAGAGAGGAGCTGTTGTGTTTGGAGAGGCCTCTCTCCCCTTGCTCGGCGCGTGTCTTGCCGGGAAGCGACAGCCTCGTGTGCTTCATCCCCAGGGCTGCCTGCGGACCCCTGATGGGCTCTGGCATTACCCGAATCGCCGCAGCAAGTTCAGGCACCTTACGGACCACCCTGTCAGCCTGACGGGAGCTGGAAGGTGAGTGTGGAAGGGATGAGGACCGTGGAAAGACAGAGCTGGGAAGATGCAGGGATCACTCCATCCGTTTTCACATCAGATGACTGTGCTGCCCAACACACAGACACACGACCGCAGTCCCAGCAGAGTTCAGGCTGGAAAGGAAGATGTTCCTTGAAGGAATTGTGAATAAAATGTTGTTGACTGCGCTTGTCGTGACACCGTGCTTCCATAAGAGCCAGGACTCGCAGCGATATCCTCCGTGATCCAGGGTTAAGGAAAGAAGCTCTTCTGATTTTA
This sequence comes from Nothocercus julius, assembly GCA_013398735.1. Classification (NCBI taxonomy): domain Eukaryota; kingdom Metazoa; phylum Chordata; class Aves; order Tinamiformes; family Tinamidae; genus Nothocercus; species Nothocercus julius. The sequence continues at coordinate 644,519 of VZSV01000179.1, read as the reverse complement.
ACAGGCTTAGCAGGGAATAGCTTTACAGTCCTTTGTAAATAAGCCTTGCTTAACAACATTACAAAGCAATAACGTTTTGATGTTATGCCGTCTGTAACAGGCATCAGATACATATCTGATAGGGCACAGGCAGCAGCCAGGGATAGCTGATGGGAGACTAATCTGCCTAAAAATGGGATCTTGCCAGTCTCTCTTGGCCCTGAGGAGAGCGTTCTGGCTGTAAGCCTGGCCCTGGGCTGAGCAGAGCCGTCTCGCATGTGGTTTCAGTGGGTGCTGAGTGAGCAGAGGAACGAGCTCTTCCCCCCATTCCAGGGATGTCTCCTACCTGTGTGACGTTGTGGCTGGCCAAGAAGATACAAGACCAGGGGCTCCCAGGAGCTCCCTTCCTGAGAGCGGTCGGGAGCAAAGGAGGAGCAGCGGGGCTGTCTCAGGACTTACCGTGAGTGCTTGTTACTTTGACTTTTTTCTGCATGTGGTGCTGAGAAGTCTTTGTAACCCTATCCTGATTCTGCCCTGGGTTGCAGCCACGTTTGGCTGTTAATCTGGCAGCTTTTAGGATTAAACTCATTGGTGCTTCTGGAAGCTCACAGCCCCTCAAGACAGTTCAGTGTTATCTATTTCAACCTGTCTTCCCATTTAGTTTGTTTCTGGTAAGTTGTCAGTGAAGAGAGAGAGAAATATGAAAGTTGCATGAAAAGCTGCTTCGTGATCTCTCCTTTCTTGGTTGCCAAAACGACGTCTCTTTGGGAAGAACGGGGAGTTTGTGCGCATCGCTAATACTACGTGTTTCAGGCTCTGCTTTCTTTTCTATTCCCAGCAAGCAAGCCTACAGGAGTCTCTGGTTCCAGAGGAGTTTCACATTGTGAAGAACAGAGGAGTTTTGCCCTTGAAGTATTTTGATGAGTGAGTGTTTTCTGATTTACATGTTTCTGTTCCCGAGCTGTAAAGCCCCCACTGCAGTTTAGAGCAGCAGGATAAAATGGTAAGAGGCCAAGAACAGTAGCCATAAACCCTTCTTGTAGGAGGGGAGCTTATAGAAAGGGTAGTTGTGCAAATCACACCCTGGTGCTTGGGCTGTAGTCAGGTGTGCAGGGCAACATGAGCCTCCTTTTCCTTGCCTTGACTGCTTTGGGGTGGGCAAAAGAGATCACAGCTCCCTCTTACTAATTCTCAAGATGTTATTTTACTGGTTGGACCTGGATTCAGAAGCTGAGATTTGCTTTGGAAATTGGCACTACTAGTAACTTCTAAACCCAATGGTCAGTTTTAGACAAGAATGATGGAGAAGAGAGGTCTTAAGGAGAGGATGTTCCTACACGATTCCCTCTGCAGGGCCACCCAGCCTGCCCCTCTCCGCCTCTCCTGCCACACTCAACCTTGTGCAGTTGCAGCAGAGAGCAGGTTCCCTCACCTAGCGCTGGAGGGGCTGCATTGTAATCCAGTCTTAACGTTTGTCTTTGTTTCAGTAAATACACCACTCTGCTTGAAGACCGTGAAAAGAAACTACGACTATTCCCATCCCTGTAAGTGCTGCCACCCTCTGTGAAGTTGCTATTGGCGGGGGCGGGGGGAAGCGTTAATTCCATTTCCTGGTAAAAAAATCAAAACATTGTATAGAGAATAATGATGTATTTCTGTCATCTGGGTCCCAGGAAACCTTCCGGGAGGTTAGAGGTTGTCCAGCTAATGGAAGCCATGGACAGCATGTTGGAAAAAGCCGGAGTGGACAACAAGCTAATTGGAATATCAGGACCTTCACAGGTGGATAATTTACTAATATCCAGAAAAACAAAATCCTGTTTATCCCAGTGTTTATCCTTCCTGAGTTTAAAATATTTCCCAAGTTTCTACCTAAACCGACTGCCTGGAGACCCTGTAGCAAATGTGGGTTTCCACTCCTGAGCTGCTATTGCCCTTGGCCTGACTCTGACAAACATTTAGGTGCCTGGTGCAGGGGTTGCTCTTCTGACACAAAGGCCAAGAAGGAAAGTGTGCAGCGTTACTGTGTTGGAATTAGCAGAAAAGCTCCTGTGGACTCTGGCAGGAGAGTAGTTAGTGCATAGCACTTTTACAGATGAACTAGTAAATGCATTTAGATGGCTTTTCCCCTTTCTGTGCTTAGTAGTGGGTGTTTTTTGTTTTTTTTTTTTTCTCTCTCTCTCTCCTCCTCAAAGGGAAACCAATCTTGGGTATAAGAGAAGTCTTTGCAGATCATGGTGGTTCAAGGAGTAAGCTTGCCAGGTTGTGACTTTTCTCACATGTTTTGCCAGCTGCATAACGTGCTGGAGTTGATGAAGGCAGAGCAGAACATTTACAACATAGTATTCCATGAGCTGATTCGGCAGGTCAGCGTGGACTGCGTAGAGAGAGGGCAGCTGCTCTCCAAGCTCAGGTTATACTTAGCCAAGTCCCCTGAGTCCCCTCTGGGTTTAGGGCTGTTTCCTCTCAGCGGTAGCATGGGTGCCATGGGGTGCAGCGCTGAAGGGACTTTTTTCATGTGCTGAGTAACTGGGGCTTCTCTCAGGGCCAGGATTCCTGTGCTCTTCTCCCTTGTGCACACTTAGACTTATTGTAGCAGCTAAGTTTGTGCCAGAATGTTCAAAATCCCAAGTACATCTGGTTAAACGATCATCTTCTAGAGAGCTTTGTGAAGCTCTCTAGAGCATAGTGAAAAGAAGGGATTTCGGGTGGGTTAAGAGCTGTGCTCTGAGGGAGCTCAGGTAACTTCCCTTTTTACACTCTTCTATTGCAGGCAAAGGTATGTGAGTCTGCTGGAGCGGATTCCTCATCAGATGAAGACCTTCTACAGAGAACTCATGGCCCAGCGCTTGCTTGACAGACACATTACAGAGGAGTTGTTCTATTTCAAGGAATCTATTGCACAGCTGACCAGGTCTGAACCTTGCCTGATGCTAAGAAATTATCTCAATGCAGTAGATTTAGCACACTGATTTGTTCAGTTTTCTAATAAGCCTCCCCGAGGAGAAGGAAATGAGAGTTAGTTTTATGATTTGAACCAGAACTACAGGAACCATAGCAGAGCCTTCTCATGCTTCACACAGTACCCTTACACTGCACAGGAGCACAGAGTAACAGCAGGGCCTCCTCCCTGCCGTAGCACCTTGTGCAGAAGCTGGAACAATGTCCATGCATAGGAAGAGGAGACTTAAAGATGCCTTTCACGTTACAGGGAGATGCTTGTGTTTGAGGAAGGGAACCCTGCATGACTACAGGTTTAGGTGACGTTTAGGTTGTGCCAAGCTGCATTCAGACTGTTCCCTGCTGTTTCAGAGAGCTGTATGAGCTACGCGAACATGACCACAGGGTGACCAGAGAAGCAGAACAAGCTCAACAGCAGCTCGCTGAATCTGTGCGGGAGGCTGAGATGAATGCCAAGTAAGCTGCTCTCGAAGTTTAGGTTGCTGAAGTGTGCTGGTATTATTCTCTTAGGATTGTCCAGAAGGAGACACAAGGGCTGATTGCCTTCTGAGGAAGACAGCTAGTCTGACAGATGCAGTCATTTTGCCATTTATCCTAAATTCCTCAAAGGGGTGTTCAAAACGTTAGTATTTTTAAGCCATAGAAATTGCATTTGTTGCTCAGGTGTATTCCCATTCCTTCACGTTTGCAGTAGGCAGCTTCACAGTCTGGTGGCCCCTGCCGGTCTCTGCTTTTGGGGACCTGTGCACACCTGTGCATAGTTCAGCAGCGGAGGATTTAGGTGGTTGGTATCAGAGCTGTGTTGAGTGCTGAGGCACTGGTAACTTACTCAGCCCTTGTGTCATGAGGGTAACAGCTAGTCTAAGCCCAGCAGAGATTTGTATCCCTGCCAGCTGGAACCTCACAGTGGGGATATCAACAGAAAGGTGTTGTACAGGGTTCAGGGAGAAAGACCTGAATTCACAGGCTGGTGTGGGGGGTAGATGAGGGAGAGGAATTGTCTGAGAAATGCTTTGGGAATTGGGAGAAAGACAGTAAGCCTTGTTAAGAAGGAAGGGGTGAGCATGTATTTCGTTGTCTTTCCCTTCTTGTAGCCTTGTGGAAGAGTATCGGGAGTTATATGAGTTACAGAGAACCAGGCTAGAAGAGCAGATTCTCCTGTTAAGCCAAGAGAGAGACATTTGGAGCTCAGCTGCCTACGACCTGGCACTGAAGGTAAGTGCAGAAGATCGGCCGCATACTGCAAGACACATTGTCATAACCAGCAAACTTCTTGCAAGGGAAGATTTCATCCCAAAGCATGCTTTTATTTAATGTTCCTGGGGACTAACATATCTCATTCCTGCCCTGAAATCTTTTTCTGAACTCTGTATTTCACATTCTTTTACATCAGTTTGCAAACCAATTGGTTCACGTATCTTTTTTCGGCACAGGTCTTCAGGTCCTGTCGGAAAGGACATCTGTGAAATGAGTATTTCCATTCAGAAATAGATTTGGCTAAATTTTCCTGGTTTTCTTATAGTTTAGAATACTCTAGCCAGATTCCTTAGACATCCTCACAAAATATCATTCTGAGTTAACACTGTCCTTTATTGTTTGTGTGTCCCCTTTTACTTTATCCTCTTCAAGTTGAAAATCTGATACCAGAACTTTGGGGGCTTCCTGGGAGATAAATATTTTTGCAAGGAAAGCTGCTTGAGTTCCATTTCACCTGTAATAAAGCTGCTGTGCTCCTATCGGGAGTCGCATCGTCCTGCAGTGCCCTTCTTGTCTCGACAGTGCAAATAATAAATGTTTCTTCCAGGTGATAGATAGAAACCGGCTCATATTGGCTCGCAAACTCTATGTTAGTGAAAAAACGCTGTTCAAAATTCTCAAGCATTTCATAGTCCTTTTGGCATCACAGGTAGGAACCTGTCTGCAATGCTTAACTGCTCCAAGTGCTTGCGTGTGTGTGAAGGTTTATGTAACTACCTAGCTCTCAATTAAGTGTTCAGTACTCTGGCTATGATGTGAGCTTACAAATGTTGGTCTGGTTTCAAATGAGCATTAAGACTCAATATTCTTTTTCCCCTCTTCCTCTTTCCTTCATGTCCTATATTCCTTTATTTTCCCTCTTTGCTTTTCCCTGTTCCGTATCGATTAAACCAGAACAGATCAATACTAGTGTAATTTTGGACCTGAGGTGTGGGGCTGTGTGGTCTCTGCTTACCAAATGGAAAGCAAAGAGTCAGGCACCTGTTTTTTGGCATCCTCGGAAGGGTCGGTCATGCTTGTGTCATGCCCAAGGGTTTGTGAGGGCTGTGCATGGAATTACAGAAGCTTTCCACCTCCCAGATCTGACATATGTAAAGTAGCTTGGGCAAAGGGAAAATTCCTTCGGCTTGGGTCAAACGGGTCACGGCAACATTTCCTTTTGCTGCTCCCCTGTCTGGTGTCTGCAGGACACAAAAGACCTCGCTGATCTGCAGGAGGAGACGGAGCAGTTCAGGCTAATGCTGGGCTGCATCGGAGCAGAAATAGACTCCTGTGAGGAATCCATCAAGGAAACGCTGCACGTGGTTCGCCAAGGCCTTGCCAGGTGGCTTCAGTACTTCCAGGAAGATACTCTGTGAGTGGCACAGAGAGGCTGGGTGGCAGCAGCTGCTTCCCTGCACCTTTGCTCTGCTTTGCAGCAGGTCTCCCTGCTCCAGGGCAAAGGCTGTCCTGCCTTAGTGCCTCTTAGGGGTAGGGTGATTGAGTGTGGTCCATGACTTGCACATCCCCCACTGCTCCACTCTTGGATACATTCTCATAATCAGGTCCCTAGCAGTTACTGGTGCCTCCAAAAATGATGCTGGAAGGTCATGGGTCATGAATTGGACGGGGAGGTTGCTGCTGACTTCAGGGAAGAGAGGATTTTACCCTCTCTGAATCAGAGCTTCCTTTCTGCGCTCTGTTTCCTTGTACAATTGTCATGACAGAATTCTTCTGTTTAGTTTGTTTAATTTTAACCTGAATGCAAATGTATTAATGGCTCTAATAGAGCATAATGGACAAAATGAGACATTAAGAGTCTTGAGACTTCACACTCATGGTCTCTTTGAATGTTAACATAGTTATATTTTGCAGACTTTTTGTTCATATATTGCCATATGTTAAGTACAGTAAAATATAGCTGCAAGCATGTTTGACATTTTATTCATGGACTTACTAATGGTTCAATTTTCAGCATGTTATTTGCTGCTGAAAATGGTGTATTTTCTTACCTGACGCCCAGTGCTTTTGTAATGTTGGATGAGAAAACAAAAATTCCTGGCTGGGTAGAGCCTTGTCTCTTTCAAGTTGCAACTTATATCACAAACTCCATATACATAAAATATATCTTGACTTTTGACTTTACAACAGCTCCTGAGGGATTCTTTTTTTCATCTCTTATTCTTTTCTTCTCTTTCTGCTTTAGTTCCTCGCCAATGAATGCAGAGCTATTAGATGAAATGCTACAAGATATCAAGAACTTGGAAAATGTAAGATTTTGGGCACTGGGTGATATTATTGAATGATAGCTACTCAGTAGAATACCACTTGTCAGCTGAACTGCAGTGAACATCTGTGCCCATCACAAATGTGAGGATATCAGCTTTTTTTTTTTTGTTCTGAAGCTTAAGCTAAGAGTCTGCACATAAAAAGTTCTAATGAACATATATCATAGCTCAGCTGAAGCATTAAACTTATTCATTTGAGCACCATCTTGCTGACAGCTCTGGTGACTGATAAATTATATTAATCTGTAGAAGCACTCGAAATTGTTACCCTCACAGAATAGGTTTTCAGCTTGTGTCATTTGCTTGGACTAGGACATCTTTGTGCTCGTGGATCCCTGGACTTCTTGCCTGTTTCCATTGCCTTCCTGTTGCAGCTAAGAGGTGACCCAGCTTTTGGGGGCATAGCAACCTTGCTGCTTCTCTTTCAGCTGTTAAATGAAAGCCTGCAGGAGTACGAAGGGGAGGCCTACCTAACAAAAATGGAAAGTCTGCAAAACATTTCCAGCCTGCAGGAACGCTGGACAGAGCGAGGGCACAAGGTGCTGAATCGCCACCGGGACTTCAATGGAGCATTGCCACCGGAGCATGCTGCCATGGAAGAGATAAACCACAGGGCGCACATGCTCTGCCAGCAATATCAAATAAGGATAAGTGGGGATAATGGTAAGAAATGACAGGTTCTGCAGTTCAGGTGTGCCAGGAAAGTGCACAATAAAGAAGCAGTTGGTGTAATCTGTTTTGACTTTTTCCTTAAAGCCAAAGTCTGACCCTCGGATATGTGCTGGGAATGAAGAGAGTTCAAGGGATCTGCTCTGAAGAAATTTGGCTCTCAATCATGCATGAAAAGCATATTTGAAGTTTGAAATGCAGTACAGTGCAATCAAAGAGCAGTGCAGTACAGATGTGGTGTGGGGAAGTTGTGTGTCACATCCAGAAGGAACTCATGCAGCCTGTGGTTATATGGCTAATGTATGGAAAAGAAAACGTAAAATGAAAGAATAGAAGTTTAGATTTGAAACTAAAAATTGCTTTTGGAGATCATTAACCAGAAAACACTGTCTCAGAGTAGAATTCTTCTTTTATTATCATGTTGCTAATACAGCTTTATCTTCATCTAGATACTGAATTATCATGATAAAACATGTAAATGAGTGTTTTCATTGCTGATGTAAATTTGTCTTGTTCTGTATAAGATAACAAAATGTTTGCTAGGTAATTTGCAACTAACCTTTCTGACCTTTGCCTGTGATGGCCTTGACACATTTCTGATTTCAGAATTGTTTTATTGCTGATGATTTTCTAATCATCTTATTTCCTTTTAGTAAACTAAAGCTAACGTGAGCATGTGTTGTCTAGAATTGCTACTCATATTTGCTAAGTTTTTTCTCATATTGTCACTTTATTCTTTCACTTAAGGTTATCCTGTGCTTTTTTTATATTATCTTATGCCAGGTGTTATATTTAGGCTCACTGAAAGAGCTGAGATGGAATAAGTCTGTCTACCGTATGAGACTTCCAAAGGAAATAAACAGTTCCAGGAGAGCTCATGAGAAAATGAGAGAGAGAGAGAGAGAGAGAGAGAGAGAGAGAGAGAGAGAGGAAGAAACAGGGACATGACTAGTCGGACAGCAGTACCCCGAAATTTAGCAGCAGCTTGTCAGAAATCTTGATATTTTGTGATGGTCAATCAAAGGGCTAAGTAGTGAAACACAGGCTTATCCTACAGCACTGCAGGCAGTAAAGTCTAAAAAAAGGGATTTTAGCTTATTTTGACAAGAGCTTTGGAGCCTGGACCACAGTGAAAGTATTCTCTTGATGCATCCAGGGTAGGGTATTTTGGACTGCGAGAACTCATTGGTGTGTTGTAATTTAACTGCCTCTCAGTAGGAAAGGGAGGTATTGCTCTGTTTAGCTTCCAGCTATGATTAAAAGCTTGTGAAAATTAGAGGCAGAGGGTGACCTCCTCCCCTTCTTTCCAGTAAACAGGTAATTTCTGCCCTTGTCCAGGCGCTTTGCAAATCTGAGTGAACTGCATCATCTTGGGCTAAGCATCTCCTAAGGATCGTATTGTAACTGCCAAGGTGGTTTTTTTTTTTTTTTTTTTTTTTTTTTTTTTTTTTTTTTTTTTTTTTTTTTTTTTTTTTTTTATAAAAGGGATTTATATTAAGCCATTAAATCCCTTTATACAACCAAACAAAACAGCCGAATCTGCCAAGGCAAGAAGGAAAGTCAAGCCCATTTTCTTTCAGCTTACTTTAAATTTGGTGCATGTTAAATAGTTTAGTCTTAGTCTAGGCGGTTCCCCCATAGGCTGTTTCCCCCCTCTTGGGATGTTATTTTGAACTGAAGTTGTTTTTATTGGCTGCAGAAATGTAATTAAAGGTTCCTATTTTCTTCCCCTCCAGGCACAGCTAGATTTTTGACAGGCTTGGTGAGAAGTATGGAAGACTGGTTGGACAGGGCGCAGAAGCTGAAGCGGGGCCGTGGCGTGCACGAATCTGAGCTGCAGGCCCTTTGTCGTCCGCTTCCCGCGTGGCTGGCCCAGGTGGACACGGTCATGAGCTTCGTGGGCTCCATCCAGGCGCATGAGGATGAGCACGACAAGAAACCGCATCTCCCGTAAGGACAGGGTGGTTTGTTGTGTCTCGCTTGGCTCGGCGCTGTAAACTAAACGCGTAAAAAAGGCAAAATGCTCTTTTGTGGGGAGCCCAGCAGAGGAAGCTGAGATCCAAATGGGAAGAAGTGATCACTCAAGCTGTTAAAACGATCAGCGGCTGCTTTTCACTTAGTTGGATTTGGCAATGTCCGTGGAAACAGTTGCTGGCTACAATACTGCTCCTGGAACACTGCTGTCTTCCTCAGAACAGCCACCTGTTTGATATGTGAAGAAAAAACAAAATATGTGATTCATTTACAATTAGAGTTGTCGGGGGTAGAGTCCAGCTTGTGCTGCTACCTTGTCTTTGGTAATGCTTTATGTGCAGAGCACATCTGTATAACATAAACTTGCGAGTGACAAATTCAGCCACAACTACAGCATTAACAAAACTGCCTGTTTCATATTCCAGTGTGTAGCACGCAAAATAGTGTAGCTTTCCTCGAGCTCGGAAGCAAAAGGTGTCTTTGAGACAAGAACTCCCGGGGTTGGTGTGCTCAAATGCATTTTGTTTCTGTATTTATTTGTTTTGCTGTGTTCTGTTTTCAGAGTGGTCCCCGGAGAAATATTTAAGATGATTCAGCAGTGGATTCTGTCCATGAATAATGAGATTGAGAAGAACATTGTGCATCTTAACAGAGAAGTAAGTGCAAGCCTGAAACAGTTAGGAATGTGATAATTGCATCCAATATTCACTCTTTCATTTTCTCCTGCCCAGAGCACAGTTGGGAGGATCTCTTTTCTGCTTTGACATCTTTGAGATGAGAATTGTGACTTTTCTTTCTAGCCATGGGAGCATAAAAAAAAAAAAGACCTCTCTAATAAACTTGGTTTATTAGAGTGGGAAGGAAAATAGGAGAAAAATATGGTAAATTGATATGTTTCTGTCTTAATTTACAGATTGAATTAGTTTGGACACTGAATTGTGTGAACTCTTTGAACACATGGTAAGACCGGTCATTTACCACTGACTGAATTTGCTTGGTTTTGCTCAGGTGACTGAGCTGCACAGAAACCTGACGCTGTGGCTGACGCATTTGCTGAGGTACATGGTCCCAGACCGCTTGTGCCGTGAGTGTCCCCCACGGAAGGATGCCGAAAAGGAAAAGGAGCTCCGATTTCTGAGCGCTTGTAAGCTAGAAGAAGAAGCGGAAGGGCTGGTTGCCAAGATCAGCAGACTCTCTAGTTATATAATCAGGTACTAATGGAGGTTTTTAATTTAATCGAAGGGTTTTCTCTAGGGAAAATGTGTGGTTTGGGAAGAAATTCATCACGATAAAAGATGTCATAAATTTCCAGGGAAGTTGGGGGGGTGGGATGAAAAAGGGATTCTAAATTTGGTTTTGCTTAAGTCCTCTCCCAGCTCCTGAATGTATGGCCTTACTGGGAAAAAGCCTGAGGACTTGCTGCCTACATCAGCCTAGCACCTTAATTCTGTCCTTAGAGATGAGGTTACAGACTCAGGGTTATGACTTCACTTACAAAGAGGTAGCTGAAGTTGGGCACATCTAAAGGGAATGGCTGTCTCTTACTTCTTCTGAGCTCTGCTGTAAAACACTGGCATCTCTGATTGCAAGGGCTTGGCCCACGCTATGAAGGATGAGGATGGTCCCGAGAGGTTGTAAGGGCAGCGAGCCTGCACCTCAGAGCAGAGCCCCTGCCTTATTTAGGAGCAGCACTCAGGTGTCCTCTGTGTGTTAGAGCAGCCCAGGCACAGACAGGCTGTCTGGGAGGTCACCATGTGGTGGGGTGGGTGTGGGTGGCTCCTCTTGAGGCTTCTCTTGTGCCGAGGTCTGATGACAGCCCGTGGGTCTTGCTGAGAGCAACAGGAACCTGATTGAAGAGCACAGTATGTGAGGGCACGGTTGCAGGTTTGATGGCTTTTTGCATCTCTGCAGCTGCTGCCAGGAGATTGTCAGCACCATCCTTCGGAAGAAGCAGTCAGAGGATTCAGAAGATGATTTGGAGCTGCAGGAGCTCAATAAGATCAAGGTAAGAGGTGCCTGTATTTCCTGCTCTCCAGGCCTGGGGTACACCAGGCTGCCTTTGTGAAAGGCAGAAAAAAATATATATATACTGGCTTCATGAAGGAGGAAAACTCCTGCTGTTCCTATGGATTCTCTCAGTTCTCCAAGTTTCCTACTAGCCAGTGACAAATGCCATGTTTGAAAGTTTGGAGAGTTTTTCCCTGTAAGGTGGGGATGCAAGGATACGGGTTGGTCCTTGGAACAGATAAGGACAGAAGGATGAAGTTATTTAACCGAACAAACGAATGTGATCAGATATATTTGCTACTCGCTAATTCTTCTTTTCTGTTATGTCTTCCCAGATTGAGTGCTGTAATTGGATTCGAGCGTGTAATCTCATCCTTTCAGAGATCAAAGGCACTCCAGTCTCCTTTATGAGTTCAGAAGAAATGCAAGAACTCTTCGGGTCAGAGGTATATAATACTGCATTTGCAATTCTAGGTTGAACTGGTTTAAATGAAGGCTAGTTTCAAAAAATTTTTCTGGTAGAAGCAGCTGCAGTTCAGTTTTTGGGAGGGGGGAGCATGTGGAAGAGCAGGTGAGAGACTGGCTAGTTGGTTATTAGCCTTTACCTGATTTACCTAGATGGGCAGAGGGTATGTGACTAACCAGACCCTTATGGTACCTTACAGGTGTTGCAACTGAAGGTTAAGGAAATTGTCATTTCTCCAGCTCAGGAAGGGCTTGAATCTGAGGACATCAGCACTGATGAGAAACCCATAATGGAGGAAGAAATATTAGAAGTAAGGAGAAAATTGATACTATGCTGCAGGTGACTGCGGTTACTGCAGTATGCTGCTTTCTGGCAGGGTCTCTTTGAGTTGTTGCTCACTGTATGCTGCATGAAGCAGGCTGTTACAGCTGCCCCGAGCTAGTGTTATTCCTGTTTCTTGTTCATTTTCTCTCAGCAGCATCCAGGGGTTGGCACTGATTTCCTGACTGAAGGCTATGAAACAACTGAGGACATGATCAGATGTGTAGGACACGACTCGAACATCCACCTGAAGTCCCTGAAGTCAGACATCATTTCAGTCACGGGGGTAGGCACCTCCACCATGTCAGTGGTTTTAGCCTGTGGCAGACACCCGGAGCTGGAGTCAGAGTCAGTCAGCTGCCTAGGCAGAGTCTTTCAGCAGACCCTGTCCAATGCTTGTGTCAGACCTTGCTGAGGCAGTGCAAGGTGCTGGTATTTCTCTTACGACTATAAAATATTCATTGGCACAGTTAGCACTGCCTCAGTAGGTCTGCATGACCCACACATTACTAGTGCAGAGAGACAGATGTAAGGATATCTCTTTAGAAAAACAGATCCCTGGGAATCACAGTTAACCCTCCAAAGCTTAGAATAGGAGCCTTTTAACAGTTACATTTCCACAGAAATCCCGGTTACTTGCTTCAGATCAAGCACAGTAAGTTCTTGTGCCTTGTGGGCCCTTTGAGGAGTTGTCTCTCTGTACTCTGAACCTCTTCTCTTTGTTTCTCAGCTCCTGATCAGGCTGCAGCCATCTCTGACCTCTAAAACCCAAAGAATGCACTGGCAATGCAGGACTGTTAGCCAGTGAGACACTCATGTCTGAAGCAGAAAAAAAAAAAACCATAACTCTATATTTTTAATGCCAAGATATGAGCTGATCTAATCAAAACGAAGTGCTTGAACTAGCCCCATTTTTTACATGCTGTGCAGACATTGAGCATTTGTCTGTGTTGTGACTGTGCAGCAGCACCAAACCAGGCACACGTTGCAGCTGAAATGCACCATCATTTCTACACATAGAGTGGTAAAGCACTGGAACAGGCTGCGCAGGGAAGTGGTGGAGTCACCGTCCCTGGCAGAGATCAAGAAATGTGTAGATGAGGCACCTGGGGAGGTGATTTAATGGACATGGTGGTGAGGGACTTGATGGACTTGATCTTGAAGGTCTTTTCCAACCGTAATGATTCTAGGATTGATTTCATGTTCACTTATGGAAGGTTTTGCTCTTCCCAATCCAGGGGGAGATGACTGCCAGCAAGTGGTCGACCCACTTTGCTCAGAAAGAGTTTGAAGCCCTGGCAATGGTGGAACTCCTGCAAGCACGACTCCTGTGAGTACTGCTCCTGCACTGGAGATGTGGAGCAGGGCAGGCTCCCATCCCTAGCAAGCAGCTCCGATCTTGCTCTAGGGTTGGAGCTGCCCCTTAGTTGGGTGCAGCTGGATTGCTCTGTGCAGCAACAGAGGTATTCAGGTTAGCACTTGTAGAATGCTCTGGTTGCAGCTGATGCTTCCCAGCAGCTGGGCAGGTGTGTGTGATGTTGAGCCTAAGCATGGGGAACACTGTGAAGGGGCACCCAGGTGGCTCCTTGCAACATCCTGCCAGGGCTTGTCCTGAGCCTACTCTAATGGCTAAATGTGACTCTGCATTTTCCAGGTTATCCCTGCCAATTAGCCTGGCTAGTAGATTGAACCATACTCTGTATTTATCCTTGTACAATGAAGATGAATACCTCGTCCTTTGCTAGCAAACACTGAATTTTAAAACCAATTGAATTTGCAGGAATTGCATAGCTGTGCTATGAAATCTATTTGCTATAAACCTTTTAATAATGCCATTCTCTGAAATCTTAAATGTGCTTTACAGAGTCAGTCAGTTGTAGTTTCATTTGGGTATCCTGACAGCAGCTGCTTAGATTCAAGTTTCAGCATTATCTTGGCTTCTACATTGCAGAGAAACAGAAATCCGTGCTCAGAAAGCAGAGGAGAAATCAGAAGGCCTTGAAGAGAAGCTGGAAGAAGCTCTGGAGAGAATCCAGGAGTTGGAGAAAAAGCAGGGGGACAAGCCCAAATCTGTCCTAGAAGTCACATCTAAACAAGAAGAAGGTCAGGAGAAACAATGGTTTGAACCCTCTTGTGGACACAGAGAGAGAGAGAAGCAAACTTTGAGTCACTTAATTCATCTCCTACTTAGTGCAGGACCATCCCCTTCTAGGCGCCTTCTAGGCTTTTGCTGCCAGATGTCAAACCCAGGGAGGTATTTACCATTCCCCTGGCGGAAGATTTTAGACCAGGACAAGCATGAAGAGGCAGCAGGAACCAGTGGAGCTCTGAGAAAGCTCTCCCTGTTTGCCATCAGAGCTTGGGCTCAGCGCAGCCCTGGTTCACTTGGGCACTGTGTCCCATCTCTGACAAAGCAGGGCAGACATGCCAGTTTGTTAATAACGTGATACCTTGGGCATATTTTTGCTCTGTAGTATTTTAATGTAGTTTCTTTTTTTTTTTTTTTCTTTCAGAAAAGGTTTCTCAAGAAAAAGTACCAGGAGCTGTGACCCATTCACCTTCACCACCCAAAGCTGCTACCTCTGGCCGCCCCAAGAAACCCCGCAAAACCAAACATTAAAGAGTAGTAATGCCCAAGGAAAGTTGTAGTGCCCATTTATATAAGAATCTTGCCCTAGCCCACTGCCTTTACCTCTTCCTCCTCTACTGCAGCATCTCTGTGCCTGCACGTATGTAGACTCAGCACTAGCTAGGATTGATCTCAGTGTAAATGTGCAAACTAAATGACTTTGCAGCTTGTCCTCCTGAAGTACTCTTGCTGCCTCGACTTGGTGCTACCCACATCTCTCCTGCCTGTGCTGCCCACTCGTGACCTTGTCCTGTGCTTGGCTCCTGTTTGTATTCACCATTCTTCTCCTGTTGCTCCATCTCAATCTGCCTCACCCCTTGTTGAATCTGTCCTTTGCATCTCTTCTCTCTTAAACTGAGGTGTTTTTTGGTTTTTTTTTTGTTTTTTTTTTCCTTTCTTCTCCTCCTCCTCCTTAGTGCCAGTGTGGCCTGATATTGTAAGTCACTTAAGTTGCACCCTCTTGACCAAATTCAGAATCCTGGCTAGATTTCTGATCACTCTAATTCTTTAATTGTCTTTCACTTTTTTTTTGTTTTGTTTTTAACTTAAGTTACTGTTTTCTCATGTGTATTGGAGACAAGGTGCCTCCTTCATTCTCTGGTCTTTCAGATGGTCCATATCTGCTGATTGGTTCGGAAGCAGTTGTACAGATTTTACAGAAATTGCACAGGTTTCTCTGCATGTGCTTCATCATCTTCCGGAGGCATGAAACAGCCTGAACCTGATCCTGAGGGCTGCCCCAGGAGAGCAGCCAGGGTCGCAGGATGGTCATGTCTTGGTGATCACTAGTTTGGCTGATTCCACTTGACCCCCTGGGTGCATTGGGATGGAGCAGGTGTGTTTAAACTCTGTCTTGCTCTGATTTGTAAGTTGAGGGTTTGAACCCCTGGCTCCTCATGCGCAGTAGCCCAGCAGCCTGCCCAGGCCGAACCACATGCAGAGGCTGCTGCCCTGGGCTTCAGCCCCCCCAGGTCCAGCACGAGGCAGCCAGATGGGTTATAATGTGCTGGAAGCGCCGCAGCAGCTGCCTGAACTTGGCGTGGTTCTTGGTCTGACCCAGTCGCAGCCTGGAAGAGCAGGCAGTGAAACTGTCATGAATCGCATCTGCTTCAGGCAGCTTCTGCCAACTCCCTGCGAGGAAATTCTATTTTGGAAACATCGTATGCCAAGAATCCTGGAGTACATTCTTAAACCATGTTTTTCTGATGAAAGGTTTTGAAAGTAATATCTCCTGAAGGTAAAATGACAAGTTTCCACCAGCAGTGTATACTTAAAAAAAGAACTTGCTGGAACTAGGTGCGTTCTTTTTAGTTGAGGATGCTCTTAGCTATCATTTGTCTTTTTATATATATATATATATATATATATGTACATATATATATATATATACACATATATATAACTGAATATTGAAGAAAAGTTCTACAGGCCAAATTATGCCTGACTTCAGCTGTGACTAAGTGGGGTGTGTGTAGTACCATGTGTCTCAGTCATCTCTCTTGTTCAGACTAAGAGTTGTTATAGCCAGAACCAGCAGTAACTATATGCTCAGTTTCAAAGGTGTTCCATTTCTTGGAGCCATTTTTCCATGACCGGTCACTACTGAAATCTATTATGGACTCAGGAGCTGGAATCATATCCTTCCTTCAGTCCTCCCATGAGAAGTTGCAGTGGGGATGGAGCTGGATGTGAAGTGCTCTCTGGGAAGTTTCACCCAGAGCTCAGGTGCTCGTGGGATCACTTGTAATTTCCCAGGTGGAAATGTTCCACTTTCTAACTACTTGTAAAGGGGTTGGTTTGATGAGTGTCCTTGCTGGTGCTAAGAAACCTGGCAAGTACTTGAAGAGTGTTATGGCAACAGTGAGTATTGGGAAGGGAACTCCAGGGAGCTGGAGGGGCTGATTAAGTGCAGAGAACTTGATGCTGGTGGGAATTAGCTGCTTGTGCTGCCCAGTATGAAACCAGTATGTGCAGTCCCTCCTTAGGACACAATTGCCTTTAAAGGCATGAGTACCAGTGGTATGGGTCTTGCTCAGGGTGTGTTATTAGCAGTCAAAGAGGGGACCAAAAAAACAGTGTTAATATGACAGTGAGAGCCTAGCCAGGACTGGCATGATGGAAAACTACTGTGTGGGCAGTTAGAGACCCCAAGTGCTCCCTAGCTCAGCCTCTGCAGGCTGCGCTGGCCCCCACACCAGAACACTACCCTTGGGAAGCGTTTCAAGGCATGGGGAGATGCTGCAGGTTGTGCCCAAGGGCAGGAGCAGAGTAGGTATCAGCCATCCCGCGTGGAGCCAGATTCTTCCCGGTCAGCTCTGCGGGAGCTGCCGAAGGCGAAGACTTCTCCTTGCAGCCACCAGCCCTCCTGCGAGCAGCCCCATCCCAGCTCCTGTCCTGGCTCACCACCCAGCGGCAGCGAGCAGCAGCACGGCTTGCACCAGGCCATAAAGCGTTGCCTCCTCGCTCTTACTCTCCTATGTCACCACGAGAGGGTAAACGCCTTGAGCGTGTTATGTTTGCACACATGTGTACATGTGGCCACTGGACTCCAGCATCTCGGGGGCTGCCTCCAGGGCCCCTGTGCAAACAGGGGAGGGCAAGGGAACCAGGCTGAGCCGCCTCCACTCTGTCCTGCCTCTTCTCCCCCTCCCCAAGCATTCCCACTGAGGGAAAAGGCCCTTGAGCAGGGGTCCCCTCTGCACTGCTAGGCTGCTGTGTCTTTCCCAGGGCACCACGTGTGGAGATGGGCTGTGAAGAGGAGCGTGTTCCTGCCTGAGCAGCGCAGCAGTTCCTCGGCATCATCCCACCACCCTGCTCCGAGACCTGCCCTCTTCAGGAAACAGCCAGCCCAGGGCGCAGGAGGAAAACCCAAGAGTCTGAGCATGAAGACGGAGCCCCAAGAAACCAAAACCTCTGATAAGATGTCCCCCGACACAGGAGCAGCTCTGCCTGCCTTCTTGATCCTGGTGTCAGGCTTCCTGCGCCTTAATTCCCTGCGGCTCACGTGGTGAGGGGTGTTTAGGGATTCAGGACTTTTAAATATACAGGGGCTACTCTGCCCCTGCTGCTGGTGTGATGAGGAACAATGGATCAGAGGCCGGGGTCAGGTTATGTCTGGCCAGGAGGAAGGAAGGCTCCCCTCTTCCCTTGCCCCCTGCTCATACCCTCTGCTCCTTGTGCTTTTTTTTTTTTTTTTTTTTTCCTCCAAATCACACAGAAACTTCTTGCACGTACAACCCCCTTTATGTTAGAGGCTGCCTTTCCTCCCACCTCTGGCCCGCGCACCGTGCTGGGCTGCAGAGCAGCCGCCTTGCTCCTCGCTGGGCAGGACTCCCTGGGCCACTGTGACGACCTCGGGGGACCCTCTCACAGCATGGGTGAGTCCTTCTTGTCTTTCAGGCTTTCTGGGAGGTTTCCATCGCCCGGGAGGAGGCTGTTTGCTCCTGGGGGACTGCGGCTGCCCAGAGAGACCAGGTTCATGGTATCCAAAGGCAAGGGCAAGATGAAGGCAGCAGGTTTCTCTGCAGTGAGAGAGTGCAGTGCATGAAGGTACCGGAGCTGAGCAGCAGCAGGGGCGCTGGACAGGATCTCAGCGGCCATGCGCAGGGACTCGGAAGCGGCCTTTTCCCCCTCAGCAGCGATCACCTACCAAGAGGGGAACACAGAGGGTGTTGGGGAGGCTGGGGGTACGGAAACACGGACTGCTCATTGCTGAGAGAGGCTGTCACTGTGATTCCCCCAGGGCCAGTGCAAATGCAACGTTCCTGCTCTGAAGATTTCATACAGCATGTGTGAAATACATTGATGTCCTGAAAGTTTGGGAACTCACATTTACTGAAGTCACTAGCCCATCAGTTGGGCTGACAGATGGACAGACTCAGGCTGCAAAAGCTCAGGAAATGCAGCCCTCCTAGGCTGGGCTGCGGTAAGGGATGCTGGACATGGATTTTATCCAGGCTGTTGAGAATTTCAGTGCAAGTGATGGGGCCAGCCTAGACTCAACAAGGCGAGGGGGTAACATGGCAGCGGGACGAGCCCTGGCTGTGGCCCTAGGGCAGAGCAAAGCTCTGGAGAGGACAGAGATTTCCACAAGCTCTGTGGGCTGGAGATAACCCCAGATTGATTTGTGTGTCTTTCTGTCCTATTCACAGGCCAGATGCCAGATCTGGGCTTTCCAGGCAGGCTCCAGTGGGTGGACCAGCCTCCTATCGCAGCTTCCCTTACAGCTCTTGGGCAGGAATGAAAGGACACAAGTTTGTCCAGAGCTGTACCCTAATTTGACATATTCTGGGTACCTCTGCTGGAGGTGGGAGAGGAAAGTGGGGTGCTTTGCAAGGAGATGGAAGGCGTTCAGCGCTCGCATACCCGCACTTTGGCCTGTCTCTGAGCCTCCGCTTCCGCAGCCAGGGACTGCCGGACCTCAGCAGGCAGCTGCACGCTGTTGCTGTGTGAGTAAGAGACAAGAATTAAGGGGGCTCCCCAGGCAGCACAGCACAGGTGATCTGACTGCACAGTCAGACTGCTTGGACCTGGCTCATCAGTCAGTCTCTGTAAAGCTGTTAGCTGTGTCCTTTGTTCTGAGCTCCATGGGTGCCCCTTTTCTTGCTTCAGCCTTCTGCTACTCTCATTCTTCTTTTTGTGTGCTCTTCTAATGAAACCAGGTGTTTGTGATTGCTTGACAGCAAAGGCATGTCTCCTATTTGTGTCTTTGAGGCTTGAGGCCTATGCTGGTCTCTTATGAGACATCAGAGCCCACTCTCAAGACACAGTCACAGGAATTTCCTTCTGTTCATTATTCAGTGCTTAGACCGAAATTCACCTGGCTCCCTCTTCCACAGCCTTCTGTGTGACTAGCAAGGCCCACCCTTCTCCGCGGGCTTCTGAGTCAAGAGCCCTTCCTAGCCCCTGCTGAGACCCCAGGGCCTTGGATCCAGACCAGGAAAGAGAGGAGTTGGTGTCTGCTGTGACTCTAGGGCTGCCCCAAGCGGCTGCAACTCTGCCAGGAACAGGAGTAAAATGGCACTGAGACGCCTGCTAAGGATCCTGCCCTTGCTGCCAGTACAGGTGTAAGGGCTGTATTTGCATGTGAATGTTTTACTCTAAGCAAGGGGTGAAAGGGGCAGGGGAAAGCTGGTCAGGAGAAGGTCAGAGGAAAAGCAGGAAAGGAAGCAGGCAGCAGTGACCACAGCAGGGTAGGCACTTGCCAAGAGCCAGGGAGGCTGCCTCTACTGGCACTTCCTACCTACATTTCTGTTCTCTCCACCTTGATCCCCCAGCAGCCTGTGACAGCATCCAAGGCCACCTGCAAAGAGGAGGATATTTTGCATAGGGAGAACATCAGCCTTTGCCCAGCCCCCCTCATGGGGCAGCAGACTGTGCAGGGACATTAATTAAAGGCAGTTAACAGCAGGACTGTAGGGCAGCTTTGTTAGTTTGTGTGTGCTATTGTATGAGGTCTCTCAGAACTGAAACGGTTTCTTTCATTTCACTTTTGATTTGTGTTTCTCCTGTAAGTTTTACACAACTGAACCTGTCCATTCTGGTCTGAGTGTGAACCAATTCCCTTCCCTTGGAAAGTGAATTCATGACCAGCCTTGTACACGTAGGTGTTGTGGCACCACGGAAATGCTGCTGCAAATCCCTTATAGGTAGGGCTAATGGGTCAGGCTGCAGAATAAAATCCCTCTGAGAATCTTTTCTTTGGGCTAAGCATTGAAGAGGGGCTATTGCAAGACACTCATTAAGCCAGTTTAAGGTGTTCCTTCTCTTCAAGTCATGCCCATCCCCAGCTGGTGGCCTTTGATGGCCACACTGTAGATTCTTCCCCTATAAAGCTCAAAATGCATGTCCCATTTTCTGTGAAGGGCCATGTGTTATTGTGCCCTGTACAAACCAACGTATGTGATGCTGAGGGTCTAACCACTCCTAGCACCTCTCTGGAGCCTCAATTCCCCGCCTTGCTCTGCCTGTGCCCTTCCTAGGGGGAAGCACCTTTATCTCCTGGCCGATGCTCTTCCTCTCCAGCAGGAGTTCAGAGAAGGCTCGGTGGGCCAGGAGGCGCTTCGTGGTGGTCTGCACCAGCAGCTGGATGGCTGTGGAGACGCTGGTCAGGGTGGTGAGGAGGAGAGAGGCATTCTCCAGCCGGTAGTAGCACACAGCATCTATCTCCAAAGTAACCATGTCTTTGGTCACCACCTAAGCAGAAGACATTAGGGACATGGAGCTGGTTCTGACACTGCTAAGGTCACCAGAGAAGCAGGTCATTTCAAGACTGAGGAAAACTGGCTGAATGGTTAAGTCCTTGTGTTCCCAGCCCTCGGAGGAGCTGGTTCTCAGCTCTGGCACGGACTGACTTTGGGCAAACTTTCACATGTTTGTCCTGTGTAACTGTGACTAGGGACAGATTCCTGGATTAGCAGGGAAGATTCAGCCCATCCTCCTTCCCAGGCCGGTACAGCAGCTCCCCAGAGAGGGCCATCCTCGTGAGCCCTTACCGTCTGCTCCTGCACCTCTTCACTGGGGTGGGTAAAAAGCTAGTCCTCTGCCTGCAGCCCAACCACCTCCCTTTGGCTGGATGGTATCATTAAAGCATTTCAACTTCAGCAGGACTAAAACCTGTGCTTTTACAATAAAGAAAAAGTGTTTGGTATATTTTGGCCTTCTATTTTCTGAGACATTAGGGTAATCCTGAGATTTTTTTTTTTTTTTTTCTCTCTCTCTCCATCTTTTCTACACAACCACCAAGGTTGGAAACATAAGACAAGAGAGACAGGGACTTCTCTTACACTGACAGGAACCCTGGAGCTGGGGCTTTGCCAAGAAGGCCTGGTTTTCATTGAGACCCCAAGACCTGCCAGTGCTGCACACTATCTTATGGCCAGTGCATTGGTGCTTTGTGACCTGGGACAAGAATTATTGTGTTGATTATATGCTGCTTTCTTAGCATCAGGACTGACCTCAAGCCTGCCAAGACCAGCCACGGGGAAACAAAATGCTAAAAAGTCCCAAGAGTGAATGTATGGGCTGGGGAGCCATACCTGGTGGAAAGGGATCTCCAGGGTTTTGAGGCGGAGGTCCACCTTGTGATATGTGTCCAGACAGGGAAGGAAGAAGAAAAGGCCTGTGAGGCAGGGAGAGACAGACAGCTGGTTATCATCAGAACCACAGAAATTCTCTTTCCTGCTCTGGGGGGATCAGGAAAGGGGTGGCCATGAAGCACTATAAAGGAAGAGCAATATATGGGCTCAAAATCTGAGACTATGTCAGTATGGGAAAGCACATCAGAAACTGATGGCCTCATCTCCTGTCTGGCTGGGCCTGTTGCAGAGGTAAAAAGGTGAGAAGGGATGTGGAGAAAGTGAGCGGAAGGAACAACCTACCAGGCCCTCTGGCTCTGCCAGGAAGGAGATGCCCAAGCCGGAAAACGATGGCTCGCTCGTACTCCCGCACTACCTGTGGAGGGAAGAAGACAGACAGAGTAGGCTGGAGGTAAAGGCTAGAGCCAGAGGAAAGGGGCCTCACTCAGCTGTGTGCTGAGGAACCTCTGCTCTGGGAATGATCTGCACAGTAGAGACACTCTCTTGGAGAACAAGATGCACATTGAACGTCCTGAGAAATGGGAACTGAAACGTGCCTTCTCTGAGCCATGTTATAAACTTCTGGAGACTAGTTGGTAGAGGAAAAATCACCTATGAACTGGCAAATCAGTATTGTCTTAGATCAAATTTCCTACATTTTCAGATTTATTTTTTTTTTAACCCTAAAATGGCTTAAAAGCCATTTATTCTGTTCATATTTATTCTGTTGCTGTAATGCAGCCATCTCCTCACTAGCAAGGCTGAAGGTTATGTTTAAAAGTGAACAGAAATGTTACACCCATAATTTATTTTAAAAAGGCAGAACTGAAGCCCCTTCTGCTAACGTAGCAGTAGAAGTATTTTACAGGAAATGGGAAATGGTTGGACCCCTGTGCAGCCCTCCTGCTGCATATGTGGAAAAAAAAGGACAAGGTAAAATTAGTGATGAATTGATGAAGTGCAAACAAGAGACCAACTAAGTTTTATGATGGAGTCTGCCGAATACGGAATCAGTGGGTTACATCCATCTCAGACACCAAATGCTAGACATGGAGAGGTCCCGAGCCTATTCTCACCTTCATGCAGAACCACACAGAAATGGGGAAGGTCATTATGATGAACAGGAAAGACAAGATGGTCAGAAGCCATTCACAGATGCCCAGACCTGGAGACTTCACACCTAGAGAGAAATCCAACATGACTATGTTAAGGAACAGTGATATGCTGAGACTTGCCCGCATAACTCGGTCTCTGTATTGTCCCTTCTCTGGACCTGGTTGACCCATTGGCTCTCACTGGACCTATGTTAAAGAACAACCTCTGCTCCACATGCCTAGGCAGTGCCAGGGCAGCCTGATATATTTTGTCTCTGCTTTGCTGGCGAAAATTGAGCTTGGGTCTCCACGCTCCTATGTATGTTCTGCTGATTGCTGACCAGCTGGGAGGGCTGGGGTCTCCCAAGAAAAACCTGCCCGTGCAGGACGGGTGCAAAGGCACTCGCCACGTGGAGAGCAGAGTCCAAGAGCCCGTGGCTTTTTATGCCTCCTCCCTTCTGCGAACCGTTACCTTCCTCTTGCCGCTCGCTGTCCAGCAACGCCACGGCCTCCGTGTCTTCATCGGATATCACTCCATCCACGTCCACCACGGTGGACGCGAGGACCCTGCCGCCCGCCCCCGCGCTGCTCTGCGTCTCCTTTGCCTTCTCCTGCTTTGCGGCTCCCTTTCCCTTGCTGCTGTCCCTCCTCTCCCGTTTGCTTGGCGTGGCTGGGGGCTCCCTGCTCCTCCTGCGGGACTCCCTGGAGGAGCTCCGAGATCTCTTATCCATCCTCATGTGGCTCTGAGCTGAGCACGCAGCTGCCTGTGGCAGTGGGATGAATCTGCGCCTCAATTTATTGCTGCGGGCAGGAAAACCGGGCAGGGGAGGAGGGGACGGATGTGGGAGGCCCATTCCAAATCTACCACGCGGGCTGCTGGGATGTAGCGGATGGTGACACGCGCAAGCTGCTCCCCAGCTGCTCTGCTCCGCTCGCACGCTGCCGGCGGCACGGGAAGGAAGGCCGGGTGCATCCACATGGATGTTCTTCATCCATCTGCCTGGCTTTGTGGGGAAAAAACGCAGCCAAGAGCACTGAGGGGGGGTTTTAGCAGGTGGTTTCTCCAAAGCTGCTGAAGAGCAACTTGGAGGCAACAGCCAGGCAGCCGGCTCGGAGGGACCCAAAGGGTGGCAATGACCCGCCCAGGGGAGCACAGCTCACGGCACCCATCAAGGAGCAGGGCGGGCTCCGGTGTGGGGGGACCCACGCGCGGAGCCGCAGGAGGCACCCGCCGTGTTCTCCCTTCCTCACGGGGCCCTCAGGAAGCAGCGCTGGCTGGGGGGGACTCCTGGCACACCCGTCGTGTTTCAGCGGGCTCCGCCGAGGGGCAGCACGACGCGGGGCAGAGCGCGCAAGGGCTCCGAGGCAGGAATTGGGGATTTTAGGCAGGAATTGGGGGTTTTAGGCAGGAATCGCGGGTTTTAGGCCGCAGCGAGCGCGCAGGCGGCGCCGCCGCCCCGCGCCTTATGGCGGCCGCCCCGCCCTGGCGCCTCGGCGA